>JASFAT010003029.1:0-600000 GCA_031353405.1 Baronia brevicornis
TTTTTTTTTTTTTTTTTTTTCCTCCTATTCTTTATTCCTCCGATATGGGCATCGGAGTCCTTGTTTACATTTTAGTTTTTAATTCTTACGCTGTCTTCTTTGCCTCTTTGACAATAAGAGGGTAAGACAGTTTTTTATTGTTTAGTCAATTATAGCTATAATGTTTAAACTTCTTATATTATGTATACATTTCTTATTCTATGCTTATTCTACTCTTTATATAATTTTTTTTTTCTCTTTTCTTTTTGCTTATAACTATGCTACGTTCTATTCATTACATTATCATATAATAGTTAAGCTTGTATATTTCTAATAAATTTCTAATAAGTTTCTATAGTTTTAGTCTTCTATTTTCATTCTATTTTTTTTTTTATTTTTTTTATTTTTTTTTATTTTTTTATTTATTTATTTTTTTTTTTTTTCATATCATTTATCATAATGTTTTTATATCTATGTTTTTACTTCTTATATTATATATACAATCCTTATTCTATGCTTATTTCCTATGCTACATTCTATTCTTAATTAACATTCAAGTCTTTACACATTATATAATATTATCACATTATATATTTATATATAATAGTTATTTATTTCTGTTGGTTACTACGTTGCATATTTTTTTGCAGTATTCTAAGAAGGTTTTACTGTTTTTACCTGTAATTATTTCGGCCAAATTTATTATGTTTATTTTCTTGTTAATTTTTGTTTCCAGATTGTGCCGGTCAATTTGATGAATTGGGCACTCTATCAGGAGATGGGGAACGGTTTCCAGTTGTCCCGGATCGCAGGCGCATGACGGGCTCCCTTTGCACTTGAAGCGATGCAAGTACTCGGAGAACCCACCATGCCCTGTTAAGACCTGGGCTATCTTCATATCGATATTAATTTTAATAATAGTCTTGTACGCCGCTACCGCATCACCAAACTCTTCTTTCCTGATGCGGTAGCGGCGTACAAGACTATTATTAAAATTAATATCGATATGAAGATAGCCCAGGTCTTAACAGGGCATGGTGGGTTCTCCGAGTACTTGCATCGCTTCAAGTGCAAAGGGAGCCCGTCATGCGCCTGCGATCCGGGACAACTGGAAACCGTTCCCCATCTCCTGATAGAGTGCCCAATTCATCAAATTGACCGGCACAATCTGGAAACAAAAATTAACAAGAAAATAAACATAATAAATTTGGCCGAAATAATTACAGGTAAAAACAGTAAAACCTTCTTAGAATACTGCAAAAAAATATGCAACGTAGTAACCAACAGAAATAAATAACTATTATATATAAATATATAATGTGATAATATTATATAATGTGTAAAGACTTGAATGTTAATTAAGAATAGAATGTAGCATAGGAAATAAGCATAGAATAAGGATTGTATATATAATATAAGAAGTAAAAACATAGATATAAAAACATTATGATAAATGATATGAAAAAAAAAAATAAATAAATAAAAAAAAAATTAAAAAAAAAATAAAAAAAAATAAAAAAAAAATAGAATGAAAATAGAAGACTAAAACTATAGAAACTTATTAGAAATTTATTAGAAATATACAAGCTTAACTATTATATGATAATGTAATGAATAGAACGTAGCATAGTTATAAGCAAAAAGAAAAGAGAAAAAAAATATATAAAGAGTAGAATAAGCATAGAATAAGAAATGTATACATAATATAAGAAGTTTAAACATTATAGCTATAATTGACTAAACAATAAAAAACTGTCTTACCCTCTTATTGTCAAAGAGGCAAAGAAGACAGCGTAAGAATTAAAAACTAAAATGTAAACAAGGACTCCGATGCCCATATCGGAGGAATAAAGAATAGGAGGAAAAAAAAAAAAAAAAAAAAAAAAAAACCTAACCTAACCTAACCTAACCTAACCTAACCTAACCAATTATCCAATCTTTGTTAAACTGCTACAAATATTTTGTTTGACCTATTGCACATCGTAATATGAACTACTGTTGGTGTCATCTATTGACATTGGTTGATATTTAAAGTTAATATTAACGATGTTACTTGTTTTCTTTCGCAAATTTTCTTCTTTAAAATTATTGTATTATAATTTTGGGCAATTTACTAGAATACCTTTTTTTATATTTTTTTTTAATATTCTTTTTTTTCATGCAGTATTTATATTACATCGTTTATGTTTTATTATTAACAAATATGTAAATTAATTCTTTTTTTTTTTTTTTAAAACATGTCCATCTATTGGTGAACACTGTAAATGTTTTCTTATCTTGTATATTTTAGTTAAGATTTACCTTTAAAGTAGAATGACGGTAGTTTTTGTTGTAATAATGTTGCATTACCATATTTTTCGTCTCAAAATTGATTAATTGTTTATATTATCTTACGACATTATTAACTGGTATTTTTTTCATTAGATACTTTATCGTTTACCATAATAATAGTTTCTTCGTGTATATAACTGTTTGAAGAGTACATCGTTCAAAATACAAAAGATATCGCGATCATCTATTACTGTTAAATATTTCTGTCTATTGATTTAGTAAGAAAACTGTGGCTCTACCATTAGCTTATTCACTTATTACCGGTGCTTATTCTGTCTCTGGACATAGCGACACATGTGGATAAAATTCACAAAATGTATTTTGACCGGTAGATGTAGTATTAAAAAAAAACCCTAATAGCACATTGCGAGTTTCTTTTGCGGGTCGTTGACATAGTAAATTATAAGTGAACGTTATGTTCACTTAATAAATATTATTTAATGTTACTTTTTAATGAATTTCATTATATTTATAAAACGTAAGGTTCAGGTTTGTATCAGTAAGCTTAGATATGGAAATACTTGCAAGACATTTTGTTTGTTCATTATTAAGGTTTATACGTTTCGAACGGGTCTGTCCCTTTTTTCGGCCACCTGTTCCGTTGTCCCCAAACAAAATCTTTCCGAAACCATGGAACTTTAAAATTATGACGTCAGACACGAGCGATATAATTAAAAAAATATATGTCCCATATAATTTAATAATAATTACTGTCGTGGAAACTGTATAAATAACACACTAAAATGGAATTCGGAATATTTATTGTACTGACACAATTTTTAATACAACACACAACAAACGCCTCTGGTGTGCGATCTGTGAACTATTCTATCATGTGAGAGAATTATGATTATCTTCTAACAGAAACCTTGCTTTAATAAATTTGGTGATTTATTATTATATTTTCATAATTTGATATAATAAAAATAATTATAATTAATGTGAAGACTGATTGTATCGTTACAATTGTTCAAAATAAATAATATTAAAGATTTTTGGTTATTTTCGTTGTTAATCAGCTAACTGGTGTACATAGACCCACTAACTTTTGCCGGCGGCTTTGCCCGCCTGGAATTCGGGTTTTTGTGCGGGATTATTTCGGGATAAAAAGCATCGGGATAAAAGCTTGTGTTTGACTTCGGATCTTCAACTTTCTCCATGCCAAATTTAATCAAAATTAGTTTAGCAGTGAAAGCATAGCAGACAGAAAGACTTTCGCTATAATATTATTAATGTCCGCAATAATGTATTTGTGTCCCGTTTTGAACTAAAAAAAATGTTCAGTTTATTTATTAAACATTAAGCTTGTATTAATCGCCGAAGTACTAGAAAGCATATGTTATACGCTCGCTATGCTTACTGCAGTGAGCTGACGGTCTGTTCGGTGACACGGTCTGTTCGATGACACGTTCATCACCTCGCGTGTTACGTGATAAGCTGGTGAACAGATCAGTGGAGTGCGCGGTCGGTGCAAACAGTCGGTCGTACCAGGTCGTTATCGCACCAGGATGCTAGCGAATATAAGTTTTTACGAGCAGGCAATAAACAGAAACTCATAAAATATTGATGGCTAGAAAATCATAGCAGTGGTTTGTTTTGTTATTTATATAAAATCCGGTTAAACAAATAAAATTCATTTCTTTGTAATATTATACTAAAAGAAATTCTACAATACTTTTGAGTTAGATAAAAAAAACAAATGGCAGTAAGTTTTGTAAATTTTATTTTCATTGTATACTTCATTAGTGCAGCCCTCGGCGCCGACTCGAACGACAAGTTACAGAAAGAAATAAAAGTTTTAGAAAAGGATAAAGATGTTCTCTACCAACAGATCAATGAAGCTATAGATGACAGCGTTAGAACCCTGCAGCAAAACAACGACTCCGACGCAGCTTCCGGTATTGAATATCTTAATATTCTGAAAACCCAACTGCAAAACATAAATACAGAGACATATAACACTAACTTAAAAGTAAATGAAGAAACGAAACCAATCCCCAACACGCCGGAGGAAAACAAACAGAACGACACAGACACACAGGAGAGTTTACGGCGCCGTTCCAAGTGGAGTGGGGCGAAAGATTTGCATAAGATTTTTGACCTTGAACGAATCTACAAAAAGGAACGGTCACCAAAAAAGATAAAAGCTCTTTTAGAAAACAGATTGAAACTAGAAAAAAAGCTCGATGAATGGATAGTGAATCGCGACATGGAAAAACAGCGAATAAAAGAATATAGGGAGAAACGGAAACAAGAGTTGCTCACAGGAAAAGTAGAGAAGTGTCCCCGATTTGGTTTGGGAAAAAGTAGAGATAAGAAAAAGCGAAAATCTCGCAGAAGTTCAAACGGTAAAAATGCTTCAAGAAGCGACGAGAGTGAGAGGAGTAAAGAAAGAAGGAAAACGAAACGGACAAATAAAAAGAAAAAGTATCCTTGTTGTAGAAAATGTTGTAAAAGTTCGTACCTGGGTTGCTTGTAATAAATACACCGCAATAAATGTTTAATTTGTGTTTTCGTTTACTTTGAAATTAAACTAGGCAGAATAGGATTTAATATAAATTTATTTCTCACATTAACATTTTACAAAAAGATAAACATTAACACAAACATGGTAGTAACAACAGAAACTAGCGACGACAGCAACAAGTCCTTGAACCCTTCTTGGTTTGCGGGGGGGGGGTGTTGGGGTGGGGTGCAGCGGCTCGGATTACAACACGTCGCTCGCGGAAACGGCTCGCAATGCGTAACGGACATCAAACTGCAGTCGGCTTCGCGTCGCACACGTAGAGGGGGCCGCACTCGGCGCTCAGCCTCGCCCGACGACGTCATGGCGGACATGGTCAGCTTGTTGGCGGTGCTGATCACGTCCACGGCTGCCACTGAAGTCTCGCTGTCCAATGGTGAGATATCTGTTATCACAGCCCCCATTCTTATGGTGTACGGCTGCTATCAATACATATGAACACCAGCAGAACATCACGAGGTGATTTCCACACCGATGTGTATTGTATAGTATGTACGGCAGAGACGTTTACAACGTTATAACAACACAAATCAAATGTGTAACTAATGTATGAATACGAGTACAGGCAGGATTTCCGGCGGCGGAATTTGATTCATACGTTACTACTGCGTGGAAACGAGGATTATTCGATCCATAACGAGACTCTGCCAACGGTAGTTCTATTATACATTTATATTATCTTGTGTGTTTATGTGTGTAAGCACACAAACTGTAGGCACACACATACAACAATATCAAGCACCACACATACAGGAAATGAATAATATTCAAAACGAAATATTATTTGATGATAACTCTTTTCACGTTTTTATAAAGGCACATGTATTCGTTGTTTTATAATAGTATCCAGTGTGCAAGTAAGATTTATAGAAACCATTTAGACCAATTGGCTCACTGGCGGGCCCCTCCGCCCGTGGAGTCAATGATCGCGGGTTCGATCCCCGCATTAGAATAAATATATGTATGGATTACAATTATTTATTCTTAGTCTGGTAACTCCGCCAAACGCATTGGACAAATGTGGTGGGTTAACGTCCGTTTCTCCAGAAATGGAGAGGCGCGTGCTCAGCAGTGAGACATATATAGGCTGTATAAAAACAAAAATTATAATTTCAGTCTGAACCCCGTATTAGAGTAGTGGGGTTTTCGACAACAAAGGTGGTTTACAGTAGATATAAGTTAATCAACACGCGCGTTGTTTGTGTACAAGTAACGTATTGCACTTTGATTAGCGTTCCCCGTCACGCGATTCGGAAGTACATACATCTTATTGCATTGCGATTATTATAATAAATAGACATTACAATAGGGGAAAATAAAAAAGTAAGAAAGATATTGTATTTCTTAGGATTTCTATCATGGAAACCACCGTATGCGGAACAATTATATATTTATTTAATACTAAATACAGTAAATGTTCTATCGAACCAAAATACTTTTACAAGTGCACCGTACTTCAATAAATAAAAAAATGAAGAGTTGACTAATTACTATTGGCTGCCCGTTAGTTCCAGATACGGATATGAAGCAGAACAAATCGACGTCGTTAGTGCAGAACATTCGCCGTCAGCTCACGGAGGGAAGCTACGACTATCTGGTGCCGGATGAGAGGGAGGAGGTTATGGGGGAGGGCCTCGTGACGGCGGAGGGGGCGGGCGGCGGCAGCGGGGTGGACGATTTCCGGCGTGTGGCTGATGGAGACGTGGGCATACAAAGTCATTCAATATATTTGTCGAAAAGTGAATATGACACCCGGCCGGTGGAGAGTGAGGACGAGGCGCGGGAGGGGCGGCGCGCGGCGGGCGGGGGGCGCTACGACAGCGCTACGGCGGCGACGGCGACGTACGTTGTGCTGAAGGTATCCGTTCTGGCGAACATTCACTTTCTCACTCACTCATTCACTCATTGTCTTACTCACTCACTCGATGCACGCGGGGTAATTACAATGTAAAAAGAAAAATCAGTTAGTAGCGCAGCGCGGCGGGTGGGGGGGCGAGGATCGGAGGTGCGAGCCCCTGCGTGCGGCTGCGGTTACTTAAAACAATAATATGAGAGCTAGCAACGTTGAAAAAAGCTAGAATTTTAAGTAAGCTGGTTTTGTGCTGTGCGGTAATGAACGCGACATGTACCGACGGCCAGGCAGCCCGCGCGCTGCCCGAGGGAGCGTTGGAAATGATATATTAAATAACCAACTTTCTTAAAATTATTTTTCGAAAACGTTGCAGGCTCTTAGACTGTAATTCGTTGTTGAAATTAGAATTTGAATGAAGCATTTGAACGAGATTATGGTTCTGTGAGGTGAGGCAGAGCGTCCATAAACTTTCGATTACAGCCAACGTAGGTGGACCTTTCAATGTTTTCGCTGCACGCGCGGCACACGAGAGCGCGGGGGCAATGTGCACAATGTGCAAGTCCTCTTCTTGAGACCTCTTCTAAAGGTCATGAGATTTACTCTCTTGTCTGCGACGTGTTTGTTGCAGGCGCGCAGCGGCGGCGGGTCCCGGCGCAGCGCCCCGCCCGCCCCTCTGCTGGTGGAGCAGGGCGGCGGGGGCGTGGCGCTGGTGCCGCTGGGCGGCGGAGGCGCGGTGCCGCCGCTGGTGCTGCCCGCCGCCCGCCGCCAGTATATGCGGCCCCGCGGAGGGCGGCGCACCGCCCTCGAGCTGGAGCGGTGACCGCGGTCTCGGCACACGCACACACACGCACAGTTTATCCCTCATTCGTGTGTATGGGTGCCTATACAACGTACAAACGTTATCTACATGTATTCATAAACATCCATATGCTGTAGAATTCTTGAAATAAAATACGTTTAAAAAAATATGTAAATATTTATTCAATTTTAAATGTGTGGAACCATAAGAAATGTAAACTCAAGCATGTAATTGATGCGAAACACCTTGTCACGGAATATGGGATTTTCATCGCAGATCGAGAGGTCGTCTCGATTCAGGCTCCGCTCCCCTCCACTTGACTCTATACAGGGTCACTTACACATGGCCGTGAGTGTACGGTAGAGACCGAGCCGTCGTCAACGTTTCACATCCACCAAGAGTCCTGTGACGCTTCCCTTTTATTTCTCCGCATTACGTCCCGCAAAGTAAATGAGTTATAAATGTGTGATTTTTCACAATTAAAGTAACATTATTGTCATGATCTTTCCAATTGCAATTTGTTTGTTATACAAAGATAATACATGAAAAACATGACGGTAGACCATGACGCGTTGGCCAAGCGTGTACCACGTGTGCGCCATTGGAGGAAACAACGCACTGCAGCGATACACGCTGATGGGCAGACATGCTCTTGGAGCACACCAGCTGTTCTGGTCCGGTTACAAGAATTCATATTAGAAGAATTAATATTATAACATTATCAACCTTTACATTTAATGGTTTTAATGGCCAAACTATGTTACTGGCACTTGATAAACAGTCTAGCTATGAAAAAAACTTAATTCCAAATTCGAAGGTTTTGCTTTTTAAAAAATAATCTCTTTTTTAGTTCGACTAGCTTTTCGCAGGTTTGTTGTTACAAGGTTATTGGCAACTAAAGCTAACTTTTTATTATTTTTTGTACAATATTTTATGTTCGTCGCATGGCGCAACATGGCGTCTATTTATTTCAAACGCAATAAACAGCACGGCGTCGCGCGGCGAGCTCGCGTTATCGCTGCACGGCCCCCGCGCCCCGCGCCTCCCGCGTGCGATGTGCGCGCCGTGCTTGTGGGCGGCGTCGCTGCTGCTGCTGCAGGACGGGACGGCGGTCGTGGGAGACACAGGTTCGGTCACAGCACAGCACACCGCTTGCTTTATATTATTTTGTTTGTTTGTCTAAATTACAACTAGCGCTGTTGTCTCTGTTCGTGAAGCTTCCGACAATCAAAGAACTTTAGGCAATCGTAAACGAAAACAGCGTTCAGGAAATTCCGTCAAGTCTTCTCGTCGCCCATACCACAAAGTCTGAAGACAAAAGTCTTCAACCAGTGTGTCCTGCCCGTACTCTCTTACGGTGCCGAGACGTGGACACTGACAGTCCGTTTTCTCGCCAAACTCAAAGTCGCTTAGAGGGCTATGGAGAGAGCTATGCTCGGGGTTTCTCTGGTGGACAGAATTCGAAATGAAGAAATTCGGAGAACCAGAGTCACCGACATTGCTCTTCAAGTTAGCAGACTGAAGTGGCAATGGGCTGGACACGTTTGTCGGACAACCGACAATCGTTAGAGTAGGTGAGTGCTGAATTGGAGACCGCGACTCGGCAAACGTAGTGTTGAACGCCCTCCTGCTAGATGGAGCGAGCCAGCCGCCTTGCGCAGATCGTCATCTGCGCAAGGCGGCTGGCAGAGACTGGATGCGTGTAGCCGAAGATGGGGCTAGGTGGCGCGCCTTGGGTGAGGGCTATGTCCAGCAGTGGACTGCCGCGGGCTAATATTGGATATTGGAAACGAAAACAAGCTTGTAGTAAAGCAATTAAACTTTTACAGTGTAGGTGGTACCTACCTATGTAGGTACAATGTACGTGAGCTCAACCTACATATGTATCCCTTATACCTGAGTAGTTAACCACCTATATAGCTAATGTTAATTAGATCTTATCAGTATCGTGTTCTTCATCATCCGAACTCACCGCCTTGTTCGGCGAGCCTGCTGGTACGGGCGTTGGCTCGGACTCGGTCACGCGTCGCGTGTTCCGGAACACAGATATCAATAGACAGTAGAGAATTCTGATCTCCCGAACTCACCACCTTGTACTATTGCTTCTTATATTGTTTGTGATGAGGATGCAACTTATACGTAGTCGATTGTGTTTAGCCACTGGTGGGGACACGATGCTGGAGGTGCTCCGACGGGACCTGCGAGCCGACAACGACGACTACGCGGACCCCACCCCCGCCCCCGCGCCGCCCGTCCCCCACCGGCGCGCCGCCGTCAGCGTCACGCTGTTCAAGGCGCCGGCGACCGGGAACAGCTCAGTGCGACACAGTGCGAACACGGTGACTGCACGCGCGACGACCAGCGTCACCACAGCAGCGACCCGGGCCTCGCCCGCGGCCGGCGACCTGGTGCCGCCGCTGGTGACTGACAAACGCAACAGAGATGTGCACGCGCCGCCCGCGAACAGACGGCCGCACACAGCGAGCGCGACTGCGCCCGCCACACCCCCTCACACCATTACAGAGTACAAGAAAAGCAGATCATCTCGCATGAGAGCTCGGCCCCCGCCACCGCGAGCGGAGGCCGGCACGCGGTCACAGGTCGACGACGGAGCCGCGCTAGCGCTCGGAGCAGACAACAACGTGAAGTCCGGCGAGGCGGCGCCGCCCCCCGCCGAACTGCTGGACCTGGCGCCCGCCAAAGGCTCCCGGGTCGAGAGCAAGCGGTCTAAGGTTTGTGTCTGAAAGTTTAATGAATTATCAGACAAACATATTTATAGACAGTTTATAAATATTTTTCTCTGGTCATTGCATTAAAGGTGTTATTGTCGTATCATCACAATTTTACACGAAATCTATTATTTTTCGCTGTGTCAGTATGAACTGGTTGTGTGCGCTGTCGGGCGGGTCGCACAACTCACTGACCCGAGACAGCGATAACTCTCACTCTCTCACGGCCGACAATAGTTACATTTATTAATGACAGAAGACACGTCACGACAGCAGCTGCTTATATGAATCCTACTTTGGACCTGACTGACTAATCTGACTTTGGACCGTAATCGTAAAAGAAGTTAGTGACGCACGCACCAGTACCTTATAGGTGAAACGCCTGTTCGTTTGCCTTCCTATCCCATAAAAAAAGATACGCCGAATAGTGGTGCAGGTCAGGGCTCTGACGGTATGTGTGTGAACTACCCCGCCCCCGTCGTCCCGCAGGGTCGGCTGTGCGACCGCAGCGTGCTGGTGCCAGAGGGTCCGAAGTACGACAGCACGGGGCGCGCGTACCTGCCGCCGCACGAGCCGCGCCGGCCCTACAGCACGCGCCGCCCGCGCCACCTGCTGCCGCGCTGCTGCAACTGCTGCAGAAAGTCGGTGCTCGGCTGCGAGTGACCCGCCCCGCACCGCCCCCCACACACACACCCCGCAAACACGGCGCCACCTCGCCCCACGTCCTGGTGTCTGATAATAAAGTGAACCACAAGCCTTCTATTCAAGCGTTTGACTGTAACCGGCCGTCCCAAAAAAAAAAAAAAAAAAAATATATATATATATATATATATATATATATATATATATATATATATATATATATATATATATATATATATATATACTGAGAAAATTAAGTAATATTTTCAGTTATTACATTAAATTTGGCGACGAAAAAAAAATTTTATTTTTATTAAAAATGTTCTTAATATACACAAAAAATTACACAACAAAAAATTTTGCTAATTCAAATAGACACGCGACCTCCCCTCCCTCGCACCTGTGTTTACACGAGACAGTGAAGTGACGAGTTACATGATGGCCTACCAGTATTCTAATCGCGAATACGCTTTCATGGTCAGAGCGTACATTATGTCAGGTGAGAACGTATCGGCTGGATACGGTTGTACAGGGAATTGTACCCGAACGAACGCCAGCCTTCGCACGAGACCATATTGGAAGCGTAGCAGAGGCTGTTGGACCATGGGCAGTTCCGCACACCGTCTCATGCTCAAGGACGCTCGGGGGCTTCGTACTCACAAGAACTCTATGATGACGTCGTACAGTACTTCGAAGAAGACCCGCGACGCAGTACTCATGAAGGAGCCCGATATTTTCAAGGGAGTCAGTACTGCATATGGAAAATTATTTCATCTGTTATGCACCCGTTTCACTATCGAAAAGTATAGGAACTCAGTGACAGTGATAGACAGCCGCGAGTGTCGTTTTGAGTGTGGGTGTTAGCGAACCCTAACGCTAACATTACGCTTACGCCTGTAGATTTCTATCTGTGAAGCGAGATCTAGCGCCGAGTGTTTGTGAGTGAACCCACTAGTGTCGGTGATTTGAGAAATCGCATTATTGCGGCTTTTGAGAATGTTCAAGCTCCAAAAAATGTGCTAATTTCTTTGAAAAACAATTTGAGGAAAAGAGCACGTATTTGTATCGCGGAGAGAGTACATTTTGAAAAAATACTACAATACGTGTAAGGTATGTTGATTAGTATTTTTTTGATTATAGGTTTAGGTATTGTGTCTTTTGTTAACCTTCAAGCGGGCGCGCCTAGTCGAATCGACCGCGCTTAATACATTTTCGTTCCTATTATTATTATTAGTCATCATACGCATTTCTCATTTCTAATAGCCTGTCGCTATGTCATTGGGAATAAAATAAAGACTATACCGTTGCTCGGGGTGCTCTCCCTACTTCTCAAATTGAAATTGTTTTAGTTCCTGTGTTTAGTTTTAGTAGTGCCATGGTAATATTCAGGGCGAATAATGTGTCTATACGGAAAAGGCGAATGTATTTATGGGCATTAGGCACTGAATTGACAAAAGAATAGGTCAGTTGTGCGTAAGAGCAACGATAGTAGGCCTCCCAATAAAACTGAAAAGAAACATGAGCACAATAAGGGAGCATTTGCATATGGAGGTTGAAGCTGCTGATACAGAAGCAGGTAGTTCCGGCACATGCAGAGGAACCTGTAAAATATGCCCAAAACAAAGGCGGCAATCAAAGACGCAATGTAAGTTATGTATCAAAAATATTTGCAGAAGTCATACAACATTTGTTTGCAGTAAATGTTATTTGAAGGAAGAAGTTGATTCTGATGAAAACTAAATCAAAGTCAATTGTTTTTTATTCTTATTTTATATTTTTTATTGTTTGACTCGGTGTATAAACTAGTCTGAGGTGTGTAAAAGGGTTTTGTATTCCTAATGTTTGTTTTGATCCAAAGAATGTTTGAGTTATGTTACTTGATTTAATAATTGTTTCTTTTTCATAATTTTAATTACTTGTTGTGATAAATTAGACTTTAAAGACAATGATAATATATCTGCGTACAAAGTAATAAATGATTATTGGATAATTAGTGCTTCATTTATCTTATTCATCCCATAGGCTTTTCGGTTACGCGCGCCCGCTCTTGTTACAAATGACCGCGCGCTTAAAGTTCAAGGTTAAGGTCGTGTATTGTATTTTTATTCGTAATCGCTCAATAAGTCGCGAGCGGCGCGCGCGCTGTCGCCATACTTATGAGTACATGCGTCTCATGCATAGTAGTAAACAAATACTACGAAGACAGCGTACAAGTATTTGATGCTTTTTCTCTGTAGGATTTCTTTGAAGTCCCATAAACCAATATTTTTGTATGAACGTTATATTATTTGAATGTTACTTACTAACATACATATTTTTCCAAACGCGGATTTTAATTTTCTCGGATAATTAAAAAATAACCGTGTATGTATATATATATATATATATATATATATATATATATATATATATATATATATATATATATATATATATATATATATAGCATATATATACATATACAGCAAACTCTTAACAATTCAAACCTCTCTATAATATCTCAAAATTATTGTTGGGTCGCTAGCAAAACTGCAGTACCTTTACTCAAATAATAAAAAGGTGTGTGCGTGCGTGTGCGTGTGTGACTTTATGTATTTGTATAAACTGAAATATATATTATTTTATTTTATTTTATATTATCAATGAGTTTAAGAGCGTTATTTTTGAATATTATTATTATACATTGTATTCGTCAAATCGAGTATCATTTTTGTGATCTACAAAGGATAAATATCATCAACACACAAAGCACAACCAAATTTATTTTCCCTCACATTAAACAAGTTCAGTGTGTGAGTAACATGGTGGTGGTGGTGGTAGTGGTGGTGGGGGTGGGGTGGGGGGGTGTAATACAATGAAACGAGCGGATCGAGTTCAGTCACGTGTTATATTCAACCTTACCCACTAGCTTATACACAACATCACAATAGACGCCCCGTCACACACACACCCCCCGACCCTCGCCCGACGCTCACAGCGCCATCTTGCGGCCCTCGATGGATATCTCGACGGCGCGACGTGAGCCGCTCTTCATGCGCTTTTGATCCATAAATTTCTTCATCTGCTTCTCGTAGCGAGTCATCTTCTTTTTGCTCACCTTCAAAATGAAAACCGAAATAATAAAATGCTCACGTTGTAATGGAAGAGTGCCCTAACTCGACAGCCGCGTCACCATACAAAACTGAACGCGTTCCTCGTCAGTTAGTTCTGTGAACGTCGTGACAGTTCAGAACAAACGCTGCACAACAACAACAAATACATGTTTGAGACTAAAGTTATTGCAAATGTAAACAAATCTCAAAGTTTGGACAAAACAAAATGTATCACGCAAAGCCAGTACTAGCAGTATGTCCACGGTCAAACCCACCACTCTCCATGGTCCCACCGACATCCAGGTCTTACGGGCCGAAATAAGGGAGGAAATTCCCGCGCATACTTCTTGACTCCCTACAAACTTATCTGTTCCAGTTCCTTTTCGGTACAAAACAAAACCTTTTTAATGGATATCCATACGTTATTTTACAATTATGTATTAATAAATAAATAATTTTAAAATGTTTCTTTAATAAATGAACCAATGGTTAATATTTCAGAACGTATTTATATTTTAGGAAACGTCCTGGTTGATTTTAAATTTCATTGTCTTAAAGCACAAACAAACTTGCAACACTTGTCCAACGCAAGAAACTTTCATTCTGTGTGCGCACAGTCACGAGCTACGCTGTTTCTCTCTCTCTCTCACCAAACCTAAAAAACCATTCCCCAAAACAGCACACGAACAGCGAACAAGCAATATGTGTTCATACAAAATGAACAAAATTATGATTAGGTTCGCCTACTACACCATGCTGTACTATTATACATCGTCTCGAGTGTAAGTGCTGCAGAGGGCGGAATTCTTTGTCTTGTTGACTCTGTAATGTCGTTCTCTATCGCTCTGGATAACGCTAAACGAAAGGTGAAATTCTAAATATGGGTTCGTATTGGTTCATGAAAAAATTAACATTCGATTATGATTTCCTTAAATGGACTCCTGTATACTTTATGCCCGGTGTGTCAGAGGCCAGTGTTGGGCAAATTTTAATTGCAAGGACAATTAAAGATTAACAATTGATTAATTGGTAAACGTAACCGCAACAACTAACAATTAATCAATTGTAATTGTGGAATATTATAATTAACAATTATTTAATTGTTAACTGTAGTAGTAACAATTACCAATTAATTAATTGTTAGTTGTGATTTACTCCAATTAACAATTAATTAAATTTCAATTGTTCTGTGAATTTTAATTAAAACTAACAATTAAAAAAATACTGTTGTATAATATACAGCCGGTATATATAAATGTATAAATGTAGTTCCGGTAGTATAATAGTGCCCCCCCCCACCCCATCCATTACTGTGGTTAAATACACATGTGAGAGTGAGAGGCAAGAACAATGTACGTTCGGGCCTATAAAATGAACACGTTACGACTTGAAATATTTTTGTTGTATGCCCACGCTGTAAAAATATTTATCAATGCATCATTGTTGTACATAAATACATACACAGAATTTTTATGTAGAAAGAAAGATTTAGAAAAATTAAGTTTTTTGTTCGTCTGAGACTTACAGCTTAATTTTAATAAAGTTAATTGTTAGTTTTAATTGTTTCATAAAACAAATAAAAAAGATAATTGCAATTATTTTAATTGTGAGTTACAAATGACATATGTCAATCAAATTAATTTAATTGCAATTACTTTTTTAGTCAATTAACAAGATAATTGACAAATTAATCGATTAATGCCCAACACTGTGATGGTGGTGCTGTTGTTGGTGGGTGGTGTCGGTGGGTGACTCACCCGGGACATGTCCGCGTCGCAGGTGGACTTGGGTCGCACCACGTAGTCCTTGTTGGAGGGCAGCGGCACACGGGCGCGCGACACCCACCCCGGCTCGCCGGGCCGCACCGCCCTGCACGCACACACACACACACATATATATTATCAACAATAAGGTCTCCCTGGGTTACGGGTACCTCCAAGTGCGACGCGTACGGGCGGCGTGTACGGCTGTGTGGTGTTCGTGCGCGTCCCCGTCCCCGCGGCAGGCGCGGCAGGCGCTCGCGACAAATGTCGATAGAGTAGTTCGTCCACAAGTTGAGCCGGAGGTCAGCGTTACTATTTTTACTCTTTGTTTGTATTTATCAGTTATGATTCAAGGACAAGTGTAGACAGAATTTTGATATGGTGATGGTGGGAGTAGTGGTGACGGTGGTGGTGGTAGTGTGGATGGTGAGTGTAATAGTGACGGTGGTGGTGATGGTGGTGGTTTGTGGGTCGCTCACCGGTCCGGCTCGTCGGCGCCGGTGCGCGCCCGCTTGGACGGTCCGGGCTCGTCGCGGCGGCGCACGCCCGCCATCGCCTCGTCGCGCGCCTGCCGCTCCTCGCGCGTCATCGCTGCGGGGGGGGGGGGGTGGAGAGAGCATTATACACACATCCAGCATTAAAAATGGTTTTTTTAATAATAATATTTCGATTGTTAAAAATTTAACATATATTACAGGACTAGAACCGACACTAGGGGACTACTTATGGGAAATAAGGCTCTTCCCTTGGTTAATAACAATACAGTTGACCGTAATGTACACTAGCTTCTATCATATTAATTGCAATAGCACACGTGTGAGAGGCTGAGCGCGCGCAGCGGACGCGCTGGGTGTATATGCTGAGACAGTGTTCAGCGTGAGTACTCCTGCACCTGCACCTGCATGCACCTGCGTGTGCTTCGTTCACTCAGTCACTCACTCACACACACACACGTTACAGTCACGTGTTGTAGCGATATAAGGGAGTGACTGAAAATCAGCGCTACAGGGGAATCCCTTCCCCGGTTAGTAAAAATTGAGCCACTTTGGTTGCCTAGTACAAGATTATATACATATAGTATACAAAGTTAAATATAAAGATTAATATTAGGCTATTTAGTGTTTAAAAAAATTGTATGTTCTCTTATAAAATATCTTTCTGGCCAGAAAAATATTTTGGTTTATTATCACCTCGATTTACATATTTCTCTCATAATAACAATATTATTAATATACAAAATAATCTCTATAAAAATAATATTATTAGTAAGGTTATTAATCTTTCGTGGCGAAATAAACCAAGCACACGAAGGATTATGCATCCAAGGAGAGGAAGAGGAGGAGAGGGTGTGGAGGCGCACCTTTGAAGTCGGTGGAGAGGTTGAATATGGGCCGCGCCCACTCGGAGATGAGCCGGCCGGCGCGCTCGCGGTTGCCCTTGGTCTCCTTGGGGTGCTTGTAGAGGTACATCACCGCCTTGCCGATGCCCGACTGCTTCAGCAGCGACTTGTCGATCGACGGGAACTGCGCACCGGACACAAACACCGAACGTTTCTACTCTGACACCGACAGCACCAAACCGATCTCCACGTCGGGTTCACATACATGTCGGTATGGATGTGTTCTCGGTGTCGCTGCGTGAGCAGTTCGCGTTAGACAGGCGTGGTGGGTTAATGTTCATTGCTCCAGAAACGGGGCGGCCCACAAGTGGGACATGCATGTAGGATTGTAATGTATGCGATTGTTATTTGTGTATTATGTCCGAGTATTCGAATGAAACGTGCGAGTGAGACGACAATAGAATAAACAGAGAGTGTTGCAAGCAGAGCGGGGCGGGGTCGGTGTGCGGTCGGCGAGGGCATAACATCCAAAGGTATTTATAAAGGCGTTAACAACGGTGTTAAGGTGAAAAATTGTAAAATACATTAATGAAAGGTGTTATTTAGTAGACTTCATTAACCTCCCAACCCTACGTATATAAGACAGGTCGCGTGGTCGCTACCACCCCAACGGGGTGTGTGTGTGTGTGTGTGTGTGTGTGTGTGTCGGTGCGGCGAACTCACGTCCATGAGCAGCTTGAGGATGCTCTCGCGGATGAGCAGGCAGGGCAGCGCGCGGTTGGGCATGGGCGCGAGCCAGTCGCACAGCACGTTCAGCACGTTGTGCTCGAGGAACGCGAGCTGCAGGTCGCGCTTGATCAGCTGCGACATCGCCTCCTTCAGCATCGACACCTGCAACACACCACACCACACCACACCATCCTTATACCAACACTCCACGGCACAGTGGAGGGTGTCGTGCACGCCGGGTGACGTTTGGTGACGAGCGACTGTGAGCGGCTTGTTCGATTGGTTTATAGCTTTATTCTAATTGGTTATATTTTAAAACATAAAAAGGAAAAAGAGACAGAATGTCATCCTGTCTCCGTCGCACAGCACACCCATCCATCGGCACGCCTCTGGCGGCCGTAAGTTGGGAAGAACAGCGCAGCCGTTGCTCACCTTGCGCACGGCGGGCTGGTTGCGGCGGTTGAGCTCGCGGTCGTCGTCGGCGGCCTGCCGCATGCGCGTCAGCAGCGCCGCGATCAGGTCGTCGTTGTCGTTGATGATGTCGATGTCGCGCCGCCGGCGCCGCGAGCGCCGCTCCTCGCGCCGCCGCGACAGCATGATTTCGAAGTCCGACATCCCCCCCATCGCCTCCGCCCTGTACACGCACACACACACACACACACACGCGTCAGCCCCGCTCTCTACCGGCGGCAACAGAGTAATATAAAGAAGTTATTTCGGTGACATTATCCACCGCCGAGATGAAAACTTGGAGAAATTCATCATCTGTACAAACGTTGAGGGGAAAAGATCCAGCAGTAGATCCCCAATGAGATGGTTCGATTGGCTGCCGACCGCGGCAAACCGCTGGGTGAAATCTGGTGATCGCGATTACACTCATGGAGGATCGACCAGGGAGAGAGATATAAGTTATAAGATGGGATAATATTACTATAAAAGTTAAGTAGGGCTGCATTAGTTCAGCGGGTGCTCTTCCGTCAGCCGCGCGCACGCGAAAAATTGCCGAAATAATGTACAATTTTTTACAACTTAACTTTTGTTTTCCCTCGTAAACAAACCTAACCCAATAAATCACAAATTTTCATCAAGAATCATTCCATCTTTCATCTCTCGAATTCATTTCATCATCGTATTTTGTTTTGAACGCATTCCGAGACTGTTCTCACAGCACGCGGCTCCAAACTAACACCCCCCCCCCCCGTGGTTGTGACATATTTGACGGAATTCTACATTATTTGGTGATTTTTCGCTTGCGCCCGGCAAACGGAAAAGTAGCGTTTATTGCGAATGAAAAAATAAGATCCCACAAAATAGTCGGCGGCACGGTGTGGGACACCACTTGGCTGTGGGGACAGACACCCGCCAGACCCGCACTGGAGCACACGCACAAACATACACACAATGATGGTGAACAATACAATAACAAAAAGCCTCACGTCTTGGAGTCGGGAGCGATGTCGTCGTCATCGGAGGAGTCGTCGTCTACGGCGGGCGGGGCGGCGGGCGCTGCGCCCCCCTCCTGCGCAGCCTCCCCGCCCCCCACCTCACCCCCACCCTCGCCCTCACCCCCGGCTGCGGCCTCGCCCTCGTCCTCCGACTCCAACCGCACCGTGCGACGTTTCTTTTCTGCAAACACAACGGCCACCGGTGCAAAACATCCACGCGCTTCTTGTATTTTAACAGAACCTTTTAGACATTGTACGTAGCAGTTCAAATCGGCATTCATGTGATTTATTTAAACCATCAAATTCAAAGGATCGACACTCGTCATCGACCATGACTGCATGCATGCATGCGGTGAAGTCTAATGGCGTTTATATCCACCGTATACTCGGTACACAATACTTTTATGTAAAATATCTTAAAGTTGAAATTTAAATAACTTAACATTTTTTAAAAATAATAAACAAAGTAACAACAGATTTATTGCTTCGTAGTAAATAAATATGAGCGTGTGCTCTCACCTCGGTGCGACAGCGAGCGGGAGCCGGAGCCGGAGCCGGAGCGCGACCGCGACCGCGACCGCGATCTGCGGAACAAAACAACTTGACTGTCGTCTCCTTCTGGCTGACGTCCTCCGGCACGATCACATATTGATTATTAAATAAACACTGAGTCCCCTAAAATATTCTGTATTCTTTTATATTCCATCATGGAAATTAAGTTTTTGCGACAGATGTATATGTTTGGTGTACATTCAACATTTTTATTAATTCAAAACGTTTGCGAGGTGAGAACATTACTAAAAATGGACTTATATCCCACTAGGTAACTGTCTGAAATACATTATCATTAACAAGTTTCTGCGTATACGGCTACGGTCCTGTGTGCCGTACAATACGGTGACTACGTGTCATCAGACGACCCACTTGTAGTAATATATATGTAAAGGGGGGCGTTTCGTCAGCGCGGAGTACTGACACAATATTGATGCGTGAAAATGAACATCGCACCGCGGTCTCTAAGAAGGAAACCTACGTCCAGCAGTGGACTATCACGAATTGGTGGTGGTGTTGATTTACTAATAATTATTATTTTAAAGGCGACCGATTGGCTCAGTGGCGCGGCCCTCCGCCCACGGAGTCAATGGTCGCGGGTTCGATTCCCGCATCGGAATAAATATTTATATGGATTTTTAAATGTTTATTCCGAGTCTGGTAACCCCCCCAATCCCCATTTCCTTTCCTGCCCCTTCCTTTCTTCTCTATCCTCTCCCTTCCTCTCCGCCAATCCACGGTCTGCCGTGCCAATGGATGCGTGGCTAGGGGCGAGCCTAGTCGTAAGCGTGCCGATCGTCCCGGGGTCGGGCTCCCCCGGGGACTATGGTGCTTTACCTCAGCATGCAGGGCTCTGCTGGGGCTGACCTCCATCCTCCCTTGCGGCTCGTGGGATTCACTAAAGACGAATTTAATATACCTAATTTGTCGAAAATGACGGCGACGTGGTTCGCCACCCGTCACGTCCTGATTCTCACGAGGGCGAAAAGCGACCAATGACAAGCCGTTTCGCTGCGATAAATGGCAGCGGATGGAGCTCTGTGGTCTCTGCCAACCCCTGCGGGGGATAGGCGTGAATATATATATATATATATATATATATATATATATATATATATATATATATATATATATATATATATATATATATATATATATATATATTATTTTAAAATAAATCAATATGTCACTTTTTCAAACTGTATGCGAAGCTGTGCAAAGCACTATTAATTACAGTATAAAACTAGTGTCCGAATCGTAACATTAAAAGTATGTTTGTGTACCGCGGCGTGCGGCGTGCGGCGTGTGGCGTGTGGTGTGTGGTATGTGATGTGTTGACGATTGTAATCATTACCTGGAGGCAGGCTTAGCGGAGCCGGACCGCGACCTCGAACGAGACTTGGCCACAGATTTTGACTTGGAGCGCGAGCGGGACTTGGAGCCGGAGCGAGACCTCGATCGTGACTTGGCGATAGACTTGGAGCCGGAGCGAGACCTCGAGCGCGACTTGGCGATAGACTTGGAGCCGGAGCGAGACCTCGATCGTGACTTAGCGATGGACTTAGAGCGCGACCGGGATTTAGAGCGCGACCGGGACTTAGACCGCGAGCGCGAGTGGGACTTCGAGCGTACGCGAGCTTTAGACGGCGAGCGAGATCGAGATCCCGACTTTGAACGCGATCTTGAACGAGATTTCGAACGAGATCTGGAGCGGGATTTTGAACGAGATTTAGAGCGGGATTTTGAATGGGATTTAGAGCGGGATTTTGAACGAGATTTAGAGCGGGACTTTGAACGAGATTTAGAGCGGGATTTTGAACGAGATCCAGAGCGGGATCTGGATTTAGAATGCGAGCGACTTCCATTTCGTCCTGGAATAAGAAAAACAACACTTGATTAATGAACCGTACACAAACAAAGCTATAAATATTGTCAATGCGTCGCAAGAAGCACGGCTCAGGGTTCATGTTCGGTGTAACGCTCATGAATCGCGAGCCGCGAACACCACCGATTGGATTACGGCTCCTCTGAACCATTGACACCGTACAAAATATACCCCAGGTTGTACTGAGACGTATGTCGCACAGGCTCCTGCGAACACGTGCAGCGTGGACGATGAGCCGGTGACTAAATAAGTGCTATTACTTACAGCCGGGCTATTCGCGCCTGGTGTAGCGCTGGGATGATGCCAGTCAGTAACAGCAGCTCCCCCAGTAAGCGGACTCCCCCAGTAATGGAAGGCATTAAAATTCATAAACATTTGGTGTGCTATCTGAAAAAAAAAAAGGATAACGAAACAGATCTCACCGCGCTCAGTGTCCTCTCCATCTACTTCCATGGGTTCGACAGACTTTCTTTTAGCTCGAGCATCGGGTGGTGATGTACTTCTAGATTTGGCTTTGTCTGGAGAACGGGCTCCAGATTGGCTTCGGGACCGACTTCGCGACTTTGACTTTCTGGAGGTGGCCGATTGTGACCTGCGAGATCCACTTCCAGACCTGCTTCGCGACCGCGATCTCGATTTGGCCCGCGAGCCGCTCCTAGACCGCGACCTGCTGTGCGATCTAGATTTCGACGGCGACCCACTCCGTGATCTGGATCTGGCTGGTGACCCCGATCTGGATTTTGCCGCGGAGCTACCTCTAGATTTAGATTTTTCATGTGATAAGCTTCTCGATCTTGATTTGTTGCGCGAAATACTTCTAGATCTCGATTTCTTGTGGGATCGACTTGTGGACCTTGATTTGACAGGCGAACCACTCCTAGATCTCGAGTTTACCGGTGATCCACTCCCTGAACGGGATTTAGCGGGCGAACTATTGCGTGATCTAGATTTTGAGCGCGAACCGCTTCTGGAGCGAGTTTTATTCGGCGAGCCGCTTCGGGAGCGCGCCGAACTTCGCGAACGCGAACGCGAGGAGGCCCGCGAGCTGGAGTTAGAGGGCGAGCGGGAGCGCCCCGAGCCGTCGGACCCCGAGCCCTGCGCACACACACATACACACAGACATGTAGTTAAGCGTACTGCTAATGCGTTACTGTTCTTCAACAGACAATTGTTTTTGTATATGTCATAACTGGGTAATCAGTTTTGATAACTACTTCAACTTAAAAAAACTTATTATATATATTCATTCTTGGCTCAGTAGCAACTTGCAGAGACGATCATGAGTTCGATTTCTGCATAAGTATAAATGACCTTCAGGCATCTATTCTAGGTCCTATTGGCCTACCACTCCCACTATTGATAAGCATTATGGTTTAATGTTGATTTCTCCAGAAATGAGAAGTCTCCATGGTGGGACATATATGACTTGCATACATATATGACTTGCATAAAAAATGTTCATACTAATATTTTTATTAATTGTAATATGTTTAATATTACTAACTCCAAACAAAATATTTCACACATATACTAGAGTTCAACATGAAACAACATCAAGAAGTACTCACTGATCTGCTACGGGACCGAGACTGCCTTTGATCTGTAAACAAACAATACAACCACACATCACTGTATGTAATCATGCACAAATTACTTTCTGGTTTAAAAACAACAAGCACCTTATAAACATTCCTACTTTGATATAATTGTGCTGCTCATCAAATAGTAGTGGAGGCAAATTGCAAACTAGTATTGTTACAGCATGAATAGGCAGAGTGGCCGGGGAATCACCACACCCTTCCCCGTTGTAAAAAGCCAACTACTCACTCGCAACTTAGCTTCTACATTTTGATTATCTGCTATTCTTAAACATAAACATATTTAACAGAAGGTATTCTGTGCCTTCATAGACTTGGAAAAGGCCTACGATAGAGTGATAAGGAATGAACTGTGGTCGGCACTATCCACGGAGTGGGTAGAAAGATGATTCATGCGCTGAAGTCTCTTTACGAAAAGTCCAGTGCGTGTATCAGAATAAACGAGGCTTACACAGACTGGTTTGATATCTATAAAAGTGTTAGACAGGGATGTGTAGCGTCACCGTGGCTTTTCAACCTTTTCATGGATAGTTGCATGACAGACCTGAAAGAGAGTCAGTGTGGCTTAAGAATGAATGGAGTACTCATCAAATGCCTCTTATATGCTGACAATCAGGTGCTGCTAGCTTCGTCGGAAAGAGTTGCAGGAGATGATGAACATAATGCATGGAGCGTTAGAAAGGAAAGGAATGAAGATGAATGTTAGCAAGACGAAAGTGATGGTTTTTGAAAGGGAGGACACTTCGACGCAGTGTGAGGTGCTGATTGCAGGAGAAAAAGATGAGCAAGTGAATGAATTTATATATTTGGGGTCACTGTTTACAAGAGATGGAAAATGTGAAGGAGACATTGAAAGACAAGTGAAAGTTGGTAATCAGGTTAACCGAGCCCTGCACTCATTTATGAAAAGTCAATGTGTCTAAAACGGCCCGACTGGCGGTTCATCAGGGGGTGCTTGTTCCGACGCCATTGTTATGCCGAGATTGCGCACTGTTATGCCGAGATCGTAGCAGATGGAGATCTGTGGTCTCTGCCTACCCTTACGGGAGACAGGCATGACGATATGTATGTATGTATGTAACATATTTATTCAATAAAAAAAGTACTCTCTTTAACAAAAATTCATTTTAGTTAAATTCAGTGCCTATTATATACCTTGGTTACTGATTATTTACAATACATTCTGTGCTTTTTGGCAGATCCCATTTACATTCATACATACATACATTCATATGTATTTCCCATAGGGATAGGCAGAGACCACAAAACTCCATCTAGTCCCATTTAACTTATTGTAGTGTATTTTGATGTTAAAATAAGGTATTCTGTAAAAAAATTGTATGTTCATTTACTGTGTCTAAGTTAATATAATTATCCACTGTCTGGTAATATAAATAAAATATATTTTTTTTATGGGATAGGAGGGCAAACGAGCAAGCGTGTCGCCTAATGGAAAGCTATGAACACCGCCCATAGACAACCGCGATACCGCAGGAGTCGCGGAAGCGTTGCCGGGTAAGTTAAGGCTTAAGTAAGGAAAAATAATTTATACCTATTACTAGTTTCCTTGGTACCTATTACCCAAAAAAATATCTTCATATAGCGTTCACCTAGCCAAGTGATTGTTATGGCGCAACTAAGTCAGTGGATGGTATCGGTGTAAGAGGGAATCTACATGATCCAGCTAAAATTCACAGGAAAAGTACAAGAAGAGCGTTCGTGAAAGCTTTTCTTTCCATTCCTTTTGAATACATAAACAAGGTTAGTTAACATACGAATCGCTTACCTGTGTCTACATCCATCACTAAACTTTCTGTAACAATATTGCTCTGTCTCAAATTAACCTTCTTATTAACAAACAGTCAACGAAAGTATAATCATGATGGTGTTATTCCAAGGCATAATATCTTTCATCACTAAAACAAGTAAAATTCGATTCAAATCGAAGTAAAGACCACAGGCTGATTATAAAATCAGTGTTGTCAGTTGTTAATGTTACTTGTCATATTCAAATATAATACGACTAAAGATATTTTTATATATTTATTATGACAATAGAAAAAAAAATATCTTCTATTGCCGTAAATATACCAATGCATGCTATAAATCAACTCTAAGTGGGCACTAAAGATATCCTTGTATATTTATTATGACAATAAGTAAAAATATTCTTCTATTGCCATAATAAAAATATATACCATTTCTTTCGAAATGTATTGCAGGTGAGCCAAAAAAAATCATAGGTGTCACATAATTAAATCTTGATTTCTTATTTTCGTAAATTCTTCTTCTATCACACATACGCACATCAATACATAAATTGTTCTTATACAGATTGTTATTTATATAATTCTTGAAATTTTATAATATATAGGATAAAATTGTTATAATTTACTTTAGATGTCTTTAACACAGTTATAAAACGTGGGTGAAATGAATAAAGTACTATTTTCATTAGCATAAATTACATGCTTTAATATATAAGTGTATAGGATATTATGTTGGTTCATCAGTTTGTTCATTCATATATTAAAAGTACTAGAAAACAAAATCTTGAAAATCATTTAATACTTACGTTTTAATTTTTTCAGCCTGTATCTATATAATTAATTCTGATCCATGTTTTAGAGCCATACTGCAAGTAAATGTATGTAAAAAGAATGGAATTTTTTCAAATATCAATATAATTTTAATGGAGTCAGGCGTTACTTTGCGGAAATCTATTACTATATGGACAGTCAAAAGTTTTACTTAGCTAAGATCCGCGACAAGCAAAACAATAACAGAAAATTAACAATGTGTGTTTTTCTGTTGGATTAAATGGATTTATTTGGAACTTAAACCAAAAACTTACCGAAAATCGGCAATCAATTCTCCACCCACCAACCACTATACACAATACCAAACACACAATACCACTTTTCCATCTTGTAAACGACACTTGTTTGCCCCAACACGAACCTATGTTGTCTACGGAAGACAACCGAAAAGTGACTTTTCGGTTGTCTTCCGTAGAGTCTACTATACCTGAAGATGCCTCGTGTTGGGGCGAAACACGTGTCGTTTACAAGATGGAAAAGTGATATTGTATATTTGGTGTTGTGTATAGTGGTTGGTGGGTGAAGAATTGATGGCCGATTTTCAGTGAGTTTTTGGTTTGAAATAGAAATAGAAATAGATAGGTTTAAGTTCCAAATAAATCCACTTAATCCAACAGAAAAACACACATTATTAATTTTCTGTTATTGTTTTGCTTGTCGCGGATCTTAGCTAAGTAAAACTTTTGACTGTCCATATATCAATATAATTGTCAAAATTTTTATGTAGTATTTAGTATAGTATAGTTATATGGTCCTATTCATCTGAGAAAGAATTACATATTCTCTAACAGATAGATACACTTCTGAGTTCGAGTATAGCTTTGAAAATATATTAATAATAGTCTCCTTGCTACAAACAAATAAACCTACAGAGCAAGATACATAGAAGCTTTACATACTACGCCTATATCTAAATTACTTAACACGTTGACGGACAGTAGGAACAAGCGAAGTTCGAAAATTGACACTATATGTTTTTGTGATTTTTAGAATGTTAGAAGTATAGTTTTACTCTTTCTGCTTAAATAAACTTAATTTTGATTAATTTAGTACCTTTAATTAGGTTGCGGCTATAACAGCAAAAATTTAAAAACGTAAATGACAGGTTTAATGGTTCAAACAAGCAATTTTTGTATGCAACAAAGTATTTTTGGGAGTTTTACACGAAATGTTAGTTCTTAATCAAACAAAAATAAATAAATGACAAAAAAATTTATTATAATTTTATAATTATTATACATTATTTTCGGTATGCCATGTTTCAAAGCATGGTGCAGGACACAGTGCAGGTTTTGACATGCAATTCTTGCAGCAATATGATGTTTCCTTCCTTATTCCCTGTTTATAACATTGTTTACAACGCTGAAAATATGTTTTTCGCTGATAATTTTCAGGAGGTGAAATTTTCTCAGGAAAAAAATGAATAATAAACAAATACATACCAGTATAGTTATATAAATAATAATAAATATCGTTAAACGTATCAATAAGAACTATAAATTCAATAGAAAACACGATCGCACTACTCCCTTCACAACCACGTGCATACTGAATCTGCAACTCGTATAACAGGTGAAATATGAACTTCAACCTAAAAAGATGTTTTCAAAACACGACACTATGCTTCTACGTATACGCCAGTAAGTGCACATTTGTGCTGCTATAGCCGTAGTGTCTAAAAACGACCGTTTCGTTTTGGACGGCTATAGCAGTCATGCCACATTGTGAACTTCGCTTTGACGGCTATAGCCGCAATTGTCCGTCAACGTGTTAATAAAGTTTGCTTGTCAAAAGTACGTCATTTGTCATTGTCATTGGTGTGTTTTCAAACTGAACAATGGTTTAATACAAGTGTGATGTAAATATTATTTTAAAATTATTATTAGTGTTAATATTTTATGAAATAAAACACGATGCAGGAAGGAATTAAATTGCCATTGAAACGAGTGGAACTGTCCTTGTCAAAATTTAACGAAGTGGCCATTCCTCATCATTTAGATTTACTGCGCCAACACAAAGCCAACATTATTAAGGTAAAAGTATTATTTATGTATACTTTTGTTACAAAATTACGCTTATTAGATATAAAGGATGGTAAATTAAACATAAATGGTACAATGGTAAATTAATAACGATTACATATTGTAGACGAAATGAACTTATCTTACAACGTACTTGTAATAATAGATCTAAAAATAAATAGTTGTGGTAAACTTTGCAGTTTTTAAATGACGCAAGTAGCACGTGCCTCGGGATGAGCACACACACACACACATACACAAACACTAATTATTAAGTAAAAACTACTTGTATTTGGCTATAAGCCAATAGAAACTAAATTGCTTTAGTTCTTTTAACAAGTTTACTTTTATCTATTATAATAAATCGTTGTAATACTCACTTGTATTCTTATTTTATTACTTAAGAAAAGCTGGCTGGCTGGCTGGCTTTAATCAAGAATCTAAAAACGTAGTATCATATTTTTTAAAAACAAGAAATTCAATTGTTTGTTTATGCTTCTTCTATTATTTTACATCTTAACTATAAATTAATGGGTTCAATTGACACCTGGTCCACTGTCAGTTACCATATTATATCATATACAATATTATATCATTTGTTTCTTTGATATCCTTATATTCCTTGTTTCCTCATAAGTATTGATAAAGTGGCCCACATTTTATAAAGATAACTTTTTAATATTATAGACTTTTTCAAGAATTTTACAGCATTATACTGATATGCAAATAGTTTTTGATGTGCAATGGATGTGGTGTGCAGTATGAAGAGGCAGGGGAGCTCCGGCGGGTGTGTGCCGAGCAAACACACGCACGGCGCGTCGCCGGGCAGCTGCGCACACTGCTGGCTGAGCTGGATGCACTACGGCAGCAGGTCGGCCATTTCAATCTTTAAATAGAGGTGGTTTACTACTTGTGACTTAAGAACGGTATAGTTGTGCCCTCACTGGCTGGTTCAATTGAAAGAGTACTTTTAAGAAGAGACATATGACTATGTCCAAGACTATACTTAACCCTTTGCACTCCAGCCTAGTAATGCATAGAGGCTACCAGCAACTCCAGCACTATATTAGTTGCAAGTACATACCTATGATGTAGAAGAAAAATAGAGTAATTTCAATAAAACAAAATTTTTATTTCTTAGCTATTTTATAAACAAAATATATTCTAACTTATATTATAAAAGAAAAACATAAATTATAAAAGAAAAGCACAGAATATTTTGCTTACCTAATTGTTAAGGGCGACGAGGCAGCAAAACAACCATGTCGCCGCTACGGCCATAGCCGTCGCAAATACGGCGACAACGGAGTGCAAAGGGTTAATAGTCTAGATCAGTGCTTCCCAACCTTTTTTCGTTTCTGTACCCCTCAATAAACCTTTTTATTTTTGTGTACCCCTCCCCTGATAACCCCATACCAACTCTTTAAAATCTCGTTTCTCTTAAAATACATCTATATGGTCAATCTTTTTGAAATATCATTGTGAAATATATCTGGTACTGCCTCTATAGACTTATTATCTATAGAGTTACTGTAATAGTCGGTTTATGTACATTAACAAAATGTTATTATTTTTTTGTCTTTTTATTATTAAACACCTTCGTTAGTTAGTATTATAATAATGTTTATATAAGTTAATTGTTTTAACGTCTCAGTATTTCCGCCATTACCAATATAATTTTCACATATCGGATAGGACCCCGCGTACCCCCGAGGGTACGCGTACCACAGGTTGGGAATCGCTGGTCTAGATCTTAGGATGCCACGGGGGTGGTATTGCCCCCTAGTGGCCGTTAGAGTTTTTCATAGACAGTAGCAAATGGATCCGTTATGAAATACATCTGTTTTCATGAAACAACTTTTTATCTAGCCATCTAAAATGTTTATCTTATTAAAGGGGATAGTAGTCCATGAAAGGTTGGAAACCTATGGTCTAGATCAGTGGTCATCAACCTGCAGATTGCTAGTGACATGTGGCTCTTTGCCTCCTCGAGTGCTGCTCTTTCACGAACTGTTTAGTGTAGGCACTGAATATTACTTATTATCTTGCCTTGTAAGAGACTTGCCCTTACTTTCCAAGGAAATGCAAGGCTAATGTTCATATTAGTGAGGTATTTGTAGTTATTTTTAGAATATTATTTACCAAGTTATATTTTTGAATAAATATTATCTTTTTCTAAGTCTGACACCAATTTTTATTTAATTTACTGTTAGTTAAAGTAAGGCTTATTTGATAAAGGCAAGCTCCAGAGTGTACATTTAATCCTAATTATTTCAGTAATAACATAGCCCACTAAAGCAAAGCTAAAGATAAGAAAATGGCTTTTTGAATAAATTTCAATTGTGAATTGTCTGTATTTGGCTCTTTGGAAGTCAAGGTTTCCAACCACTGGTCTAGATGGATTATTGTTGTACACTCTGTTTACTGACTTAGGAAAGTTAAAATATCATAAATATCCAGTGAGAACTGTTATTTATTAATCATATAATAAGGCTATAGTAACAGCATACTAACTACTGTGGCAGATGATCTGCATGCACCTGTAATGAGATATTTCACTCGGATGATGACTAAGGTTAGTCAAAATGCTTCCTGAGGTCTCTCCAAGTGAAGTGTCTTGCAGGTTCTTGGCTCGATATAGCCCACCGTAGATTTTAATTTACTTTTAAATTACACTAGCATTAGCTTTAAGTCTACTTAGTAATATGATGAGATGGTAAAGCAGTAGGCGGTAACAACTGATAGAGAATTACAAGTATGCATCATTGCATCATTCATTATCTAAAAAATTGTTTTTTTACACGTACTTTTTCGACATTAAATATTTTGAAGGTGTGTTTAGAAATGGTTGGAAATATTTACTATGAAGTACAAATGTAAATGTGTATTAATGGCATATGTAGGTTATATATGGCAGTTGTGTATTGCAATGCATTCTGATTGTGATTTATCATAAGTTCATGAGTTCATCCAGTGAACGTGTGTGTATGTGTGTGGTGGTGTGCAGGTGCGGCCGGAGGACTGGCCCAAGTTCGACGCGCTCACCAAGCGCTCGCGGGACCTCACGCTGCGCGCCATCGTCGACTACCTGGGTACGTGCTGTGCATGGTTAGCGGGCAGCGAGTGTGAGTGGTTCACCGCGTACACTGAGCGTGCCGTGCGGTGCGGTGCGGTACGGAGGTGACATCATAATTTCTCCGAACCAGAAGAACCACCAAAATCTCAACAGCCAATGTTCTAAACTATTTTTGCAATTGTTTACGATATAAGAGGATCCATGCAAATACAAAGCAAAAAAATAATTTATTCTATTACTTCTTTTCTGAAGAGTTGTTAGGCTAAATAAGGAGCTTCATAATGAACAACCAGCACCCCACAGATACCACCTTGATGGAAGGTTGGTTGCCAACTGCCGTGGGATAAAGGAAATGAGGCGGCTATGCGTTTGCAATGCAGTTACGCTTTTGGCGAAGTGAACTGGGTGGCTGTGGATACTTGTAAAATGTTATATAGACAACAAGCCTGTACCGTTGTTGTACTTGTGTGCTCGTAGGTGTAATAGAGCGCAGTTGTAGGGGGCTGGTGGGGGCGGGGCGCGTGACGCGGCGCGCGGGCGTGGGCGCGGGTGAGACACGAGTGGCGTCGCGTGTGCATGAAGCATGCAGCGCGCAACATTAACCCTTTGCACCCGAACCATTTTTTAGTATGGGTATTTAGCTACCCGACAGTAGTTTTAATAAAAAATTGTAATACATCAAACATAAGAATTTTAAGCAAAAGTAGTTTATTTACATGTTTCATTTTTATTTACATACTACAAACATAATATTTTAATATTAAATTTTATAATTTTCCTTAGTGTGATATTTGAGGAAGCACTCTCCAAGGTGTATCCTAGGTTTTTCAGGACATGTGTCACAGTAATACACCGTTTCACGTCTTCCGCTTTTCTTTTTCGTTCGGTCAGAGCACACTCTACAATCTTTTTTTTTCCTTTTAGCATAACATGTAGCTTACCATTTAATCGGATACTGTTATCGGTAGTTGCAGATGTTGAACCACGGCCTTGTCGATAATCTCCTTTTAGCTGATTCACTAACAATTTCACATATTTTAAATGACTGATTGATCGCTCGTTTCTCTGCTTTTTCACCATTTTATATAAAATATAGGAATTATAATATATTATTCTAATTTTGTTTCTTCTTGCACTAATTACTTCATCACTCTCTTCACTGCTATTGTCTTGATCACTATCTTCTTTATGTTTATCCAGAATGTTATCAATCGATCTAAACATCGTCAAATCAAACTCATCTTCACTGCTACAAATTTCGTTCTTTGATTCCATTTTTATGACCTTAAGCAGACTAAATTGGAAATAGTAAAATATTTTGATACGTTCACAATTCACTTACAATCACTTGTAAAAGTATTTCAAAAAGATGTACTACCACAAAAAAAGTCACTTTAACTCCACCATCTGATAAATACCGGAATAATCTCACACCTGGGAAAAAATTTACAATGCGTGCAAGTATGAAGGGTTATTTTATTATCATAAATAGTAATGGCGCCTCTCAGGCGCCGTTCGAGTTGAAGTAAAGAATAGTTTGGCGCCTGAGAGGCGCCGTTCGGGTGCAAAGGGCTAACCACTATGCGTCCGTCCACGCGGACCGGCTCGGAGAGGGGAGCAGAGTTTGACCGCAATTAAAATAAAGTTTTGGATGATTGGAACAAGGTTTATTTTTACACTGAACTTCTTTTTCTACTTACAAGCCGGTCTAATGCGCTTGATGTGAAACAATAAGAGAAGCCGATCGGCTGCCCCTGATGACGTCGACCGGCTCCGATGTATGTGAAACGGCTTGGTCGGCTCCAGTCAGTTCTCTCCGCGTCGGTCTGTGTGAGCGGTCCCTAACGCGACGAGCGTGTACCGTGATAGCAATCAACCCACAACATATACTACGAAGGTTATATATACACGTGTGTTTTTTTTTTTTTCAAAATTGTTGAGCAGCAAACAAATTACTCTTAAGTATGTTTACCATTTGATGGTATGAAGTAAAGTGTGAATACGCCATCTGTTGTTAGTAAGTCCAATTTTAATTGTGTTTTCACTTGAATTGGTCTTGACTCACAACTTTTTATTTAGTTGTGAGTCGAGACCAATTCAAGTGAAAATACAATTAAAATTGGACTGGAATTAATCTTTATACCTGAAAACAAAGTAAAATAAATAAATTTACTGACGATCACCTGAACCTGAACACTGAGCCATTTGCTCAGTGTTCAGGTTACCGCAGATATTTATTCTGATTCTCAAGGTACCGCCATTCCGTCAGGGATGAGCGTGGTGGGTTAGACTGGAATTAGTCAGCTCTGTGCCCCACACTGGCACATATATGGACTGTACAAAATAAATTCAAGTATATTCAGTGTTGCTTGTTGACTGTGTACACGTGTGTGTTATTCACAATCGCTGCTGTCGGCCGGTTGCAACCATTCTCGCCTCGCATGTGTTTTACTAACGAAGCATTTAGCTTACGATTAAAATTATAGTAGAACGTGAAGCTTTCTTTGGAATTGTTTTTTTTTAACATTAACAAAAGTCAAACTTTAATGCATTGTAAAAGTTAATTACGTAATACCATTCATGAAGACGAGTGACTAACTGTTGCCTGAATGCAATACGTGACACCATGTTGTGTTGAAAAAAGTAATATCTATTTGTTGCTTTATATTACGAGAGAGATGTCGGTGTAGACTAACGCGTTTATACTTTCATTGTATTAACTAAATAATAAACCAGTTGTTGCTCAGCTGTCTTAGAAGTGTGTATGTTTTATTCAACAAACATACAAACACAACATGGTGTCAGGTGTGGGGTAAGACAGCTGGGTATGAACTGGTTTATTAAGTTACTATAATGAAGGTATAAACGCGTGAGTCTATATTTGAGAACCTACCCACACCACAATACAGTCACAGTCTCGGTGGAGCGGAGCCGCTGGATACATTGGTGTGTTGTCGCGCAGAGACGGCGCCGCTGGCGGTGATGGGTGCGCCGGCGCACGGGGTGGGCGCGGGGGCGGGCGCGGACGCGGCGAGCAGCGCGCTCTCCACCGACTCGGTGGGCGTGGTGGCGCACCACACCGCCGACCGCCAGCTGCAGCTGCACGTCGACGAACAGGTGATCACGTCGCGGCACGACGTTCTTCTTAACTCCGCGGTGTCACCCGAGAACACGCCGCTGGTCACGATGTTTTTATGTTTATGGGATAGTAGGGCAAACGTGTCGCCTGATAGGAATCAATCATCGCCCACAGATATCCGCGATACCACAGGGATCCTGAAAGCGTTGCCGGCCTTTAAAGTATGTGTAGGTTTGTGTTTTGAAGGTGCCAATGGTTCCACGTGTTCTATACGGTGGTGGTGCGTGGAAAGTAATTTAAGGAGAAGCGCACTGTACTGGATCGCCACTCATCCAAATGATGGGGATGAAACTTTTTTTTTAGCGAGTTGTGCGGTTGTGGAATTCAGCGGCAGAAATCATTCCGAACAATTCCTCGGAGCCTTTCCCGTGGTAAAAGCACCAAAAATGATGAGAGAGAGATCTACCTCCGCAACAGTAGAGAATCAAGCCGATCGGTTAGATATTGGTTATTTTGTATGCAGTTTTTCTCGCCAGTTCTTAACTTGAAGCTCTATCGGCAGCGCGTCTCTGTCTTGGCCCACTGTCCGCCGACGTCCGCGAGGCGGAGTAGCGTGGCGGCCGGCGGTGTGCTGACGCAACGCTGGTAGCGTCAGCGTGACGGGGAAGCCGTGTCTGTTTGCATCTGTAATGCGTGCGGTATGACTACGAGACAAGGGTTAAGGCGACAAAAGTCAAGTCTACTCATATGCTAAAGGCCGGCCACGCATTATTGACACCTATGTCGCACATGTGTATGGGCGGCGTTAATTGCTTTCCATCGGGCGATACGCTTGCTTGTCTGCCTCCCTATCCCAAGAAAAATCAAACGTAATCAACACGAGTGTAATTTGATCTGGGGTTCCGTTCAGAGCGTGTGACGTGCTTGAATGCTTAGGAAAAATAATACTAACATGAATGGCATTCAGTGTTCTTTAAAAAACAGCACGGGCGTTAGCTGTGTTTAGCACTCCGTAATGAGGTGTTAGGTACACAAGATAAATACTAAAGTTGCGTCACGCTCGTTTCCGGTAGAGGTAGGCAGAATCCACAAAGCCACAGACGGCATATTTATCTCTTTTCCTCCACACTCATCGCTCTCCATGCGAGCTCGCCAGTTAAGGGTACTCTTACTAAATTTTATTACATGAAATTTATGCATCTTATTGTATTACTACAACTCGTTGTTAGTGTAGTGTAGTCATGGTGGTCGGTTTTCTAACGGTCGCGTATCTGCTGCAGGAGTTGGCGCTGGCGGAGCGCGAGGCCGTGCTCGAGGGGTGGAGCTCGCTGCAGGCGGAGGTGCGCGCGCTGCACGGGGCGTGGCGGCTCGTGCACGAGGCCGCGCTCGCCCAGAGGCCCCAGGTCCGTCGTCTCCGGGGGCTAGAGGGCCCTGTTTACGTCGAACCCCAGTCGATGTACTGGAGTTCGCTGTTGTAAACAACTGGCTGTTGGCTGTTTGAAGGGCTTATACATTTTTTTTATAATGATTACTGTTGTAGATTTTCTCATTATAATTACAATGTAACCGTAAACTCATGATTTGTTTTTAACTTAATTTGTTAATTAGAGTATAATCAAGAATGTGTCCATTATCACTTTTCTTATACTCTCTTTTAAGGGGAAGACACTGTGTTCTTCTTTTCTTTACATTTAGTAAAATATTCATTTCACTTCACCACACGAGGATTTCACTACACTAACTCAAAGTGTTCAGTTCTATTGATTGCTCTCAATAAGTCCGTGTTGTCTTAGAGTTGGACAGCATCAACCTTAAACATGTAAAAGAGTCCACGAGCACGTAGCTCGTTCCGAGGCGACCTTCAGCGGTCTGTCATGACCGTGCACTTATTCTGAAGAGGTATAATTTTCCAATTATTTACGCGCACGTCGGGTGACGAGCGACTGTGAGCGGCTTGTTCGATCGGTGCAGGTGGCGCAGGCGTCCGACAGCGTGGAGCGGTCGGCGGACGACGTGGCGGCAGCGCGCGGACACCTGGCGTCAGCCGAGCGGTGAGCCAGAGGACTCCCCGACATTGTCTGTGTGTGTGTGTGTGTGTGTGTGCGCTCGCGCGCTTACCGGTTGGCGTGCGACAATGTAAAAGCATTGCGTGTTTGTCTAAAAATACAATCCGCTAAGTTTTATGTCGTGCTTACAGTACGCGACTGCAACCACGCACACACACACACACACACACCCGGACGGCCGGCTGAAGACTGACAAGTGATCCGGTATACACGGGTTGCACGCGATACTTGCGCACCTTAACACAGATGTCCGTGTGTCAGGTTGCGGCTGGGCGCGATGGGCGTGGGCGGCGCGGCATTAGGCGCGCTACTGGGCGGGCCGCTGGGACTGGTGTTGGGCGCCAAGGTGGGTGCCGCAGCGGCGGTGGCGGGCGGCGCCCTCGGGTACCTCGGGGCTCGCGTCGTCGCCAAGCGCCGCGACTCACAGATAGCCGACCACTCCGCGGCTGTCCCGCTCGTACACGCGGAAAACGACAAGGACCGCTAGCTACGACAGTGCGTCTGCTGTTGAGCGGGCGCACGCGTAACTCACAGTGTGTATATATGTCCGATTTAATTTTGCTACTTTATTTTTTGTACAGACGTACTTTGGCCCATGTGGAGGGCACGCGATATTTTCATTTTCAATTATTTTATATCTCTTAAAAGCTCCGAGAGATTCGGAGAATTTGTCTATATGTAACTATTAATGTCAATAATTCGTCAAAAAATAAGTAACAATTGTTTGTGTGTATCACGGAATGTTTGCACAAAAAAGTGTTTTTTAGAAAAATTTCGTTAAATAATTTGTGTGAATAATAATAAATAAAACATTTTTAGTAATAAGTTTCATTGTTGTAAAGACGTTCATGTAGTGTGTATTTGAAACTATCAGTTTCACATCGTGACAATTAGAAATGTAATGTTTCTTAATCTTCCTCAAATGGTGAACCACACAGAATATACCATTGTACATTATTTATAATATGTAAATAATATAAATGTATATTTCTAATTATAAATTAATTTTATTTTTGGAAGTGATAGTCAATATGTAGACAAATTGTGTGCGCGGTGTTCGTAACATTGCGAGACCGACGTTTTGCCTCTGCTCGTCTATGGTGTCACGGATGTCTATGGGCGGCGTTGATTACTTTCCATCAGGCTACACGCTCGCTCGTTTGCCTCCCTATACTATGCAAACAAAACATGACTCGTTCAAATTTCCAAACCCCTAAAATTAAAGTAACGTGTATCTGTGTGTATGTTAATTATAAGATAACTAGTGTAGTATATCCGTACGAAGCGCAAAGCAAACGTCATACTTATAGTGTAGCGCACACACGATGTTTGTAAATATGGATATATTTTGGTACGTTATAAAATAAAGGACATATTTATTAAGTAACCAATGAATTTTATTTATTATCAATATTTATTCATCCTTTATTGTTAACATGAACAAACAATGATAAATTAGATCTATACCTATGAAATTGCTGTAGTACAGTACTAGCTTTTGTTTAGATATGAATTCTAATTTAAAATTAATTTTATTTTAAAAAGATGGCATTCTAAAATCAGTCTTTTGTTTATGGATGTTGTAATCTTTCGACTCTTTTTCGAAACACATAGATACTTTAAAAGTTCCAGTAAATATGGAATATGAGTACCGTCGTGGCAGCAACGCGGCACCAACAGCACGCAACATCGACGTATCGGGGCTATTACTACAAACGAATTCTATGTGCCCGCTTTTGTTCGAGAAATTTGTATCTGAAAAATGAACCCCGTAGATCGTCCGAAAACTTTTGTCTGTTAAAGGTTAAAGGTTATTCTGGAAGTTGATATTTACTCAATCAACGGCTAATTAGCAGCAGCTTTCGACGTTAGTACCAAAACAATATATGACACATTGGCAAAGTAAAAAAGTAATGTTATAATTTTGGGGATATTTTCTATTATAAAAATAGGGTTCTTGAATGGATAGCAGCAAATCGAAAATAGATATGTATAAACACTTCAAATAGAACCAACTAAATTCTTTATTCCAGCCACATTCTGGCAAAGAGATTCGTATCCAAAGCCTTGATACATATATTAAAAAATAACCATAACCAATAACCACATTAAAAAACAAAAAAAATAACATGGCTGATGTGATTGATAGTTCCGTTGTATTTATTATAATTTTCTCTTACTTACGGTTTAGTACATAATTTATGCTTTTATTGAAAATCAAATAACAATATTGAAACTTATTGTGTATCATATTTCTGAGAGTGACAATGAAAAATTAAATTATTCTATGTATACGCGTCGTCGGCACTAGTGATTAGTGGTTGTAATTTATAGTATTTGATGAACGTTTGGTAGTGAACGGCGGTAGTAAGATGTCGTTCCCGCCTCGGCCTCCAATGGTGCCGTACGGGATTGCGCCGGGAGTAGTCACTATGCCGATGCCCACACATGTAAGTAAAGCTGCAGACGTTTGTCAGATCTAACCTAATCTTTTACTGTTAACTCTAAACTAAATATTCAAATTGAGTTAAGAACACCTGTATAAATATAAAATGATAGTAACCTAAGCCTACGTACTGTAACGATTGTCCTGTTTCAATACAAACCTTTTTGTATATTGTTATGTTGAAGTATGTGTTTAATAATAAGTAAACTAATTATTTTAAACGATTTATAAATCTTTCTGTGGTGCTCTTCTGCAAAATTCAACCAGTTTTACTCAAAAGTATTAGTAACTGTCAGATGTGTTGCTTGTTTTTGGACAATATTTTATCTTGTTAAAAGGGGGAGACAGATGTGAGGGAGAAGCATTGAATTTATGCATATATAGCTGTGACGATTCATCATTCTAAAATCAAACCTCAATATGAATTATCACAAGCTGGTAATTTGTTCCTAAATTACTGATGTCAAATACCAACTTTATGACTGCCAGTCTGTCTTCATAGTGCTGTATGTGTTTGATTATGGGCAAACAATGGACTTAGATATGTAAATGAATGAGTTCAATTATTATATTAATATACAAGTTAGCCTCATAACGACAAGCAATTATGACATAAACAATTTAGTACTGTGTCAGCAGGTGATGGTGGGACCATATGGTGGTGGTGTTGCGGGTGCCCGGGGGGCATTGCTGCCTGCTCCCGCCGCAGCGGCACCCCCCTCCACCCGCGCCCCCGCACCGGCCGCCCAGAGACAATTCAACGGAAAGGAACCTGAAGGACCACCTGTCACTGTCTTCATAGGTGACTGTGATCACTTTAAGTTACTGACACTGCTCTTTAAATCTCAAATATTTAACCTCATTTATACATATAATAAAATCATGAATCTGTAAACAAGTTATATTTAATTTCTAAATGAAGTATTTGTATAATTATTATCTGATAAAACTAACAAATTTAAAGTAATCCTATTTCTGTTTGTTTATTATTTTAAAAGTAAAGTCCCATTGCATATCACATTAGCCAAAAAAGAATAAATTGGTGGGATTGAATAAGGATTAGCTGTAACACTGGGGAGTCAGTGTGAACCTGAGCCCGGAGACAAATGACACAGATGCAAGTGTGCATACATTTTGTTTTGTCATTTTATTGCAAGTTCACACACATGCTTACCAATGTTCCAGTGATAAAATTCAGTAATTTAAATCATGGTTTTGACCAAAGTTACTAGTTGTATTATAGTTTTATATTTTGATGAGATCCTTTTGAAGTAGACTTAAATGATTTCTAAAACATTATAATCATAGAATTTCTTGAAATAGACTGTACAAGTGAGAGGCGAACAGGTTGTGAACAGGGGACAATAATAATGACAACTTGGTGTGTTTATTTGGGAAAAACATCATGACAGCCACATGTACTAGGCATGATCCAAGTGTCAGGTGAAGCTGAGACCCCTTGGCTTTGATCATTCTCTGAGTAGAGGATGTAGAACATATGAGCAAGGCACATAAATGTCAGTTGTGATATTGAAACTGCACACTACTGAAACCATTGGACATACAGTTTTAATTTTTGAATGAGGATTGTGAAAATACATTTGTTGATATTTGTGACAGCAATGGAAACATTACACGGGCAGGTTGGTAACTGTGTACAAATAGTTTGCACACTGCCTATGTGTTGTATGTTGTATGAAACATGTAAAGTTATGTCATATGGTTGTTTGTGTTGTGGCAAAACAATACATGTTAATGTACATGTGGTGAAATTGGCAATGTAATCCGAGAGACTAAGGCTCACCGACTCCGTTGGCTGGTCCACGTTGAGAGGGGATGGGGGAGGATCGTGCGGTTAAGAGAGCAAACGTGGGTCGCCTACCTGGACGTTGACCTGTGGGGCGCCCCAGGTACCGCTGGAGAGACATGGTGGAGGCTGACTCGAATCAGTAACTGACCTACGCCATTTCTTGCAGATGGCGTAGGTCAAGTTCGGAGGCCAAGATATTTGGGTCTCTGTGGCAACAAAGTAGGTACAAAGTAATGGTGTGTATGTGTGTGTAGGCAACATCACGTCGCGCGCACCGGACGCCATGATCCGCGCACTGCTCGGCGCGTGCGGGCCGGTGCTGAGCTGGAAGCGCGTGTCCACGTTCGGGTTCTGCGAGTTCGCGGGGCCGGAGGCGGCGCTGCGCTGCGTGCGGCTGCTGCACGAGCGCGCGCTCGCCGACAAGAAGCTGTTGGCGCGCGTGGACGGCAAGATGCAGCCGCTCGTCGACACATACAAGAGTGAGTCGCCTCCGGCACACCTCCACTTGCTTCTACCTCTTCTTTAGGTGCCTCACCGGCTGACTGAAGGCTAGCAGTTCATTCAGCACAATAAAACAATATCTCTATCTCTGTCGAGGCGGAACAGCTCGGCAGCACTCGCTATCCCTGTCCACTCTTTTATATTGCATAGCTAAGGTTTCCTTTTCCGGCGGTGTTTTGGCCGCGACTTTATGGTTAGCACCCCCTTTATGTCTCAGAATATGATGCAGGTAGCAACTTTTCTATAGTTGATTAAATAATCCACTTGTTAGTAACATTTCACCTAAACACTATATTATGTTAGTAATTTTTTTTAATTTATTCTATATTCTATTTCTAAAAGAACCTCCTTCTACGACACTTTTTGAGTCCGGCTAATTGAGCGTTAAATGTTAAATAACAATTATTTTAGCACTTTGTTACGCTGATCCTTTCCCAATGGTATTTATGAAGCCTTAGTACAAGTTTTTTGTTATATCAGAATAAACAAAATACTGTTCAAAATATTTGTTGATATAACTGAATGTTAGTTGAATTCTCTGTGTTTATCTGAAGTTGGTCTGTCGCAAACTGAGTTTATACTACACTTGAGCAATGTGACTCTTCTGTGTAAAGAGACAACAAAAAACCCAAAATTATTTTTGGTTCTCTCAACACAACTTTATTGATACAAAAATATTAACACGTTGATCGCCACGTCATCTATCGATGGCTGACACTGGACTTCCCGTTAAGGCCGCGTCAGCCACCTGTGGCTGACAGCGTACATGATATAAACTAAAAGAATTACATTGATTTAAGGAATTACTGAAAATTTATTTAACCTTGACTTAATACAGGATTATTTTAAAACAATTTTTTTAGTTCTATAATTCTATATCATGTTGTTAACTGTCAACCACCGGTAGCTGACGCGGCCTAAACGGAAAGCCCAGTATCAGCCACGTGGCGCTCAACGTGTTAACTTTATAAAGTAAGTTCTTCATAAAACTATATTCTCTGCATCACTTCCATGGTCACAATGCTGCTGCTACAATGCCTCTGAGGAATAAACGTATCCAATTATGTGGCTCCATTTAAGTGGATTCAATGTGGCCACTGAACCCTCTGATCACCCATGGCCCTGCACAACTCCTGTTTCTATGAACGGATCAGCGGGTGTGTGGTTCGTGACGAGGAGTGGAGTGAGTGAGTGGTGTGATTGTCATTGCAGCGGAGCAGCGGTCGCGGCTGGCGGGCGAGGAGGCGCCGGGCACGGAGGGCGGTGAGGGCGAGGGCGAGGGCGCGTACCTGGACGCGCGGCAGCGGGGGCTCGACGAGGCGGCCGAGCGCCGGCTGGCGCAGATCACGCGCGACTACCAGGACGACATCAACAACTACGAGATGCTGCAGAAAGGTGCCGCGCGACACGAACACATACAAACATTACACACTTACATTTAGATAGAAAGATTCATTAGTTGCACTCTGCAGCGACACGCCACACATAAATACACGTTACATTATTGTATAATGAATACTACATACAAATGGAAATGGGCGTTGGCTCAGCTACAACCTCCACTCATTGAGAAGAGAAACTGATTTTCTGCCACCGCCCGACCCTCACGGAGATGCCGTGCCGCGCAACTGGAGAAACACGAGCCTTATATATATACACGTGGTGACGGCTCATAATATACGTAAATAAATAAAATATAATTCAAAAATAATACTTACCGTATACAAGTCGACGAGTTGGTGACATGGCACCGCGCACTGCAAGCCCGAGAACAGACGACATCGCGGGCCGGCGACGCGGCGGCCGTGCGCCCGCGCACCTCACAGCGCACACCGCGCACCAGTCTGCAGCTAACTCGGACGCGGAGCGCACGCTCCTCTGTATGAAACCAGCCGGTTTACCACTCACGATAATTAGCAATATTTACTTCCAATTCATAGTTTTTTTTCGTACTTACCTTGTTTCGATCCTGTATTGTATTCTACGAACTGTTCTATATTTTATTCCATATAAACTATACCCTCTTCTGTGCATACTGACTGTTTGTGAATTAACAATAAACTGTGAAATTTTATGTGCCGTGTTGATTAATTTCTGCAATCAACCTACATACTTTTGATCGACCTCACATCATCATCAATAACAGCCTGCGGTAGTCCACTGTTGGATATGGGCCTCACCCAAGAAGCGCTACCTAGCCCGATCTTCGGCTTCACGCATCCAGTCTCTGTCAGTCGTTTTGCGCAGATCTTCAGTCCATCTAGCCGGGGGGCGTCCCACACTATGTTTGCAGAGACGCGGTCTCCACTCCAGTACTCGTCTACTCCAGCGGATGTCGGGTCTCCGACAAACGTGTTACGCCCATTGCCACTTCAGTTTGTTAATTTTGTTCGTTTCGAATCGATTTCTATCCATCAGAGAAATTCCGAGCACAAACTTCTGAGCGATTTTGAGCTTGTGAAAGAACCCAGTGTTTACGTTTTGGCATCGTAAGAGAGTACAGGCAGGATGTAGACTTTTGTTTTCGAGCCTTGAGGTATGAGTGACGAGAAGACATGACGAAGTTTCCTAAATGCTCTCCAACCCAACTGAATCCTTCTCTCGGCTTCTTTTTCGAAGTTGTCTCCATCCAATTGCACTATTTGGCTGAAGTAGACATATTCTTGGACAACTTCGAGAACTTTATCATGGACCAATTTGTACTTTAACATCAGTCAATGTGTTAGTTGTTTAATATGAGCGTTTCGCTTCGTTACAGAGGAGGCCATCTCAAAGACTGCCCGTGTGCTCGAGGAGGCCGATATTTCGGAGGAGAAACGCGATGTGATCCACCGCGAGATCGGCAAGTTCCGCGAGAGCATGAAGGTAACCGAACCTCCTCCTGCCCCCCACACCCCCACGATTCCTTCACCCCTCCCTGCTCGATCCGCGCGCGCCGAGTAGTGCTGCAACCTTGTCGCTGACCAGGTAATGTAACTGCGGCTGGTTTTCCACACGACCCACTTAAACTCCGATGCATGTTCCAGAGAGAGTGCGAGACACATGCCGGCGAAGTAGACAGAAAAAGTCCGAGTTGTAATTATGTGATCGTCTGTTAGTTACATTGCCTGGGTCGGACACACATTACATGTAAATGATAGATTTTTGGACGAAGAATGAGGATTTACCAAATAATGTTAAAGATCTGTATTGCAACTCGGCTTCTCTTGTTCTTTCACGGACAGGAAGGATACATAAATGGAACAGGAAAGGACTTACAGACACATCACGTCTGCGTGTGTTGTGCAAGGTTTGGCGCAGTGGTAGTGTGAATCGGTGAGTCACGTAGGGCCATAGGGCGGGGGGGGGGGATAGGGGCCTGCGGGCCTCGGCGGGGCCGTAGGCGCGGGCGGGGGCCCCGCACCCCGCTGCCCCGCTCCCACCGGACCGAGCGCGCGCCCCGAGGCACCCGCTTATGTCTCATTCCCATCCACGACGGGCAATTTGTTCTCTAGTTAAATCTCGTTAAAACTGGTCGGTGAAACGTGAAGTGTTTGCTGTGCCGGGTATAATGGGTATTTTTATTAAATTAATGTCGTTTGTCACACACACACACACACACACACAGTGACGGTGTCGGCTGCTACTTGCAGGGCTTAGTTTACTTTCATGTAACTTTTGCTGTTTAGTCCTCAAGTATTTTACAATGACAACGTGTGCACGTGTCGCACACGTGTCACATGTCCGTGTGCTCTCAGTCACTCTCACTGTGGAGGGAGGGTGCGGTCCAGCGGGGAGAGGGGGCGGGGCGGGGCTCGCGTACGGACGTCCGTCCTCTGGGTCTTTCATTATTTTCACTAATTTTTTTTATCTCGCAACATATTTTGTTTACATGTTTTGCTTATTAACTTACTTGAATTCTCTGCTGCCTAACAAAATGTCTGACTTGGTTCGAGTCACTTTTGACCTTGGCCACTCTGCTAGCGTCCGCTCGTCGCGCGCGATCGGTGATCATTGTCTACAATAGTTGATTGTGATGTATGTTGGCGTCTCTGCATAGATGACGTGCGTACAGTACTCCACCGTTGGGCTGTACCAGATCCGCGCCGTGCGCACCAATTCCTGTTTATGTTTGCGTAACTGCTTCACGTGTGGCATTGCAAGGGAGACAGTTCTTGTTGTATGAGGATTAGGCCCACCACATTTTGTTGTCCATCGTGACGAAACATAACAAATATTCCCATAATGATGTAATTTTTTAATTATTTATATCTGAGCCTAATACCATTTCAATAATGTAAGTTGTAGTTTATTTTATGTAGGTTTTTTTTTTAATTTATGACTTAATAAAAACGTATGACTATAATATATGTGAATATAATATCATTCCCTTTTTATTGTAAGTTTCAAGTACCATCATATTTTTATTAATAGTTCGATCATTATATGTGATACAGTGTACTACTGAATGTGACTGGAACACGTTGTAATTTATAGTGCGCCCAAAACAAAAATTGTTTCCTTTGGTTTGCAATTCTATTGTTATTGAGCTCAACTATAGAACTAAAGGTGTAATACTTACGTATCCATTACGATTGACTTCAGTGAAGTGTTGTCAGGAAAAAAAATATTGATGGAAGTAATAGATTATTCATGTGCAGTAAGAACAAGAGACGCCCCGGAACAGGTCACGAGTGGCTCGAACGCGACACACCTCACTTGTTTGTAAGACATCGAGCCGCCGCCGGCCGAGACGCTCCAAACACCTGTGTGCTGTTGCCGACACCACGTGGAGTGGAACGGTGCAAACAAATAGACATCCACCGTCCACGGCGCGTTTGTTTGTTTTTGTTGATCGTCCAAACAGATTCACAGACCTTGTTGTGCTTACGCTCGCCGAACATGTAAGTTTGATGGCGACCTATTACACAGATACTTTATCATGAAACAATATGTACTATGTTTAACACAATTACTAATGAAATCAAAGTTCATCATGAAATAAGTTTTTGAGTTTTGACTTAAGCACATTTTTAACATTTCAAATGATGCTGAAAGCGTCCATCCTTGTCGTGATTTGTTTGATCGATTAAACTCTCACGAGGCACAAGTAGTTGTCGGTGTGTGTGTGTGTGTCACTGCACATACGCACGCACGCACGCACGCACACGCAGCGCGAGCGTCTCGGCCGGCGCGGTCGCGGTCACTCGTCCGCATTCGTGAGTGGCGGACGAGTGAGTCGCCCCCGCCGCGCGCGCACCGCCCCGCATCACCCCGCACCGCCCCGCGCGGCGCGGAGCGCGCGCTCGGTTTGTCCGGGGAAGCCCCTCACTAATGCCGCCACACTTGGTTACATTGCAATAGCTGACGATGCTGTGTACGTTTAATTTTTAAATAAAAGGTCTAAAAAGTTTTCAAGCAATGCAGCACCATATATAATAGACGTACAACCTGTGCGTAACAAATCAAACAGACAGGGGAACGAAATTAATAAGTTGCAAAAACATTATTATAATGTTGTCCTGCTCGGACGTGCGAAGTGTTGTGTACAGAGCTGTAGTGACGTCTGTGGTCGCCTAGCACCCTGACTACCAGATTTACATACGATTTTCTCAAAATCAAATCATCACTCAATTTAAACGTATACACTATGTAAACAAAAGTATAACTGTCTATTTTTACAAAAGTGTTATGTATTGACAATGTAACTTTGTGTGAGGGGTGTTGAAGTGTGCGGTCGGCAAGTTGGGTTCGGGGGTGCGGTTGCGGGTGTGTGGGTGGCGGCGGCGTGTGTGGCGGGGTGCGGGGGGGAGGGCGTGGGGAGCTGAGGCCGGCGCCGGGAGCGGAGGCGGAGCAGCGCGCGGCGGGCGGCGCGTCGCGGCGTCATACTGTGAGCAGTTTCGTTGGAGTCGTTGTAAACAATTTTTGCATCTGGGCGGCGGGCGTGCGGGGGGAGCCGGGGAGCGCCCCCCACCCAGCGTTTGTGTCCCCCCGGCGCCCCCGCGCGCCCGCCGCACCTTTCTCGCTTTGTTGTGGACGCGGCCGTGTCTCCAATGTACACTTGAATATAAGCAATCACATCCAGTCTTCGATTTGATATCTATGTACGACATTCACGATCAGTTTTGTTCGTATTGTTTTGGCCTCTCGAATCAAATTACGACTTGTATAATACTTGAAACACCGGAACCGGCCTGTGTTCCGTTCCTTACGTGTCCGTTGTTCGATCTGTGCGCACACACGCACGAACGAGCGGCCCTGCAGCGACCGCGACGTGTGCGCGCGTCGACTGTGACCGGATCGGCTTTTGTTCCCCTAGCGCAGCGCGATGCCTCGGCCCGCAGCACTGTCGGCCGGCGCACGTAAGCCCGCAGCGACACCGCTACACACATACGCATTGTGTTTGGATACATGTACGCCCCCGCCACCGCACGCCGCGCACCGCACACCGCACACCGCTCCCCGCACACCGCGTACCCACCACATATTCGTTTTTAAATAAATTTAATTCTTTAATTGATTTAACAAAATATACAGACAACTCGTGTATACATTCACTTTATGCTGCACTTTATTAAGCGTCGATAAATGTGTTTCACTTACGCTTACTAACTACGCGTGCGTCTTACGTTCATACGTGCGTGCCCTTCGATCGACCGTGTTCCGCGAACACACCCGTCCACTGCGAGACAATGTATGGTACATTATGAACACATTCACATGGACATATATTATTATCTTCACATAAGTTTGAGTAAAACCCATAGGTGTATTGTTGTATATTCTCTAGGTCTCCCTGTGTGTCTGTGCGAGGTCGCGATAAAAGCTGTAGTCGCGGAGCTCGTTAGTGTTGTCGGGTCCCGCACGCCACATCACCGCGATCACAAACAGAGTACAAGTGTAGCGGCAGCGACATCTGTATTCTGTATCTACGTACTGTTGACGTGAACAAATATGAATTGGAATAATGTTTATGACATTGTCGAGTGCAGTGAACTCTTCTCCATTTCCTCTAAATATATACTTAGCACCAAAAATGTCGATCGCAATGTTTTATCGAAGCGTACAAAGTGTCCACGCGTTGCTACAACACACCAACACCAACGTTACACGAATACATTCCACACTGAACAACAGTGCGATGGTGTGAAGTGTACTGCGTCGCACTCACACGTGAGCAACCATAGTTGAGGTGCGTGCGGTGAGCGGGTGTGTAGCGAGCGGTGGCGGGTGGCGGGTGGCGGGGGAGTGGTGATGGTTGCGATGGTAAGGTCAGTGGTTTGCGTGCAGGAGGAGGCCGATGTGGTGGTTCGTCGCAAGCGGGACACGAAGGACGAAAAGGAGAAGGACAGGGATAAAGACAAGGAGAAGGAAAAAGACCGCGAACGAGACAGAGATCGCGAGCGGGAAAGAGAGAAGGACAGGAGACGTCAGAGTCCGGCCAGGTTTGTATGGCGGGGTGGCCCGCAATAATTCCGTACAATGAAACTCGTGTAGTTGTGAAAACGTTTAGTTTTGTGTTTGTAATTGTAAATCAGCATGACTGCAGTGGGGGCGCGCTCACTTCTACATTCTATTGCCTGCTATATTGTATTAATTATTGCGATATTTATTTTGAAACGGACACGTTTTTTCACTTTGAGTATTTCTAACTAAATAATTTTGATGGAAGTAGATAAATAGATATATTCTTGATTGTACACTGAAAACAAAGTTATACAATTATTTATTGTAAAATTTTTATACAAATGGCGGTGTTGTGTACATATTATTGTTAAGATGATAGAAAAAAAATATTAATAAACAAAGTTAATAGCCATAAACAAAAATATAATTATATATAAATATAAGTTAACAAGAGAATAAATAAAAAGATGTAAATATATCAATATATTTTAGACAAACTTCTTTGAAAATCGGGGGAGACTTCGTTTATGTCACCTCCAACGGGCACAAATTCCACAACCCAGCAGCCTGCACCGCGGCGCGTGGTCACCGGCAAACAATTCGGTGTGATGAGCAGGCATTTACAATGTTAATTGTGACCTTTGTGTAACCTATCACTGCAACCGAATACCGGACTGTTTAGGAGCAAGGAGCGGCGGGACGAGCGAGACAAGGACAGAGAGCGGGAACGCGAGGAGAGGGAGCGGGACAGGGAACGAGAGCGGGAACGTGAGAAAGAGCGGGAGAGGTAACCTAAGCGACATCCGACCTCGACATCATCCCGAGGCCGGGGTTGCATTTAATGTTAATTCGCTTTATTGCGCGGTACACCAGTGTTGTTGACGCGTCCGAGTGCATTGACTCGTCCGCCGCCGGCCGCCGGCCGCCGGCCGCCGGTCGCCGGTCGCCGGTCGCCGGCCGCCGGCCGCCGATCGCCGGTCGCCGGTCGCCGGTCGCCGGTCGCCGGTCGCCGGTCGCCGCGCGTGTTAAACGTTCGGCGGATGTTCGGAGCGACTTGAATTGAAAACCGAGATACGTTATTTTACTGTCGCACGTGTGTGTGTGTGTGTGTATAATGCGGCGCGTTGAAGGCGTACTGCTCAGTTGTCGGCTGCGCTTTTTTTTCTTATGGAATAGGAAGGCAAACGAGCAGGCGTGTCACCTGATGGAAAGCAATCAACGTCACCCATAGACATATACGCACACCCATAGACGCACTACCATAGGCAGTGCGAAAACGTTGCGTCCAATAAGGAAAGTATCATTATGGGAAAGGGAGTGGGAGGGGGAGTGTGTTGGGCCTCTGGAACTCCGTGGCTCACCGTACGAAGCGCGGTAGCTAAGCTACCACACAGACGCGGGTTTCCCGCGGGAGTGTGGGACTTCCCCGGGCGAGCCGGCCCATTCATGTTACGGACAAACATTATGCCATTCTTGACAAAGCATTCGTCTGTAACGTGGCTCCAACCACTAGGTTGCGCTTGATATTGCCACAACAATGAAGGTAGATGCTGCACGACACCGTACACTGTTTTATCATGGAAGGTGCAGCGTTGCGCCTAAACCCTGATGTCACGACACGACACACGTTTTATTTATAATACACATATGTATGTATGCGCGTGAACTGACAACACTGGCCGTCCAATTCACTGGTGGAATAATTTCGAAAACAATCATGTAAACATAACGTATAATGTTACCAGGGAGCAGCGGGAGCGGGAGAGGGAACGCGAGCTCCGGGAGAGAGAGCGGGAGCGGGAGCGGGAACGCGAGAGGGATCGGGAGAGGTACGTATCCGTCATACGTTCGAGTCGCTTCCGGTGTGTGATAGTGTCAAAATATTTGTTTTATGGGAGGGTGAGGCAAACGAGCATGCGCGTCGTTGTCGGGGGCCTTCGTAGCGGCAACAGTCACGTCACGTCACGTCACGTCACGTCGCGACGCACGGCACGGCACGGCGTCCACGCGTGTTGTGCTAATGTACTCAAAAATTAGCTATTTAAATAAAAGTTTGTGCTTTTATTAGAAAAGACTGAGCGACATTCGTTTTGTTTTGAGACTCTGCCGCGTAACAGATGGTAGTCATATCATTTGATGGTCGGTATAGTGTTTGCTGAGTACGTGATAAGTGTGCTCTATTGACTGAGGTGTTTTTTATTACAGAGAGCGTGAAAGAGAAAGGGAACGCGAACGGGAACGCTCGAGGGAGCGAGACAGGGAGAGGGAAAGAGAACGGGAACGAGACAGAGACAGAGAGAGGTCACGCGGCCGCAGCCGCAGCGAGGCAGACGCGAGGCGCGAGAAAGAGATAGAAGAGGAGGCCCGTGAGAAGAAACGGCTCGAGAAGAAGGCACGTGAGAAAGAAATCGCTTACCAGGAGAGGTATGTTACGGGGCTCGGCGCGTGTGTTTCGGTTTGAGTTTTTTCTGATGCAGAAGCTTGGAGTGACGTCGGAGCGGGACGGCTGCGCGGCGCCTCATCCTCACGTGAGTTCCTCTGTTGGCATGCGAGGGAAGTTGTGAACTAGAGCCAGTCGTTGCGTCAGCGCCGAACGTAAAGCCTCGCAACAGATCGCTCCGCCGCGGTCACGCGAACACTAGCCCCAAGTGCTTTGATAATAAGGTTGACTGTGTCTTCTCTTGTAACCTTCATCTCCGACCGAGTACATTGTAACCGTTGGGCAGAGCATCGAGTAGGTTTGTGTGGGTGGGTTCAAATCAACAATAAGGACTTTAGTCCCTTACCAAGTCTGTGTTGCAAGGTTTACTTCCATTGTATGTACACCAGGCGTATCACCCTAACCTGTCCATGGTTTTGTCCATTCAGGTGGATGGACTGGACGAAGTTCTGCGAAAATATCTAATTAGTAAAATAATTTACACGCCTCGTCTAAGTCCAGGATACGAACCCAGATAGAATTGCAAAATTATCTGTTTCGGCACAAACTTAGTAACTCGTGTAACAGCCGGCACATGAGTTGTCTGACGGTAATGGTGCGGTGTGTGTGGTGCAGGCTGCGCACGTGGGAGGGGCGCGAGCGGCGCAAGGCCAAGGAGTACGAGCGGGAGCGGGAGCGGTCGCGGTGCCGCGAGGAGGAGCGCGAGCGCGAGGCCAAGCGGCTCAAGGAGTTCCTCGAGGACTACGACGACGAGCGCGACGACCACAAGTACTACAGGTGCGTCACACCCGACCGCGTTCCCTCGACATCATGTCACACGACATTACACACACACGTCACGCCTGTTTCCCGTTTGGGCTGGCAGAGACCACAAACCTCCATCTGTTACGATCTCGGCAAACTTTCCGTGCTTTTTTTACACTCATCACTTTCCTCATGCAAAACTCGCCGGTTAAGGGTACTCTCGGGTGGTCTTTCCTAAAAGACCAGATCCAGTAGTTGGTTAAGGTATGGCTACTTGGTCTCTCTCTACCGACCCTTTCATCCACATTCGCAACGTAAATTTCTTTATTAGTCTTTCATCCATCCTCTCTATGTGCCCAAACCATCCCTCTCTCAACTGTTGTCACGGCACTTTTGTTTTTTACTTCACAAACTATACATATACGTCCATATATGGGTTGGTGATGAATATCGATGTCAACAAGACCATCGTTACTCCAGTCAAGGCAGTTGTCCAGGCAGGGACACGTGGGGTGTGCCAAGTACACGTAATGATGATGCCTAAAAGTTAAGATCCCATTTTAAAAGATATCATATCTACTATATATCGGCGTGACAGAGTGGAGGGTGGGAGAGTGCGAGGAATAGGTCGGACTCGAGATGTTCTGGACCAGGCCGAATGTCACTTGTGGCTGGAGTGCTTTTCATAATGGTTGTATGGATAGAGATAGATGTTGTGTGCACGGCGTTGCTCGCTTTACACATCAGACGACACGCTTGTCCGATTGTCTCCCTATGTCATGTGATAAATAATTAATTGCACATTATTATGAAACGTTTGTGAGAGAGTATGAACGTGAACACGGGTGTGGTGTGTTGCAGGGGCAAGGAGCTGGCGCGGCGGCTGGGGTGCCGCGTGCGCGAGGCGGAGGGCGACGCGGCGGAGCGCGCGCGCGAGGCGGCCGAGCTGGAGGCGCTGCGGCGCGACGTGGCGGCGCCCGACTGGGAGCGGGCCAAGCGCGCGCACGACGCGCTCTACGCGCCGCGCCCGCTGCTCCTCGGCCTCGAGCGGAGGCGCGAGCGCCGCGAGGCCGAGCGGCGGGAGGCGCGTGAGCGCACGCTGCGGGCGCGCGCGCGCCGCGACCTGCCCTCCGAGGCCGAGCCCATCGACTCTGACGACAGGTGCGTGCGCGACCCGCACACCCTCACTCACCCCCACACCCCCGCACCGCACATACGACACACGTCGCCGAATGGTACGTTGTAGATGAACTTGGGATACCTGCATCGCTCACTCGCTCACTCGCTCACTCGCTCACTCCACACGCCAGCCAACGAGCTCAACGGGCACGTCGATTGTTTTGCAACAGCGACGAGAGCTTGCGCACGTGATGTAACTCAAGGCGGCTCGCCGTTTGCAGCAAAACAGTCTCGGCAAAAAAGCATTTTATAAATTACATTGGAAATGTAGAGATCACTTTACAATCTATGCTTGTTATCCATAAACTTCACACATACAATACTTGTATGGTAGCAGACGCAGTATTTACAGTTTATTTTGGCTTTCGTCTCGTTTTTATTTTACGTTATATTCAGTAGGTTAGTGGACGCCGCCGCGAGACACTCGTGCAAACCCGGCGCTAAATTCAATTCAAATTCTTTATTCACACAAGAAATTACAATGTATATGTGTGTGAGTGTGTGTGTGTGTGTGCGTACAGTGGCGGCGCGGAGGCGGGGGACTCCCGGGGCGGGTCGCTGACGCCGCCCGCGCCCGACCTCGGTGACGACGGCTCCACGCAGGGCGCGCTCGATGCCACGCCGGATGCCGCGCCCCATGCGGACGACGCGGGCACGGGGACGGGCAGCGGCGGGGGAGGAGACACGGAGGGCGGCGGCGGCGGCGGCTCCACGCCCCCACGGCGCCGGCGTCGCCACAGGCACCGGCGGCCCGTCACGCCCGAGCTCAACACCACTCCGCCGCACGTGCGTATCACTGACACATCCATCTCACTCCACCGCGGATGTGTATAGGGTGTATAGGGGAATCGTTCTAAAAAAGTGTCCGATACATCCCTCGTAATTCACAGATTGTTTGGTGAAACATGATTTGATTGAAATGCGATGAGAAGACGCTCTGCGTGACAATTACCTAAGTTGTTGGTGACGGCCGAGTGTACGGCGTGCTTCGCAGTACATTTCTGCTTCAAAAAACAAAGGCCGGCAACGCTTCTGCATTGCTTATGGCACTGCAGATGTCTATGGGTTTTGTTGATTGTGCTTTCTATTATGCGACACGTCTGCTCGTTTACCTTCCTATCCCATACAAAAAAAATTACATTCATAAATTTGTACGGTGCTTAACGTTTACTCACCGATACAAGAGACATCTACTTGTGATATTTTTTACTGTCGTTTGCTGGTTCAATCCGGCCCGAAGGACCATTTATAGGGTCATGACATTTTATGTACGTTGTACGCTAGTGACATTTTAATAACAGTCACAAAGTTATACAATCATGTTTTAATGATTGTGAACAGATCGCACGCGCGACCGCTATTATTGTATGGTGAGAAATACGTAACGTACACGTAAAGCCGGCAATACTTGTCGGCCTAGTTCAGGCCGACGCGGGCGTAGGCGAGTACTGCCGTCGAGACGTGCGGGACGTCGCGGAGTAGCGATACGCGATACGAGCGGCCGATGCAAACGTGTGCACACGTGGCCGAGCGCACGCGGGTGTGACTGCGGGTCGTGCCGTCGTGCCGTCGTGCCGTCGTGCCGTCGCGCCGTCGGGACCCGCGTCGCACGACTTGTGCACACGTCGGCGCTTGCCTGCGCTGGCGGCTCGCCCCGCCAGCCAGTCGACACTGAGCGAGGGCAAGGCGAGGAAAATATGTTGTCTGTACGTCGGTGTTAGCAACATGTATTGCCGGCATGAAGTAGATACTGCACGGGCGAGCAGTCGCGCGTGCGGTGTGTGTGTGTGCGTGTGTGCGCGCGTGTGTACAGTGTTCGTATGTGTGTCCGCAGAGCGCGGGGGGCAGCACGCCGCCGCGGCCCGCCTCCCCCGAGCGCAGCGTGCGCGCGCACCACGTGAGTACTGCTGCTCTTCTTGACGTTTCTATATATATACGATACTAGGATACGTTGGTTTATATGATTGTATACAAGTGTCACCACGGCGCTGGCACGCCGCTCAGTGGCTCAATAATCAGCCGAAATTGTTAAGTGAATTCACTTTGAAACTTTAAAATGTACACCGAAAACAAATGTGAGCTTCGTACAATTTATATTAAACAAGTTATTTAGTCATTGTTTCAATTTAAAAAAGAAGAAAAAACTATATTACCTTACCGCGCACGTGTGCACGTGTGCACGTGTGTACGTGTGTACGTGTATGACACATGGGGTACATGTCCTGAATTATTGTGTCATACCTTGCATGTGGTGTGTTACATGTGGTACGCCAGGGTGGCGCGTCGGGCGGCAGCTCCCCGATCACAATCAGCTTCCGCACCAAGCCCAGCCCCACGCCCTCCTCCGACACACCCACGCGTGAGTATTTGTTGTTTATTTGAACAGGCTCCGACGAGGCGACCTCGTGTTCCATGCCTATGTTATTTGAAGGGGAAATAGAGATAAATACTTACATGGAAGAAACGCATTTTAAGAAATTTTTAGGTCAAGGTGTTTTTAAATGATATTCAACATATCAAAAAGATATGGACAGTCAAAAGTTTTACTTAGCTAAGATCCGCGACAAGCAGAACAATAACAGAAAATTAGCAATGTGTGTTTTTCCGTTGGGTTTAGTGGATTTATTTGGAACTTAAACCAAAAACTTACCGAAAATCGGCCATCAACTCTCCACCCACCAACCACTATACACAACACCAAACACACATTACTACTTTTCCATCTTGTAAACGACACGTGTTTCGCCCCAACACGAGGCATCTTCAGGTATAGTAGACTCTACGGAAGACAACCGAAAACTTTTCGGTTCGTTCGTTTACAAGATGGAAAAGTGATACTGTGTGTTTGGTGTTGTGTATAGTGGTTGGTGGGTGGTGAGTTGATGACCGATTTTCGGTAAGTTTTTGGTTTAAGTTCCAAATAAATCCACTTCATCCAACAGAAAAAAAACCACACATTATTAATTTTCTGTTATTGTTTTGCTTGTCGCGGATCTTAGCTAAGTAAAACTTTTGACTGTCCATATAGTGATGGATTTCCGCAAAGTAACGCCTGACTCCATTAATAATATCAAAAAGATTTGGTTCAACCTGCATGGGGGCCAGCTCATCAGACCATACTTCCCACAATGGACTGACCTTTGAGCAGTAGATCTGTTACTGCACTTCATTCACAGAACCAGATATCAAAACGGTTGTTCTCTTTTCTCATTTGACTCCGTGTTCTTATTTCTCGGCTCCTTACAATTAATCGACTAAAAAGCGAAAACGCTGTAAATGTAAATATTTAGTTCGAAATATCCTGCAGCGAATGGTTGAGTCTCACAGCTCTACAACCAATATACAGCGTAATATCATGTACAGCGTTGACATTGGTTTTGAGTGATCAGATACAATATTTTTTTAGATATTTTATGTTTTTTTGGTTCTGGTGGTAAGTTTTCACTTTGCGGTTTACAAGTTTTCGCTTTTTTGCGTCGATATGTGGATTTTGACAGTATATCTAAATTTTGTTAAATTAAACAATAAGGAGAGACGTAGACGTAAATGTGTTCACATTTGTTTGCTTCCATCCGCAGCGGACGTGCGCGTGCGGCGCGTGCACGCAGCGTTCGCGCGCGACGACGACGACACGCCCCCAGGTACGTACGACCTCGCCCCCGTCCCCGCCCGCGCCCCCGCCCGCGCCCCCGCCCGCGCCCGCGCCCGCGCCGACACACACACACACACACACACACACACACACACGACCGTCAGAAGACTTCGTTGGTCATTTAATTTGCACGTGTCGCTAATGTTCTGTGTATAAGTTTTGATTGCAGATCGATTTGTTGATTGAAACGAAATTTTACTTTATGTGATAACGTACACAGTACTAACATGTTGAGCGTCAAACAACATTTTAAAACACTCTCGAAAAAACACTTCGAATGATACGAATCCCACCCGAAGCCACTGGTGGTAAAGTCGGTCAATTATTCGCGCGATTTAAGCGCGGCCCCGAAAAGACGACGCCTGCGTAACGTCTCACACGATCCGGGCGACGAAACGGCGTCATTCGGATCCACCCGCGGCACCAACACTCACACGCACACCGGCACCTGCCGAGCACGTAGAGTAGACTTCTGCACCGGCTGTTTACACGAGATTCTCTCGCGTACCCGGTCGGTTCACACCCCCTAGATCTTAGGGTCTAGGGGACTAATACGGACCGTAGTTACTTAGGTCCAACCCTCCCCTACACGTTTAACGTAGCGCCACGACTCATAAACTAGCACGTTGTTGCAGGTAAAGAGAAGCCGGGCCGGCGGCCTAGTGTCGGCGCGCCGAAGGACGCGCAGCCAGGTTGGTGTCGTCTCGTGATCGTGTTTTCACTCTGCGGTATATGTATCGGTGTATCTATTTGTAATATACAAACATACATACATACATATCGTCACGCCTGTCTCCCGTAGGCGTAGGACGTAGGAGAGACTATAGATCTCCATTTGCTACGATCTCGGCACACTTTCCTCGCTTCCTCCACACTCATCGCTCTCCTCATGCAAGCTCGTCGATTAAGGGTACTCTTGTTCTGGCCTTTACTAAAAACTTCTATCCACATCCACAACGTAAATTTCTTTTGCTAGTCGTCTCATTCATCCTCTCTATGTGCCCAATTAACAAATTGCCCGAATCGTCCGAGGAAGTTGCCCTTTGGGTTGTTTAAAATATAATCATTGATTTATTTGTCGGCAGATAAAAGTAAAAAGGGTGAGGCTGGCGACAAAGAAAAGGACAAGGAAAAGGACAAGTGCGCGGAAGAGAAGCGCAAGCACATCAAGAGCCTCATCGACAAGATCCCCACGCAGAAGGAGCAGCTGTTCCAGTACAAGCTGGACTCCTCGCAGGTATTTAATGATTTGAAAAATATATGTAAAATGATAGTATATCTGAGCAAACGAATAGGTTGATATCCTCATATCGTTAACTCTGGGTTCCGGCACGCCTACACTACAATAATAATGTTATTTAATTGGTTGCAAGAACTTGCCTATCTTTGAACCGCTCTCGTGACCATTCCAGGGCACACGTTTAGTTTGCTCGGCGCAGGTGTACAGAGTGAGTTGTTGGTGGCCTTCCGTTCGTTCCGGTGTGTGTGGGACGCGGATCGAGGTCGTGACACCCGGCGGTTGCGGGCTGGTGCACTTGTACATAAACACCGGAGTAACTGCCGCAGTGGATGAGAACGCTCCTCCTGCACTAGCGTGTGCATGACTTGTATTAAACAAACCGGATATTTCACAACGCATCCGGCTCGTACGTCGCCGGCCGGCGGAACGCAACGCCAATCGATTAGTTTACTCGGCAGCGCCATCTAGTTGACGTGTGCGTATTAACAATGACTTGAACCCTCGGTGCAGATCGACAACGCGCTGATGGAGAAGAAGATCCGTCCGTGGATCAACAAGAAGATCATCGAGTACATCGGCGAGCCGGAGCCCACGCTCGTGGACTTCATCTGCAGCAAGGTGGTCGCTGGCTCCGCGCCGCAGGGCATCCTCGACGATGTGCAGATGGTACGCCCGCGCCCCGTATTTTATTTCTGTGCGCTGAGTGTTGTAGTTTTTAGGGGAGATTTACTTGTTTTAATAAAAACAATTATGTTTGTGCGCGCGCACGCACGCACACGCAGGTGCTGGATGACGAGGCGGAGGTGTTCGTGGTGAAGATGTGGAGGCTGCTTATCTACGAGCTGGAGGCGAAGCGCGCCGGCCTGCACAAGTGAGCGGCGCGCCTGCCCGCCTACCCGCCTGCCGCCTGCCCGTCTGCCTCGTGCACCGATGTATTTGCATTGTATAATATTACCGGCCGAATGTAAATTCTATTTTATAATCATTTGCAAGTGTGTTGTCTCTCTCTGTGCAGTCGCTCCCACGTGTCTGAGGAACATGGACATCATTATGTTGTCCGCATGTGGAGTGTATTATTTGTTTCCACTGGCATCTACCCATCGCTTCGTTAACTATGCGGTGGAACTGGGTGGGTGACGAATCTTTTAGTTCGCCTGTGTACCGGGTTGGTGATCGGCCTCTCAGCCGTTTTTCTTCCGTATCACTCATCACAACTCGCACACATCGGACACATGGCACGCGAACATGAACATACCGGCACTCTATTTGTGCATGTGTTCGTTTAATGTGTTATGGAATCATTCTGTGTGATTTGTATTTCAAAAGTTGCCGCCGTTGTTTCCGTGTGTGAGTGGGCGGATGGTCCTGCGAGCCGGATGTTGATAAAACCTATTAATTATTGATCTTTATTTAGTATTTTTGTAATTATTTTATTGATTGTATTACGTAAATGATTCGGTTCACAATTGTAAAGGTAAAACGTGAATGTAATTGTAACAAGTCGTGGTTTGGCGGTACAATCGCCTAATCTAATGCCGTTTATGTAGATGTATCGTCCTGAACGCCCGGCTGTCGCTCGTGTGGCAGTAGTACAGTGCGTGCGCGTTTGGTTCCCACGTAAGGGGCCACGGGCCGCGGGCCGCGGGCCGCGGGCCACGTAACATCCCAGCGAGGCCGTCGCCGCTCCTCCAAATAAATATTACAAGAGTAGTGTCGCCGTTGTATTGTTGCTGTTGTACGAACATGTGTTACGTATTTCGTTCCAAATTGTGAGCAAACGAGAGATTTGAAAATAGTTTGTGATTGTAAGTTGATCAGTTGTTTTGTAATGTTTAGTTTCGCCGCGTCACTCGCGGCGAGTGATGCTGCGACCGGCGCGACCGGCGCGACCGGCGCGACTCCTTGTATCTCCACGCCACACCGCGTTCAGACAGTTGTTGAGCGTGTGACATGTAAATACTTTTAAAATGTGTCCAAAGGATTTTAATTTGACTAGGTTTTATTAGTTACACATTTTCAAACTTCATTTAAAAACTTGTGTTCGGTTCGTGGTGTCCGGAGCCTTTACAGACGGACGAGCAGCGCGCGCATTACTAACGTACTGTATGTGTCAAGAGAATGTTTCGTTGTATATAAATATAATATTGAAATAATTATGTAATGAATAGTTATGCACAACATAATTTTATTTTATGTTAAACTGTTGCGCCGAAACTGTGAGGCGTGTGGCGGTGTGTGTGCGTGCGTGCGTGCGTGCGTGTCGGCACGTGACGCTAGCGGTGACGTCACCGCACACGGGCGCGTCACGTGACGTCGCACGCGCGCACACACACGCGCGCACGGCCCGTCGACACACAGTGTGTGTATGTGTAGTATGGTTACACACAACGGATAATATAATTTTGACAGAACTTTGTGTTTTATTTCGTTGACAACGGATTCGCCTCCGCACGTTGACCTGTCGAATGCCGCGGACATGAATTCGTGTCACACGAGAACAGTACCCTCGACTGTCGTTCGCATCCCCCCACGTTCGTGTCGCGGCATCTCACTGGGCTTCAACAATTGTAACTCGAACTCATTAAAGCATAAACAGACGGAGCTCCCGGCGCCGCGAGCATTCCAACAAACACTCACCCGGCGTAGAGGGCGCGGCGTTCGAGTGGTTAGTTCACAGAGACACAGGCGCACACAGCGCGGGTGTGAGAGGGGCGCACAATAACTATAGATGTCAACGAATGTCTTCTACTTCTGTCGCAGTACATGCAGGGAGGAGGTGACGCTCACCCGGCGAAGCCCGGCCGGCCCGTGAGTGTCTATCGGCCATTAAAAAAAATTAAATTTCTAATAGCATAACAGTCAGTCAAATGGTCTCCCTCTAAACGGAAGGCGATTCCTGTTCTCATCCTGCCTCTCACCATCTGCTAGTATTTGCACCCGTGAGATGTAAAGAGGCCACTGTATTCTACGCCGCGAGGCCTAGAATAGAACAACGATTAGTTTACTCCCTTTCCATCCGCCGCCGTTAAAACCTATTATTGATCTTGGGGTTATATCATATTGGGGGTTCTACGAGGTATACCTCGTGTTCAAGCTGGAACGTAGCGCTACTGTTGTGTGTGAAGGTGGCAACAAACCTGCCAACTAACGACCGACGATCGTGTGGAACTTAACTGAAAAGCCTGCGGGGCGCGCGTGCTTATCTTGATTTCTTATAAGTTTAAATAATTTCAACCCGAACCCGTTAACATGATTTGTGGGTGTTTCAATTTAGTCGCCCACACCCAGACTAGCGGTCGCCAAACTTTTCGACTTCACGGACCACTAGAAAATAAGAAAGAAAAACCTTATTCCATACTCCACGAAATAGTAAACTATTAATATTATATACATATAAAATAATAATATAAAATATGATAAAATTTACTTACTATACAAAGTATAACAAAAACAAAAGTAATAGACAAAGAAAAATACAAATCATGTACCTTTAACGTCGGCCTCGACGGCTGCGGTGCTCGCGCACGTAGCCGCCGGGCGGCGCGGTGCGGGAGCGAGCGCCCACGCGCTCCGTTCTAGTTGAGAGGCGCGCCCGTCTCGGAGACTGTATTGTATTTGCGTGTGAGATAACAAGATTGCTGACGTCATGCGTCGGAGAATAGCGCTCAGAGCTGCCAACCACGCAATACAATGAATGAATTGAAACTATCACAATAGTAAACAATGCGGAATTACTTATTTTTTACGTGCATTAATATTTTAGTTTGTATATGATAGTTATTCGGAGATCCCACAATCGTTGGAGCGAAGACCGCGTCTCGGTAAACGTAGTGTGTGACGCCCCCCGGCTAGATGGTACGACGATCTGCTCAGGGCGGCTGGCAGAAACTGGATGCGTGAAGCTGAAGATCGGGCTAGGTGGCGCTCCATGGGGGAGGCCTATGTCCAGCAGTGGACTGCCGCAGGCTGTTGATTTAACTCCAAGGCTCGTGACTACAAATAGTATTCGGTGGCGTTTTGGTGTGGGTCAGTTGAATCTTTCGCGAGTCAGATTTCTGCATTCTGTTCATCGCGTCGGTGTCTTAGTATCTAGAATAACATGATTCAACCGTGCAGACGCTGGTTTATCATTAAATGTCGTTCGTTCAACGGCGGTCAGCAGCCGGCCCTCCCCTCACTCTGGTGATGTTTTCGGTACGCTGGTTACCAACCGTGTATATATAAATAAACGAATTTATAACACTGCGTGCGTTTTGAGTTATCGTGGCGGGCGTCGCGTCCGCGTCAATTTGTTTGTCTACACACAGCGGGATTGGTTTAATTTGTTTGTTGTGTGTCGACACGACACGATACGGTAGTCGTACACACGTTTAACCAGTTCCACCACCCCGCCCCGCCCCTCGCCGCTCCGCCCAGCACCAGCTCACGCCGTTTGTCCCGCGGCCGCAATAGATAGCGACGGCCGGATGCTAATTGATCCATTCATTATTTATTTGTATTCAATTTGCACGTGTTTGTTGTTTGTTGGTGCGGCGCCGTTGTCGCGCGTATGTATGTATGTGTGCGCGCGCGCGTGTGTGTGTGTGTGTGTGTGTGTGTGTGTGTGTGTGTGTGTGTGTGTGTGCATACGCGTGTGTGTTGTGTGACGGTGCGCAGCCTGCGCCCCTCAGACAATGCGAGTGAAAACGTGCTAATTAAAAGTCAATGAAATATAATCGTGTGATGTGAGGCGACCTTAGACAATTTGGGTTCTGTATTTACATATTTATTTATGTATATACGAAAAAATCGATCCAAAGCTTCCATACTCAGTGGAACGATATTTTTTCAATACATTTACAGAAATTCTGTATTAGTCTGCGCGATCCAATAAATTATGATATACGATGATTAAGTTTTAATATAACGTGCAGTTGTGCAGGCGGCCGAAAACTTCAAAGTTCATTTACGGTCACTGTAACACGAAATGGCGAGGTGATTGAAGGTCATTCGAGGACAAAGGTGAAACATTAAGGCTGACCCTCGCCCGCGCCCCGGTACACCGGTACACCGGAATACCGGCACTCCGGCACACAAGGGTTCCCCGGGACAATTTCCGGTCGGCGCGACACCACAAACAACACAATTGCGGTAGACAATCCAACATCCGGTCGTTACGTTTTCGCCGAAAGAGGAAATTGATTTTTAACAATGTGAATGGAAAACACGTTATGATTCATTTTAGGAGCCAAGGGAGGCGGGTTCCATTTTCTTTTACAGTTATTTGTTTATAGTGACGTATATTGTGCAATCGAGACATGCAGAAAATCCTACTGCGGAATTGAGAGAGAAACCTTAAAACTTCTTTACGCACCACCACTCCGTGGAATCTATATAGATTATATAATGTTATATAGAGGATCAATATAACTTGTCAACTCTAAACATAAATGAAATGGACATTATAATTATTACCCAGTATGCTCTATGTCACTCTTAGGTCTCTGATCACTTACGTGAATATTCATTCTTCCAAGAAATGACTAAAATAATCAGTTATTACAAATCACAACGTAACAAAAGGTAACTAACTACCTAACTAAGACGATCACGCTAAAATTTTAATAATACGGTTAAAAATATAAGCTTGGAAGATCAATATCAATTTCTTGGTACGTATACACACAACAAGTGATTAATTTCATTAATTACTTAAAAGTTTGGAATTTTTTAAACAAAAATGACAGGACAGTGGGCGGAAAGTGATACTATAAAATACATATATAAATATATACATATATAACATATAGTATAAATAGTAAACAAGTTTCGAAATATACATCATTTCAATGTGTATACGTAACCGACAACCAATTGGCTCGATAGCGGGGCCCTCCGCCCACGGAATCGATGGTCGCGGGTTCGATCCCCGCATCGGAATTAATATATGTATGGCCTACAGATATATATTGATCCCGAGTCTGGTCACCCTGCTAATACACATTGGACAAGCGTAGTGGATTAACGTCCATTCCTCCAGGAATCGGGTGGCCCGTGCTCAGCAGTGGGACATGCATGGGCTGTGAAAAAGACATTCAATTTTTATTTATATGTAAGTTTGTAGTAATTAGGAGCTCCCGTGGGATTGAGGGGACTGTCGGCTTTTAAAGAAATGGGAATAACACAAATGTAAAATTCATTCATAAATCCCCGCAAATGTACACATGTATAATTTCCAAAGTGTTCTGCGCCGTGCACGCAGCCTCCCGGGACAGCCAATGATAAGCCGCGAGATCTGACTGAAAGCTTGCGCGGTGGACGGACCCCGTGTCCGTGCTATGCGGTTCACCATCCTCCCCCACCTGCCGCTTGAGTTTCCCGAGTAATTATTAGCTGGAAGAAAAAGCAGCCGCGCTGGTCCCCAGAGAAAGTTTCGCAATCCGCCGCAAGTGGCTCCGCTTTGATGGAAATATGAATATTTTTGAATTTATTTTGTCGTTTATAAATAAGGTAGCGCCACACTGACGGGAAACTAATTTTTATATTAAGATAAATATAGATAAGATAAGATAAGTATATATAGTATACATATATATATATACATATATACACATACATATGTATATATATATATATATATATATATATATATATATATATATATATATATATATATATATATATATATATATATATATATATATATATATATATGTATATATATATATATATATATTCCGTAAAATTCAGTATGTAAATATGGATACATTGTATTATATAATTGTTGTGTCGCTGAACACAAGTCTCTCCCAAAGCTTGGACTGATCTTCGACTACACGCACCCAGTGTTTGCGAACCACCCTGAGCACATTGCCGCTTCACCAGACCTGGGGTGTCGCACACCAGTATTGCCAAGACGCGGTCTCCACTCCAGCACTCTGCTCCAGCGGTTGTCGGATCTCCGAAACCGTGTTCCGAGTGCATTGTCGCTTCAGTTTGTCCCCCACATCCGCCCACACCGCTCCAATTTCCGCCCCCGCATTGTCTGCGGAGTTGGGTACAATTGCTCTGAATGATTCGATCACTGGCTGCCGCCGCCCCGCGCGGTGGCTGAGGCTGAGCGCGAGGGGAATTGATGCGATGTGTCCTTAATTGATTTTACGTAAATTATTTTCTCGAGTTTCAAATATGTAGTTGTAACGAAGTTTTTTGAACAACGAACGCCCGGCAAACGCTGCGCAAGAACCATTTTATGACACTTTTTAGATTAAAATTATTTTCTTTTTTGTTTTGTTTATTTGTATATTATAATATTATTAAGGTTTTAATTTGAGTTATTGTAAAAAAAGGTGTCAAAGATAAAGTTTTTTTCTATTTCCATTTTGGGAACCTTTCTTTTTTTCTGATTTATTAAAGAACAACAAACGATACATAATTTAATTACTTAGCTTAGGTAAATTAATATTACATAATTAAATCTTAACTTGTTGAATGTCACGGGGGCCACCGGTGACCGGCGCGTGTAGATTGATTTGATTTGTTTGGTACATCACTCGCGACGCATTCGGTACATTACTAATGTGGTACATTATTAAAGTGGAAAACTCATAGCGGCGCCACGGACAACCCCTGCAACATTGTGCGCGGCATTCAACGTGCTAGATATGTTATAAACTAAACAATAATCCATTGCACAAATATCGACATGATACCCGTCGTATTTCCATAAACATAAACGTAACGTACAACATAGAAACTAAGAAAGAGAAAATAAAACTAATCTAACGTAGAAACTAAATCGTAACTACAGAACATAGACAAAACAGAAACATGAAGAAAGAAGAAGAAAACAATAAACTATTATTCCTGTTACAAAGTAAATTATTGATTATTATTTTTAAATTTAGCAGTAGATATGGCAAATATGTCACATTAATTTTTTTTCATACAGATTGAGCACAGATGCAATGGCTACGTGTTTCATTTATTGAAATGTTTGCCGCGCTGGTGGCGCACCAGCTCATGTGTTGAGTAGAAACGTTTATCAAACTTACATTGATGTCACTTGGTATGTTCTAGTATCACAGCATAGTGTACCTTAGACGAATAATACAAGTAAACTACATTCGAATTAATATAATTCGGCAAACAGTAAGTTACAGATATTCTAAAATAAACTATTTGTACTACAGCGTCGCGTCTCTACTCTCGGCCCGCAGTTGTAAACCTGCACCATACAACACGCACACGGTACAAGTGTACGCCGGCCATTTGATATAATATCATTATTAAATTATTTTACGCTGACAGAACTTATTTTACCAGCGACGCGATCTGTTGGCAGATTATGTAAGAATAATATAAGTTTATATAAAATAGTTATAATAATTGATGACATTTGTGTAAAATAAATTATTTAGAACGAGATGGTCCGGTGAATTTCGTTTCACCTACAATTTATGTTTAACATACTACAAGATAAATACAGGGGTGTTCGCGCTTACGATCTACCTGTATTTATTCTTTATTATTCGCAATAAAAATATGAGCAAGTAGAAAAATAAAATGTAATGTGTCAGTGCGAGTGTGATGTGACTTTTTCTGTTCTGTTCTGTTCTGTTTAACTTCTTATGCTAGTTAGACAAGTTATAATTTATATTGTTAAAAATTATCGAGATTACACTAGTTTTGAATCAAATTTGTTTTAATTGAGTTCGAATGGACTCCAGTGTCTAAGTAATAGACACAGGGGTATTTATCTTCTGGTATGTTGATCTTTGGGTATGCAATACTTTTCAAAACCGCACAAAACAAACGACATTTTTGTACAACAACACGTCCGTTAGACGATAAAGCCGTCACGAGCGCCATCTATTGAAAGTAATTGGAAGTAAAAAGAAGAAACAGAATTTTTCATTTTTCAAGCTGTTCTTTTATGTCTTCACCAATATTTTTTTAGTCATAAACCTTTCCTGTATTAGAACGAACAAAATAAAAAAAAATATTCGAATCAGTCGAGCGGTTTTTGAGTTTTAGCGAGACTAACAAAATAGCTCTTTATTTTTGTTTGTACATAGTATAGAGATAAAGATTATGTAATATTCATTCTATTCCTACCGCTGTCGACGTCGAAATATATGTACGTACACGTCGAGACTTGGAACGCAATCATGTTCATAGGATGGGGGTTCATGGGGAGTTTGTTCCGTTGTGGGGGGTATCGACTGCGTGTTATGCGTGTCGCCGTGCATGCCGCGAATGCCCGTGCAATGTAGTATACAAACCAGCGTCGCGATGTGATGTAGCATTTGGTGCAGGTCGCGGCGGATGTCTCCCGCTCTCCCGGGGAACGGCGGGGAAACTCGTAGCGACGGGGACGTAAAGTAATGTATCCGAGAAACATCGCGCTCCCGAGATACGCGCTGTTAAGATGATTGCGAATGAATTTACAAAAGTATAAATAGGTAAATACAGATTCTTTACTACAACTCATAATGGAAGCAAACTCAAAGATATTTCATTTAATCCCTCGTCATTTGTGGAGGAAAGGACTTTAATCCACCATGCTTGTGTAATGCTGATTGGCGGGGTTGCCAGGCCATATATATATTTATACCGATGCGAAGATCGAACTTGTGACCATTGACTCCGTTAGCAGGGGGGCCCCGCCACTGAGCCGATTCGTGGCCATATTTAATATGCTATAATTTGGAATACCATAAATATAGAAGTTACCTGTGTTCCACTTGGCGAAAGCTACTTTTCTATACGTTCCGACATGAAGTCCGAATGCGGAGTAATGTAAAATTTCTCTTTCCTTTTAAAACCATCCGACCCGCGACACGCGGGTGCTCTTACAATACTTACTTATTTTATTATTTTATTTAGTTTACTGACCAAACCCGTACATACACACACACTGATATAAAATTATATGGTTTTCTATCAAGTGATATTGGTTTTTTTATAAAACGACGACCGATTGGCTCAGTGGCGGAGCCCTCCGCCCACGGAGTCAATGGTCGCGGGTTCGATTCCCGCATCGGAATAAATATATATATGGATTTATAAATATTTATTCCGAGTCTGGTAACCTCCCCCCCCAATCCGCATTACCGTTCCTGCCCTTACCTTTCCTTTCTTCTCTATCCTTTCCCTTCCTCTCCACCAATCCATAGTCTGCCGTGCCAAAGGATGCGTGCGTGCCGACCGTCCCGGGATCGGGCTGACCTCCATCCTTCCATGCGGTTCGTGAGATTCACTAACATGAATTTAATATACCTAATTTGTTGAAAAATGACGGCGACGTGGTTCGCCACCCGTCACGTCCTGATTCTCACGAGGGCGAGAAGCGACCAATGGAAAGCCGTTTCGCTGCGATTAATGGTAGCGGATGGAGCTCTGTGGTCTCTGCCAACCCCTGCGGGGGATAGGCGTGAGTATATAAAAAAAAATTTGGATTTAGGTCTCCTCTCTGTAAATCCGCTTCTTACAGTGAAACACACGTTATTATTGTTTTTCCGTTTTCGTTCGCTTGTCGCGGATCTTAGCCGAGTAACAATTCTGACTGTCTACATAGTAATGGAATTCCGCAAAATAACGCCCGACTCAGTGTTCAAAAAAACATATATTTCAAAATCATATTTTGTGAAAATAAGTTTTAACTGTTTAAAAGAATTTTTTTGGGATCATTCAGTGGTTAAATTGTTTTACATGTATACGAAGACACCTGTATAGTTTATATATTAAACATATATGTAGACCAGTATTGAATACATTGGGTCAGGTCGCGGGGGGCGCGGCACAGTCACAGCGGCAGCTCGTCGCTCCGCTTGTCGTTGTTGTAGCGATGCGGCGCGTAGAGCGAGTCGGCGGTGCGCTGGGAGTGGCGCTCCATGCCGCGCTTCAGCAGCCGATACAGCAGCTGAATGCGCGGGTGCACCGGCACCTTGAACGTCCGTAGCTTCTTGAGGATGCTCCCCACCTGCAGCGCCATCGGCAGAGACACCACCGTTACTCGTTTCCATTCATTTGTTGCTGTTGTGTCGATTTTACTGTTACCACTATATCAACGATTATATGTAATATGACTAGTTTATGTCTGTATAAAAATAAACATAAAGTAGTCAGAAACAATGTCGAAAGTTGGGGCGTTTGAATATAACTTGTTTCATTTCAAGTCACCGTGGGTTTCAAAGTGTAAGTGGTGATTTGTACTAAAGTAACATGAACAATGAAGTCCATGCAAGTGTTGGTAGATCGGCTACCATTTTATCAAGACATAATCGTTACTATACTTATTATTTATTTCTGTAGTAACACACAAGTACATATTAAATTATCAAATGAGTGTTGATTAATCACTACTAGAGATGATGAGATACACTATATAGAGGTGGAAATGGGCTCAGTCAAACCTGCACTCACTGAGCTGAGGAACTGATTTCCTGCCACCGCCCGACCCTCACGGAGATGCAGTGCAGTGTAACTTGAGGAATACGTGCCTTATATATTACACCTGTGATGAACCGCACGTATGATGATAACATCTTAACCGGCCCAAGTCTACCTCACCGGCACGCGCTTCGGCGGCGGCACCCAAGCGGGCACCGGGTGCTCCCTGCTAGATAACAGACGAGGCTCTGGCTGCCGAGCAATGGCGGTATAACCTAACACCCGACCGGGAAACCGGTCGGAAGTAGATTCAGCTATGGGGGTCTAAATAATTCCAAAAAAATGTCTGGTGCAGGAGGCAACGGGAAACCACTGCACTGAATTCCCAAGAAAATCACCATGAAAATTACAAAGAAAACAGTGAGTTTGTCATGAATCTCTGGGTGAAGTCTGGTGATCGCGATCTTTAGACATGAAGTATCGACCACAGAGAGAGACAGAGAGAGAGAACCCCATATATAAATCTACAACCTATAATCAAACCATATTATTTCACCCTCTTTTCGTCCTCGTGAAAATCAGGACGTGACGGGTGGCGAGCCACGTCGCCGTCATTTTCGACAAATTAGGTATATTAAAATTCGTCTTAATGAATCCTACGAGCCGCAAGGGAGAATGGAGGTCAGCCCCAGCAGAGCCCTGCATGCTGAGGTAAGGCACCATAGTATCCGGGGGAGCCCGGGACGATCGGCACGCTTGCGACTAGGCTCGCCTCTAGCCACGAATTCATTGGCACGGCAGACCGTGGATTGGCGGAGAGAAAAGGATGGAGAGAGAAGAAAGGAAGGGGCAGGAAAGGAAATGCGGATTAGGGGGGGGGGGGGTTACCAGACTCGGAATAAACATTTATAAATCCATATAAATATTTATTCCGATGCGGGAGTCGAACCCGCGACCATTGACTCCACAGGCGGAGGGCCCCGCCACTGAGCCAATCGGTCGTCCTTCTATACATAACAATATAAACAATACACGACAACACCTATAATTGATGTCATTATATTTTACTTGACACATAACCTGGCGTAATATTTACAGCTAATGGCCACCAAAGAAAAAGAAAGGGAAAGCATCAGTGAGACCACCGATATAGTTTTCAAACGCCGCACGCGATGAATGAACAAGACGACTGGAGAGCGATAACGCGGCCATTTCAATTTCACGTGCGGTTGCAATATGTCGCGGGTTTGAGGCGAAGAGTTGATTGCTGTACGAACAATCGCCGCCGGTAGTTCGCTACTGTACATATATACATAGAACCGGACTCGTGATACGACATTGGGACCTTGAAAAACAAGTCTACTCATATCTTGAAAGCCTTGAAAGTGGTTATTGAATACTTACTATGTAAAGTATAACATTACAGTCAACAATATAAAATTCTTAGTAGATGCATGTTGTGATGATTCTAAAACGATTTGTTGACATTTATTATTTTCGGAATTTGTTTGGCGTATACATAGATACATATCGTCACGCCTGTCCCCCGTAGGGATAGGCAGAGACCGCAGATCTCCGTCTGCTACGATCTCGGCATACTTTCCTCGCTTCCTCCACACTCATTACTCTCCTCATGCAAGCCTGTCGGTTAAAGGCACCCTGTACTTGGCTTTTATTAAAAGCTTCATCAGTTTGGTCATGGTACGTTTTCCGTAGTCCTCCCCTCCCATCCTTTCTTCTACAACGTAAATTTTTTTGCCAGTTGTCTTTCATCCATCTTCTCATCCCTTTCTCAAGCTTTTGTCACGACACCTTTTACTCCACTTCGCTGTCTTATATCTTCATTTCTTATTCTATCATTCAAAGTTACACCACACGTACTTCTTAACGCTCTCATTTCCACCGCATTCAGTCTGCTTTTATTACTCTTCTGCCAAACCCAACTTTCACTACCGTATATCAGAGTCGGTACAAGCACCCCCAAGGAAGGCAGCGGGCAATGCATCAGACTCACGTGCTCGGCAGCCGACTCGTCCGTCTTCAGCTTGCTGAAGTCGCGCTCCAGTTTGAAAATGTGTGTGCCCTCCTGCAACACATTTCACAAATCTCTGGTAAAACAAAAGTCGATCAACAAATTAATCAGAGACGTACGTTGCGGCGCCGCACTCACTGCGTGACGGAGCGGGAATCCCTGGTTTCCTTTATAACTCAAGCAGACTCACTTCACTTCCATAGTCATACTCTTTCGATATTCACCGGCAGTAACTGCCATTATATATAAGTTACCACCGTAGTCCTCCCTGAAAATATGTCAACTGTTCTTCTGTTATAACAGTACAGCATAGTTTGTGCTAATGAGAACCATTTTCTGACAAATATATTTTAGATAGATAGATATGTTTTTTATTGTACACCAAAAACAAAAATATATAGCAGCTGATAATATAATAATCATTAGCGGGCTTACATGAGAGGGACATATGCCGAGATCGTAACAGATGGAGATCTGTGGTCTCTGCCTACCCCTACGGGAGACAGGCGTGATGATTTGTATGTATGTAAACATAACGCTGATCGACTTACAGCCAACAACAGCGCGCAGACTGCGACCAGTGGGAGTGTACTAAGCGCGCCGTGCATTTCCAATGAGTTCTGTTTATCCGATCGGAGTGTGCTTCGGCCGACTGTTTCACGGCGACTGCGACCGCAACCGCAACCGCAACCGCAACCGCGACCGCGACCGCTCCGAAGTCGTATCAAAAGATGTGCGGCGAACGGTACTGCAGTGATACATTCATAAATATATCACTAATGCAATAAAACCTTTTATATTATATTAATTTTTTTTTCATTCGTAATATTCAAATTTAAAATGCAAAATAAATTGTTGAATCTTGCTTTATGCTTTATTTATTTACTTACTTTATTAAAGAACAATCATACTAAGGTAAAATTGGTTCATGAACACACATTTTCCGTGAGGAGTCGTTCGTTCATTAGGTGGGCGCGCGGCCCGCGGCTGCGAAACTCTACCTTCGGCGAAGTTTTAGCGCTCGGCGCTCGGCGCTGGGCTAGTTAGCTGGTGGTGTAGCGGGGGGTGGGGGGGGGGGTGCTTTAATTGGAGCGCTCGGGTGTTGCCAGTTTTCCCAAAAAAACCCGTGAAGTTTCGCGAAAAAGTTCTAAACGAGTGAGAAACAACGTCGGAACTTGTTTACGTGTCGGCATCTTTGTTCTTTCGTCCACGTACAAAATGTATTAAGGTTCAGTAGGATGTATAAACTAGACGTTGTGATGAGCCAGAGATCGTCATTTTTAATTTAAAACACTTATAAATAACATAACATTATGAATCTATATAAATAAAAATGAATCGCAAAATGTATGTACGCGCGTAACTTCACAATGCCGGCACCAAATTTCAAAATCCTTTTTTGTTCTGTTTGTTATCATCGGCACAAGGTTTGTATAAAATATAATTTTAAAATTTTCTCTTTTCCGTCATTTTAAATCGCAATATAACTAATAGATGGCGCCATTACTGTGATTGACAAAATAATTTCAATATCGATAGATCGACCTTCATTCGTATTCAATTGTCTCATTTTTTCAATCGTACCATTCGTTGGGGTGTTACTTAATAAATGAGTGGACTGTGTATTTTTGTGCTGGTGCATTTAATATATTTTTTTTTTGAATAAAAGAAAGGTATATTCTAAGAAAAGTCTTGATTAAAGTGAATTTAGATAGCAGATTGATGTCGATGAATTGAAATTGGAAGATTAATTATGCTTGATAATCGCTGACCAAAATATATAATCACATAAATTGTAGGTGAAACGAAGTTCACCTGATGATTTAGTATTTAATAAATATAAACCATATTATATGTGAAGAAATGTGCCGGAGAACCGGAGTCACCGACAGAGCTCTTTAAGTGAGCAGACTGATGTGGCAATGGGCTGGACTCATTTGTCGGAGAATCGACAATCGTTGGGTATATATTATTTGTTTAATATTGAAACATAGAAAAGTACGTTGCGATGTGACATGTATGTACACACACACACACACACACACGCACACGCACACGCATACGCACACGCACACGCACACGCACACGCACACGCACACGCACACGCACACGCACACGCACACGCACACACACACACACACGCACACACACACACACACCACATCGCGCAGTGTATGCGCGTGTGTGTGTGCGTGCTGTGTGTGTGCGTGCTGTGTGTACCTTCGAACTAATTCCCCGAATAACATTAAGTTCTTATCAGAAAACTAAATAAACGACCGTTCCAATTTCCTTAACAGAAATTATAGTGTTCGAAGTAAATTGGACTTTGTCTAGAAAATTATAAAGCTCATTTTCAGTTGAATGTGGAAGTCGTTTGAAGATTTGAAAGGATCTCACGAAAGAAGCAGGAAAAAGGGTACTCACCTTACGAACACTTTAATGTTAAGAGACTTTGGTGATAAGCGGAAGCGTTTATATACTTATAAAAATACAACAAGGTTAGTAGAGTGATCTAATTTTTTATGGCTTCTTATTATAAAAAGTATATACTTAAGACGAACATATATTCCGTAGAACTGTACTATCGTCGACAATTGACCTCTAATGGCAGCTTTGCCACTGTGCTTTGAGACAAGCGATCCCTTTGCAGGGCTGCGATGGCTCACATAAGATGACACGTTTGTTCGTCTCTCTTTCCCTGCGTGCTGCAGTCCACAATTCCATATCCAGAGGTAGACTGCACCCGAGTTTAGTGTCTGCTTGTGTCAATAGATAGATACTATATTTGTTCTTCTGCAACGTTCGTTGTTTGCGATGTATTGTAAGCACGATTTACACTTTTTGAAAAAATATGACACCGCGTGTTTTGAATATGTTTAGTTTTAATTCAGTCCAGTATTGTTCAAGAAGTCAGTTTCCGCTGGACGTATTCCCTAATGACAGAACATGTTGTATAATTATATGATAAATTAAAAATATTTGATAATTTAAAAAAAACCATGGAGATGTCGAATTGAATTTTGTTCTTTTGCTAATGGAACGAACGTGTTTTAACATACTGATAATTTCCACTGATCACATACATACATATATATATATATATATATATATATATATATATATATATATATATATATATATATATATATATATATATATATATATATTAAAGGGCAAATCGCCACCTCTCGTCACTGTGCCCACTGTCCCGCCGCGGGCCGTGAATACACTTAAATACGCAGCCTTGGATCTTCATCATCATACACTTCAGAAACTACAAACACATGACAATTGATGTCTACAGCAAAAATTGAACGATATTAACTATCACCAGGGCCTTAAGGGACAGGGAACTAACTACGATGAAGACATAAAAAATGGATAAAATTACTTAGTAAGAACCAAATCGACATGTTTTTTACTGCCCTGCAGTAGCATCACTTGCTGGCATTTATGTTATTTTATTATGTATATATATATATATATATATATATATATGTATATATATATATATATATATATATATATATATAATTATGTATGTGTGTATTTGTATATGTATTCCAAATGTGAATAATGACCGAATCAGAAGGTCTCAGCACAGGCCTGCCTAGTGAGATCTACTATCCTCCATCCGTTGTACACCTTTTTTATGGGATAGGAAGGCAAACGAGCAGGCGTGTCACCTGATGGAAGCAATCAACGCCGCCCATAGACACCTGCAACACCATAGGCATCCTGGAAGCGTTGTCGGCCTTTAAGAAATGTGTAGGCTTGTTGACCTGGGATCCAATAACACTAACCAGCAGCGCGGCAACAGCTTTTTATTGCTACCTCGCACAGACACAGGCAAACCTAGAGAATATCTGGACGAATGACGATCTAGTACGGTGAGCTTTTCCAGAAACTTCTTTCCACGCACCACTACCCTGTGGAGCCGGTTACCTTCAGCGTATTTCCGGACCGACACCGACATGCGACCTCCAAAAACAAATGTGTAGGATTCCTCAAAGGCCGCCAATCCTTTATAAATCCTACACATTCGTTTTTTCCTTAAAGGAAAAAAGAATGTGTAGGATTGTAGGATTCCTTAAAGGGCGGTAACGTTTCTGCATTGCCTATGTCGACATCTGTGGGTGGCGTTGATTGCATTCCGTCAGGTGACACGCCTGCTCGTTTGCCTTCCCATAAAAAATAAAATTAATTACCTAAGTATAATACTAATGATGCTTCAATGTAATGCAAAATTGTAAAAAATATTTCAACTTCAATGTTTGAAAATCTTCACTTAACATTTTTTTACTCTTTTAAAATGGCCTCGAGATAATTTTTAAAACCGCTACACAGATCTATCAAAGTGCCTCCAAAGGCTGTCTCCGGCGTCGGAGGAGTGCCCGCTAATGCCTCATGGAGGCTGTTACGCCGTGACAAATTAGCCGCGATCACCGGCGCCGGCACCCTCCACAACCCTCCGCCCTCCGCCCTCCCCCCACCACACACACCGCCCCACACTACAGGAGGGAACCGCCAAAGCTTTCATTTTGATAAATCCCCTTAATGTCGTAATGATTCCCGGCGAACATGGAGCATCCACCGGGAAGCCGAAGCCTTGCTTTATAATGATGGCCGATTGTTCCGAAATATTTTAAGAAGCGATGATTTCCGGATAAAATTGTTATCGCTGAGTTCCCGGCTCATCCCCTGTGGTCGCGATTTGTACAGCTTGTGTTCAAAACATAATGATTGTAAAGCGTCTCATCGTATTAGTATACAATTAATCCAGTTGTAGTCTGTCCCTAAGGTAATATTTTTTATTTTACGAAAACATATTTTGTTTTCACACATAAATAGAATTAATGTTCCATGCCACGTGGACACGTGTACATTTCACAGAGTTCATTAATCCCTTTACTTTACGTCATGTGTGTGAGCTGTAGTTCAAAAGTGATCTTTACTTTCTTCTTCTTCTAAGAGTGCCTCTCCGACTTGCGAAGGTTGGCAGACAATTCAGCACAACTCTCCTCCGCCTTCGCGAGGTGCAGCAGTTCTGAAGCACTCGCTATCCCGGTCCACTCCTTGATATTACGTAGCCAAGACTTTAACGGATATAAAACAAAATATTTCAAAAAGTTTCGAAATAAAAAGTTGTACAACAAACGTTATTTCTTTTATCTTCTTTCAGTTCTTTCAGTCCTGACTAAAAGAAGCTATGTCTACCTAATTTAATAAAATTAAAAGTGTCCTCGCGTCTCCAGAATTGAACCCGAGGCGCGGCGTTGGCGGCCGCCGCTGTGATTGACACAACCATTCGTAACTCAATTAATTCGTCGATAATGCGCTCTCAAGCCGTCCGATGCGATCCGTCACTCTGAGCCCGCCCGCCCACCGGGGCGACGTCGGCTGCGATTTACATACTTTTGTCTAATTTCGTGATGGAAGATGGAATGATGAGGACAATGAAGATTAACTACTGATCAATGTAATGCTGATAAGGAACATCGAATTGTGCCCGGTCGTCGACCCCTTCACAAACTACAATAATTTGTATAATTAATTAACTCATTAGTGCACCTTTTGCACCCACCGCGACCGGGTGCATTCAAACAATTAATGTTAACAATTTAACATTAAGGTTGTTAACATTAACATAACATCTATACCCATTTATCCTTGTAAATAATAAAGGGTTTGCTTACGGTAACAACAACATTTAAAACAAACTTCCAGCCGTACCCCGATATTTGGTCCTTCGAGCCGGATATGAACCAGCGACCTATGGATTTACGGTCCACATTGATAAGACGACCAACACCGTAATCAAAGAGATAAATGAGACTGAATATTTAGCAGAATTCTCTCTATCCGCGTTAGCTGCTACCAAGTTGCTGACACACTTGAAAAACATTTAAAACAAACTCCAGCCGTACCCCAACAACTACTTCTTTGCATTGTAAAAAGTTTAATGCAATTACTAAATTAGTAATGTTGTTTTAAAAATTCTTTACACATATATATGCAAATCACACTTTTTTTTAAATAGTAATATTTTTAATGGTATTTTTCACACGGTCTCCTCCATTTCTGGAGGAACGGACATTAACCCACCGCGCTTGTTTAATGTGAATTGGGGGGGTTACCAGACTCGGAATAAATATCTGTAGGCCATACATATATTTATTTCGATGCGGGGATCGAACTCACGACTATTGATTGACTCCGTGGGCGGAAGGCTCCGCCACTGAACCTATTGGTTGTTCCTAAATGATATTTTTAAAAGAGCCTGTGCATACGCTTGTGCTAATCACATATGTTTTCATTAAAAAGATCAGTAATGATTCTAAAGTTTCACCGCCTACGTTTCTATCCGTGCACTTTGAACGTACGTATTGACGCAGAAAAGTGAAAACGCTATTAATAACACAGATATTATTATTATATTCTGTTGTTGTAGACTTATTTCTATCCTCACAGCTTATCTTATCTCTCTTTCACTCCTGGGTTTGCTGGAAGAAAACTCAATTTTGAGTTAAGCTCGTCCTTGTACATCTTCTTTCCTTTTAATTCTTATATGTCGTGTTTTATGTGTACAATAAAGTATTTAAAAAAACAGAATGTCAACAATTTTTTATTGCATTTTCAGATAAGAAAATCAGTACTACGTCGTATGGTCCGAGTCTCACGGCTCTATAACCAGTTGAACATTTTGTACAGCGTCGACCCTGATAGTTTTTGAGTGATTAGATATAACTTTTTTAGAACTCTTAAAAGTTTTTCTAGTTCTGGTGGTATGTTTTCATGTGGCGGTTTACAACGGTTTCGCTTTTTTGAGTCGATATAGTTCTTATTATGTATGTATCACATCACATCTCATTCTACCTTTGTATATTTCTCATTTACGTTTTTCTTCTAGTATTTTTATTATTTTTCTCATTTAACTTCATATTTTGTTATCGTTATTGTTTTTAAATATTTTTTTCAGTTTTACGAATATAATAGAAAAAACTTTATTCATGACATCTTTTTTTACAATAGCTTAAACCTTAGTAATATAAAAATAAACAAAACAAACTAGTGTTTGTCTTCTTACATGGGACCAACAAATAAAGATCTCAGTTTCCTACAACACAGGGAACCCTGATATGGGGACCAGAGTCCTGTAACATGTGTAAAGTACTCAAAATAAAGGTGTTATTATTATATTATTAGATAAAACGGGCGGCGAATCTAATGTCTATTTTATATGAATTCAGAGTCACTGTTTCAGAAATCAGTTACGGATGATTTTCTACATTAATAATGATGTGTCTTCGAATACATCTCCGGATTAAATCAAGCGTACAGTTATCTCAATTTATTGACAGGTCGTCTGTGAGCACGGTGTGTGCGTCGCTCTGTGTCGGCTGCACCTTATTGCGCGGTCACAAGGTCGACAGTCGCTCGCCCCGGGACGGTCGCTCAGCGGCAGCGAAGTGAAGTACCCATACCCGGCACGTCAATTAGTTGACAACAGTTGAGTGCGGTGATGTGGCAGCGCGGAACAAAAATTGTGGCGAACTTAATTTATTCACATTGACGATGCATATATATATATATAAAAAAATCATTGAAGTACATATTCGTTACAGTATATAGGTATACGTATCAAAGCATCTTAGTATATAAAACGCAAAGCGTAATACTTTTGAAGGAGGTCAATTTTCAGCGGTGGTCTTTACTTACATATGTGGCGTGGGAAGCGCGACTAATATTTTTAATTATTTGTATATGCATAGTCTATAATTTAGTCAATAGCTGTCACGTTCTTAGACATGATTTGATAATTACGGTGTAGCACTTATGTAAGTGTAATGTTCGTACTTATTTGCAATTCTGTGCGATAATTGCGAGATAATTGAGAGATAAATAGTGAGAGTAAATCCATTGGAGTGAAGAACTTGGAGTTGCATTATTTCCACTGACCCATTCCGAACTATACATACTTCTTTTAATGAATATTTAGGTAAACTTCAGTTGACATAAAAGTATATGGAGAATTGAATGAATAATGAACAATAACTTTACCGCTGTTTCAAAGAGAAATGGATTTCCTCCCGCATGTTCTCTTCACGTCAATAAGAAACTCTGGTAACGTGGGTTGCAGGGTATAACTGACAAATCAACGCTGTGGTTTCACCACAGTGCTGTGCTCGGCTACTTTTCTTTTTCGCTATATCACTGCTTTAGTTTAGCATTATATACAAAGAAATCTTACATTTCATCTGAACATTATATTTTATTTATATTACTTTAATGTATATTATTGTGATAACTGATGGAACCAGGTGTTACTTTTCATTACAAGGATAGACAGTCAAACTTCCTGTACTAAGATTGGCGATCATAAATCTATACGGTTGTTTTCGTAGAATCTTCTACGTCTGAAGATACCTCGTGTTGAGACAAAACGTGTGTTTTGTGGAAAAAGTGGTATTGTGTGTTGTCGGATCTTAGCGAATTAAGTAAGTTTGAATGTCCGCCTTTGTACATTATTGTGTTGACGTTGTTACTGTGAAAGTGAAATAAAACTTATCCACTCCATCATTCGCAAGACTCCACGTGCATTGTGCCGGGTTACATCTTCGTGCGGGACTGTGTCCCGTGTCCTGGCATTTAATTGGACGCCCTCGGAGGACGCAAATTGACGTCTCTTGGCTTAGGGAGGCGCCCTGCGCCAACACATGCAGCAGCTCATCTTGTCACGCGACCCAAATGTGCTTTGAGAAGACACGTTCTTTACTGTGGGTGGGTGTTTGAATATGCATTTCTTTTAAAAGTTTAAAATTAACGAATAATTCCTCCGGCTTGTTATTTAAATAAAGGGTAATGTAATGCGTATACTTTTTACCGTTATATAGTGAAATTGAAAAAAAAATAATCAAAAATTATGACTGAAAGTTTTCAAAATGTAAACAACTAAAAATCAACGCTGTAGTTTTACCGTAACATTGTTTTTTTATGGGATAGGAAGGCAAACGAGCAGGCGTGTCACCTGATGGAAAGCAATCAACGCCGCCCATAGACATCCGCAGCGCCATCGGCAGTGCAGAAGCATTAGTTAGAAGCAGAAGCGTTGCTGGCCTTTAAGAAAAATGTAGGCTTGTTTTTTGAAGGTTTCAATGTCGTTTAGCTTCGCAAACACCGCTGGGATAATTGCATCTGTTCGCCACGTAGTTACGACTATAAGTCTCTGTGTAGTATGATTTATTTTTATATGTAGTGTAGTGTATGTATTCTAGTGGGATTGTGTTGTGAAAGTGAAGTAAAGTTTATTCTATTCTATTCTATTCTACTGTTCACGTGAACGATTGTCGGCAACACAAGGGTTCGCAGCCGAGCTGGAGTAGTCGCTACGAAAAATCAAAAAAGTCACGCGTGTGGTTGATCGAGTGCCGAAATATTGTCTGCAGTCACCCGCAGCCTCCAATTAAGTCGAGCTTCCGAAAGCCTGCAGTGGCTGCAGTTCCGAGCACTACTCTACTGGTGCATGGACATGTTTGAAAAATGTACCGACTTCTATTAGTCACGGGTGGATTGATTGACATTGTTGATTGTGTGTATTTGCAGAGATATCGATTGAATGTATTTTCAATGTTATAAATCGTCGTAAACATTCACTTCTCCCTTTCAGTACCATCGATAAGATAATCTTAAAACGTATCCTATAGAATACTTCGTATATGGACAGTCAAAAGTTTTACTTAGCTAAGATCTGCGACAAGCAAACAATAACAGAACATTAATAATATGTGTTTTCCTACTGGATGAAGTACATTTATTTGGAACTTAAACCAAAAACTTACCGAAAAACGGCCAGCAACTCTCCACCCACCAACCACTATACACAACACCAAACACACACTACCACTTTTCCACTTTGTAAACGACACGTGTTTCGCCCCAATACGAGTCATCTTCAGGTATAGTAGACTCTACGGAAGACAACCGAAAAGTATTTCGTATTTACCTTCGAAATTACCTTTTTTACGTTTGAAATTAGAATGGAAAAATTAAAATTTATCGCCAAAAAGAAAAATGTTATCCTCAGCATCTGGATGATTGGCGATGTAATACGATACGTTATTCCTAAAACTTCTTTCATAGTTCACTATCCTGTGGTACCAGCTACCTCCAGCACAGTTTTCGAACTGATAGGTTATTGAAAGCTTCGAAAAACAAGCCTACACATATATGCCGGCAACGCAACTGTCCCTATGGTGTTGCAGATATCTATGGGCGGCTTTGATTGTTTTCCGGTGTGTTGTCAGGTGACACGCCTGCTCGTGTGCCTTACTATAACAAACAAAACAAATTAAATAATGTTATCCCAACATCTGGATGAATGTTGTTACTACGTGTCGTATAGTGACTGCAGGGATCATTCTTTTACTTCCTTCTTCTCTTGCCGGTCCTTTAACCTTATTTGTAACGATAATTAGGAGTTGGATACAGAGTGAACACAGAGAGGACAAAAGGCCTCTCTATGTGTCCACAGAGTATGTGTGTCCACAGAGTATGTGTGTCCACAGAGTATGTGTGTCCACAGAGTATGTGTGTCCACAGAGTATGTGTGTCCACAGAGTATGTGTGTCCACAGAGCATGTGTGTCCACAGAGCATGTGTGTCCACAGAGCATGTGTGTCCACAGAGTATGTGTGTCCACAGAGTATGTGTGTCCACAGAGTATGTGTGTCCACAGAGTATGTGTGTCCACAGAGTATGTATGTCCACAGAGTATGTGTATACACAGAGAGAACACATAGAGAGGACAATGGTCCTCTCTATGTGCCCAAACCATTTAAGCATCCCTTTCTCAACTTTTGTCACGACACATTCTTTTACTCCGCACATTACTTTCTTGTAACTTCATTCCTCATTCTATCAGTCCAAAGTTACCCTACACATACTTTTTAACGTTCATATTTTACCGCATTCAGTCTGCTTACTACCATACATCGGAGTCGGAACAAGCACCCCCCGATGAACGGTCAGTCGGGCCGTTTTTAGATACTTTCTGACTTTTCGTCAAGGAGTGCAGAGCTCCATTAATTTGATTGCTATCTAGCTAGCTACCACTAGACTACTACTAGCTAGCACTCACCTTTCTACGTCACTACATGCATAAACAAATATGAATTAAAATTATGAGCGCAAACAGAATATAATCTGAATATAGTGCAACGCGACGGTCGGCATTTGTGCAAATTAGAACACATTTGTAGTTGGTGTAGCCAATGCATTTCTGTATTTGATAACTATCCGCATGCCACATCTGTGAATATAAATCTGTGATTAGCGACGCTCCTCCCCCCTACGACAGACAGAATGTAAACAGATCGGCGCGCTGATCGCATCAAACCCCCATTAGTTGTTGTCCACGGGGCGATGTCTGTTGTTACAACAAACAATTGGTATCAGATCGGTGCCCTCATCAGCTCGGAGGCTCGCCCGCCGCCCGTGTGTCAGCCATCAGTATTAATATAGATTAAAATTGTATTCACAATTTAATCGCTTAGTGGTATAGTGGCCCAATCCACGAACTGTAAATGTGAATACCGAGTTTAAGTTACCAAATTTTTTTATCAACGCTATAGTTAACATTTAACGGTCAAATGTTATTTAATAGATGTATTAAAATACACGTGGACAGTCAAAACTTTTACTTAGCTAAGATCCGTGACAAGCAAACAACAATAGAAAATTAATAATGGTTGTTTTCCTGCTGGATGAAGTGGATTTACGGGGAAATTAAACTAAATCGTACCGAAAAGCGGCCGTCAGCAACTCTTCACCCACAAACTACTATCCACAACACTAAACACATACTTTGCCACCTTTTAAACGACACGTGTTTCGCCTCAACATGAGGTATCTTCAGGTATAGTAGACTTTACACAAGACAACCGTAAAGTGACTTAACACTTAACGGTTCTCTTCCGTAGAGTCTACTTACCTGATGAATAATGGATTTCCGCAAACTAACGTCTGACTCCATTAATCATATTAAAATACATTTAACCTAAGATAGGCTCGCGGCGCGCGGGACTTAAACCCCAGACCGCCGCGCTGTACCGTACACCACTATACCATCGCGCCCGGCGGCGAGGGCCTCGGCGGGGTGAGGCCGTGACATTATCCATGCGCGGGACGAGGAGCTCGAATTTATGATTTTATTGTTTATACATCTTGTCACAATGGACAAACGTGAAAACTCAACTCTTTATTAATGAGATAAGAAGGCAAACGAGCTAGCAGGACACCTGATTATAAAAAAATACCGCTCCCCGTGATATTGTAACACCAAGGGCCAAGCAGACGCGCTGCCCGACTCGTCACGTCGCTTGTATGACTACTTGGATTTAATTGTATCCTCATCGCTTATATTGTGTATTTAAAGTTGTTAACGATAGATAGCGCTACTAACACACGATATGGTTTGCCTATTGAAGTGGAAGTATGTACTTTCCAAAATAATAATTTTTATGAAGGGTCCTCGACCGACGACCGATTGGCTCAGTGGCGGGGCCCTCCGCCCGCGGAGTCAATGGTCGCGGGTTCGATTACCGCATCGGAATAAATATTTATATGGATTTATAAATGTTTATTCCGAGTCTGGTAACCCCCCCAATCCACATTTTCCTTTCCTGCCCCCTTCCTTTCTTCTCTATCCTTTCCCTTCCTCTCCGCCAATCCACGGTCTGCCGTGCCAATGGATGCGTGGCTAGGGGCGAGCCTAGTCGTAAGCGTGCCGACCGTCCCGGGGTCGGGCTCCCCGGACTATGGTGCCTTACCTCAGCATGCAGGGCTCTGCTGAGGCGGACCTCCATCCTCCCTTACTGCTCGTGGGATTCACTAAGACGAATATTAATATAGCTAATTTGTTGAAAATGACGGCGACGTGGTTCGCCACCCGTCACGTCCTGATTCTCACGAGGGCGAAAAGCGACCAATGACGAGAGCCGTTTCGCTGCGATGAATGGCAGTGGATGGAGCTCTGTGGTCTCTGCCAACCCCTGCGGGGGATAGGCGTGAATATATAAAAAAAAAATGAAGGGTCCTCTACACGCTCGTCAACCTGAGGGACGTCCGCTCCTACGGAAGCTCTTACTGTCGCCGGTTGGCCCCTTACGGTGGAAGGTCTGCGACGGACTCAAGATAGAAGGAGATGATTTAGCCACATCTAGACGACGCGAAGTCGGTAGGATGTCAGTGGGGTTCATCCCTGAAACTCGATATCTCCGTTGTATTCGTTCGTCTCGTTAGGATGCCCCAAAAGCCACTGAGAACAGCGGCACCGATGAGTTTCGGCCTGAGTAGTGGGGTTCATCCTCGAGGCTCGTGGCACCCCTGCGTAGGGTGTGGAAGGCCCCGTTTCGTTCTTTGTTTGAATGCTATTAAAATCGCTTCCTTACATGGGTTTAAAATTTATATCACCGATTCCACTATAGGCTTTAACATCGCTAACATTTCATTCTCTTCATTAGTCCAAACGTTAGTTGTGGACGGACGCAGGAAATCATTCCTGAGGTCAACAATTCCATGTAAGACATTTAATTTACACTTAACAACACAATCGCAATGCAATCAAATCGACCTTACTGTGGCGGAGTAAGATCGATATTTGTCTGACAGCTAACAATACGGTCAGCAAATCAATGAATGGCCATACACTGGAGTCGCTGGCATTAATCACGCTTGCGGTTACTTGTGGTGCACACCGTACATGTGTATCTTCTCTCTTTCAGCGGAAGCTGTTTAACCTACATTCCTGACCCGGAGGGCGTCTGTCTGTATGCGGTAAGCTGTTGTAGCTAACGTGTGGTTTTATACGAGAGCGAATGAACGACCTAATTGGGTCGAAGGAGAAGCTACCGTTTCCAGGGTTAATGGTGACGGGTTTTGATGGGATTTTTCATCATGAAAAATGAAATCTTATTTGTCAAAAAGTGAAACTTTTGCCATTACTTCATTTTGAGGATTCTCTTGGCGGAGTTTAAATGGTAAAAGAAAACCCGCATGTATCCTCTTTTTTATATTTGTTGTATTTTTCAGCAACCCATATCTGTTCTATTGCTGGGCACGGGCCTGCACATTTCTGGAGGGACGGACATTAACACACCATGGATTGGCATGGCACAAGCGTGGCCTTCCTATCCCATAAAAAATAAACACAAATAATCAGGAGAACATTTGGTATAATTGTATACTCATTGCAGAAGCGTTGCTGGCCTTTAACAGATGTGCAGGCTTGTTCTCTGATGGTTTCGATATTGTATCGGTTTGGAAAACCGCTGAAGGTAGCAGGTTCCACATAATAGTGGTCCGTGAAAAAAAGTTTCAGAAAAAGCGCACCGTACGTGACTTGTATTTTGAAAGTTCCATTCGGAACATTTTTCGATAGTATCGGTTTGGAAACACGGCTGGATATCGCTGTTTATTGAATTCGCGTATTTCTAGATACACATTTATTTAAAATTATACATATCGTTTTAAATATTTGTTTGTCAGCATTATCCCCGATGGCACAGCGCCAGTGAGCTCGGCAGTACGTGCCCGTTGAGTGCTCGTTCTTTGTAAACTGCACGAGCCAGGCGTCTCGTTATATTGATGTCAAGAAACTTCGAGAAATCACTGCAATACAGCAATTATAATTTAGTTCATTATTAATAATAAGTATTTAATAAATTTAAGAGAAGAAACTTGTAGTCCCAGAACGAAAAGTCTTTCGAAAGGTCTTGGGTCCAACAAAAAGAGTTGATGGCGGTTGGTGAAGTCGAAAAAATGCTGTAATCGAACACCTGGTGGCCCAAAACAATTTAATCGGAGACTAAGGCTCACCGACTTTGTTGGCTGGGCCACGTTGAGGGGATGGGGGAGGTTTGCGGAATCAAGAGAGCGTATGTGGGTCGCCCAACTGGACGATGTCCTATGGCACGCCCCAGGTACCGCTGGAGAGACATGGTGGAGGATGATTTGCGCAACTTTCAAATCTGCAACTGGCAGGAGGTGGCGCAGGACAAGAGATAGTTGCATAGGATTTTTTCAGAGGTTCTTTGCGGCAATAAAGTTAGTTATTTCATTAATTAATTTATTTCAAATTTATTAGTTTGATATTATATAATTATTTGTATGATTGGGGCGTTCATTTATACTATTTAAGAAAAAGATAAATATTTTCTATTAGAATCATTTTCTTATGCAGAACAACGTATATAGAAGGACACCACGACTTCACATTAAGGGATGCTGTAGTCGCTACCAGCCCCTCCCTGGCTGTCGTGATACATTTTTCGTCCTTTCAGCGGGTTCAAAATACTATTGACATAGAAGTTACAGAACAATGTAGAACATCTCGTCCCTCTGTGCACAAATGAATAATATGTAAAGTTGTGATGTATATATGTATGATATTCTTCTCTATCCTTTTCCTTTTTCCTCTGCCAATCCACCGTCTGCCATGCCAAAGGATGCGTGGATAGGGGCGAGCTTAGTTGCAATCGTGCCGACGGTTCCGGGATCAGGCTCCCCCGGGCACTATAGTGCCTTATTTCAGAATGCAGAGCTCTACTGGGGCTGACCTTCATCCTCCCTTGCGGCTCGTGGGATTCACTATGACGAATCTTAATATACCTAATTTGTTAAAAAATGACGGCGACGTGGTTCGCCACCCGTCACGTCCTTATTCCCACGAGGGCGAGATGCGACGAACGGAGAGCCGTTTCGCTACGATGAATGTGAGAGGAAGGATGGATGAATGTAAAGGAAGCAAAGGTGTGGCGGGAACGTAGCGGATGGAGATCCGTGGATCTCTGTCTAACAGGGAGACAGGTGTGAGGTACATACATATTAGGTCGGGGCAAAAGTATTTTCGTATTTTGAATGTATTATTAGTAATCAAACCTCTTTGGCTGCACTGAATGTAACTGGCTGGTTTTAATACCATTACATGTGACATTCTGAAGATGCAATAAATAAATAAAAACTAGTTCCCGCCATTTTTCAATTGTTTTTCAAACAAGCAAAATGAACGTATGTGACGAAGACATTCGGTACATTTTAAAGTTTTATTACAAAAATGGTAAAAATGCGACTAACGCCGCGAATAACATTTGTGCGGTTTACGGACCTAATGCGGTATCAATAAGAGTAGCACAAATGTGGTTCAAGCGTTTCAAGTCTGGAAATTTTAGTGAGAAAGATGAGGTTCGCCCTGTCACAGATAAAATCAGTGCCATCTTTGAGAAAGTGGAGCAAATTATTGATTCTGACCTCTACTGTCAGCAACTGATGAGGTTAAAAAAAGCTATTGAGAAAAACCGGCCGGAGCTGGTGAATAGGAAGGGCGTGGTGTTCCACCATGACAACACCAGACCGCACTCATCTATAGCCACGCAGCAAATATTGAGAGAGCTTGGCTGAGATGTGTTGATGCATCCTCCGTATACCCCTGACCTTGCTCCATCAGATTTCCACCTGTTTCGGTCATTGCAGAACTCTTTAGGAAGCATAAAGCTAACCTTAAAAGAATACTGAACACTACCTGTCAGATTTTTTTAATCAAAAATCTCAAAACTTCTACAGGAATGGGATCATGGCACTATCCACAAGATGGCAACAAATCATCGATCAAAACGGCACATACATGTTATAAATAAATAAAAAAATATACCTAAAAAAATATTTTCCTTTGTATGAACAATACGAATATACTTTTGCCCCGACCTATTATTATGTATGAATTCACGCCACCGGCTCGCACATTCACCCGACGTCGACGGACAGTTGTGTAGATGTCAGGGACAATACTATCCCATATAAAGAAAGAGGAAGGATTCGATAGCGTGAGGGAGAACTGATAGGTGTTTGTTCAATCAGATTTAGTGTGAAGCACAATCAATCGCTAACCATTGAGCCAGCGGTCACACTCCAGTAGAAATAATACAGCGCAGGTATTTCTATCGCAAATTATTGTACGGCGCGCGGCAAACCGCACCAGACACAACTACAGGGTGTCCGAACTCTGGTGGCAGAAGTAAGAGTATATATAATAAGTAATGAAAAAATACCAAAGATATAAATTTATTTCAATAACTTACGAAGAAGAGAAGTGCGAATGTTATCTTTTAAACTATTTTTAAAAAATCTAGCCACAGTATTCTGATAGTGACGTCGGGATGCCGTGGACCTCGTGGACGATGTTTTGTTTTAATACTGAGATAATCGTCGGGTTTGATTCTTAGACTTTTGAGGGTACCATAGGAAAGATAACCCCTTAGGATTTTTTTTTCTGTGGGAGTACCTGGTTACTATTTGTGTTTTAAAATCTAATTCTGATCCCGGACACCTGTATGTAGCATATAATTCTACCCCCGATACCCTGTATATAGCAGATAATTATTTTTCGTTAAGTACGGTCTGAGGTACATATTGAGTCTAAGAAAATATTTTTCATATATGTATGTATACGTCTTTGGAAAAATCGTACGTATTGTTGGAGAATAATATTTCGTGTTGTGTAATGGAGATCCCTCAACCTGAGTAGTCATGGCATATCGGTAAAACGGCTTATTAATGTGTAAGAAAATAAATCACGAAGCAGCTCTATGGTTTCTTTAACAGTGAAAAGCGCAGCGCCATCTTGTTGAAACCATGTGCGTGTGACTGAAGGCAGGATGTTCTCTTAATATTGGCAGAAGATAATCAGTAAGCATGCTTTTAATGTTTACTCGACCTATTTATTCTGCCCCGGACACCCTATGCGTTCATAATTCGAGTTCAAATTCAAATCAATTTCCATTTGTTACAATAATTGCGGTGTGCGGTGTGCGGTGCGCGGTGCGCGGGGCCGGGTGGCTCTAATTAAAATCGCACGGCCCCCGCGCTGGACATTTGTTGTGTTGTCGGTTGGAAGGCTGGTAACCAACGATTGAAATTACATTGTTCTAATAATATCTAAACAAAAATAACTAGAAGTTTGTCTACTCGCTGGCAGATGGCGCTGTACGCAAATATTGTTTACTTATTAATTACATCTTGTTTTTTTACAAGAAAATAGTACTTCCTTCATAAAGTACTTCAAAATTGATGAAGCGATGATGGCGTTTTTCCTCCTTATATGTAGATTTAAAGTAGATTTAAGTGATATAGTGTTTAAATGTATATATGTACTGACGGTCTCTCCGTACATTTACGATATTAGAGGTATTATTATATATGAATAGGCCGCCATCCGTACAGAATATTGGCGTTTAGTGGTACAGCTACTTCCAGCGGTGTTTACGAACCGATACGACATTGGAACCTTCAAAAAACAAGCTTGCACCTTCCTTAAAGGCTGGCAACGCTTCTGCACTGCCTATTTCACTGCGAATGTCTATGTGCGGCGTTGATTGCTTTCCATTACGTGAATCGGCTGTTCGTTTGTATACAGGTTCTATAAAATAAATACCCAGGAAGCTTGCATGCATGCTCCATGTTTTCAAACAAAATCGAATTTGTTATTATATAACAAGTATTTGTTTAAAATTACTTGTAAAATTAACTCGTTTCGAGTCGAGCGCGGGGCTCCCCATTTCTGGAGGAACGGACGTTAAATCACCACGCTTGTTTAATGCGGATTGGCGGTTTTACCAGATCCGGAATAAATATTTGTAATCCATACATATATTTATTCCGATGCGGGGATCGAACCCGCGATCGTTGACTCCGCGGGCGGAGTACTCACCGCCACTGAGCCAATTGGTCGTAATAAATAATAATTAATAACCAATTGGGCATAAAAATAAATTGTACATAAAACAGGAATTAAGTAATTTAAAACAATAATCGACAACAATTTTTCATTGAATTCGCTAACTTTTGTAACGCACAGATTCTATTTATCATGAAAATGTCTAAATATTTTTCCAATTGGCTGTAATTGGAAGAAAATGCTTCCAATCGCCTGTGCCCACACCTACAGCCTTCAAACAACTCGACGACGCAAACTCCTTTCAGGCGAATAATGAATGCTTCTTAGAATTAAACAATGTCGTCTCCAAGGTCAAATAGACGCGCACATTGTGAAATATTTTTTCTGTAAAATTCTTTTAACAATTTCAACGTTTAATAAAATAGTTTTTTTATTGGTGTGTGTGTGTGCGTTGTTGTCATAAGTACATACGCCATAATGTTATACATTTTTATTTACATTTATGACGTGAGCGTTTTCTTTAACCCGAAAAAAATATTACGGTAGCTATATCATATACTACAGAGATTCATTTAGCGACTGTGAAGAGTCAGAGGTTCGACTTGTTTACTTATCCTTTCATTTATGGGATAGGTGGATCAAGCAAGCACGCTTGTCACTTAATGAAAAGCAATTAACACCCCCTATCTGTTCTCTGCTCAATGAGTGGAGGTTTTGACTGAGCCATGGCCCATTTCCATCTGCAAGTACTATAAATTATAATAAGAGTATGTACTGTTAATTAATATGTGATATTTTATAATTTAATATGTACTTAATGTTACTTCAGAATGAAATAAATTTACATATCTATCTAAGTTTTGACTACGAACTACCTAAACCGGAATATATCGCCTGTGTAGCGATCGCGCTATCGTTTGTTTGTGAGCGATTCAGAAACTCAAACAGCGAGCATGATACAAAGTAAACAAGTAACTGCGATTCATGTAAAAAAACGTTTGTACACAACTGTACCCAGCATCCAATCGACAGCCAAGAGACACCGTCACTCATCTCCCTCCGTGTGTTGCGGCCAACTGCGATGGGTGTGAAATGACGCTCGGGTGTGATTGGTCGCCTCCCGCGCAGCCTCCGCAACCAACTCTCGGGGAGATGTCCGACGCCACACACACACACATACACACAGACACGAGTTACGACTGGTTTTATATAATGTAACTGCAGTCGGTTTTAACCGTATAAACTTATGTATCGGGAGATATACAATACGTTAGAATTGACAAAAACTTACGTACGTAACATACCCTTTATTACTTTTTTACTTTATATGTATTGGTACTTTTATTTTATATGTATTGGTATTGTTTCGTGAAACATATGAAATATAATTTCTTTTATGAAACTATTAAAACCCCATTTTGAAATCTCAAAATCCTGGTCAAACGAGCTATTACAACTTTTAAAAATAAATTGACAAGGCGTTCGTTAATGCGTGACAAGAACAGTTAATAGAGAATAGCTGCGCGCGGGAAAGAGATAGGACGAGATGTCTAGAAAACACTACACATTGCTGGAACATTTTCAAATTATGGAATACTGGAACTTTCGACAGTTTGCATGTATAAAGGGGTGACGGTGCGTCGAAGGAGTTTAAAAGTTTATTACGGAAGAAAATAATAGAAGAGAAGAAGAGGAAGTAAAGTGAAGTGAAACTTGTAGCCGATTTAATTTTTCCCAGCTCGTAACAATAAATCTATTTGTTGTCTGTGCGCACCGCTTTGTGGATTTCCGAATAAAGCTTTGCTTTCTTTAACTATAGATTACCAAAGAAGTCATTTTAACTGTTTTTTAATTTCATTTAGAATAAAAAACTATATTTATAATGACGCAATTTCTTGGAATTTGAACCTGCGTATACTTGTATATCTGTACAAGTCTCAAAATTTTAGAAAACTTTTTTATTAAAAAAATAAATTCTTTATAAAATTAAAACACAGTCAAATCGACTTTTTCGGGCAATCTAATACTAAAAATTGAAAAAAAAAACGAAATAATAATTAAATTTCAATTATAAATTAAAAATAATAATGACTCTAACTAACTAACTAACTAACTTTGTTGGCGCAGCGACCCAAAATGAATCTTGGCCTCCAAACAGATACTACGCCATTTTACCCTGTCCTGCGCCACCTCCTGCCAGTTACAGACTTGAACGTTGTGCACGTCATCTTCAGTCATGTCTCATAATAATGAGACAGTAAATAAAATTGATTAAATTTTGCCAGGACATACATATGCAGATCCACCGCAACTAAGAGATCGCAGTTTCCGTCTGCATATTTTATAGTATTATTAAGTATTTATATAACTGTTTAATTAATTATAATTTGATTAATAGAGTCAGTTGTTACTTTGCGTAAAATCCACATCATTATAATTTGTTAAGTGACTTTGTCACTGTATAATAATGAGATATAAAAATGCTCTATAGTTGGACATTACGAAGATACTATATTTATATTTTAATTTTTTTTTATATATCTTTATTTTTTATATTGACAGTCAAAAGTTTAACTTAGCTAAGATCCGCGACAAGCACAACAATAACAGAAAAGCGGACAGACGGAAAGACAACGAAAAGTACTTTTCGGTTGTCTTCCATAGAGTCTACTATACCTGAAGATGCCTCGTGTTGGGGCGAAACACGTGTCGTTTACAAGATGGAAAAGTGATAATGTGTGTTTGGTGTTGTGTATGGTGGTTGGTGGGTGGAGAATTGATGGCCGACTTTCGGTAAATTTTTAGTTTAAGTTCCAAATAAATCCACTTAACCCAACGGAAAAAGCGCACATTTTTAATTTTCTGTTATTGTTTGCTTGTCGCGGATCTTAGCTAAGTAAAACTTTTGACTGTCCATATAGTGATGGATTTCCGCAAAGTAACGCCTGACTCCATTAATAATCTTTTCTTTTCTTTGCTGGAAATTAATTATAACTATTATACCAGTGTCAAGTAAAATACAATAATATCCAATCTCTTGAAATGTAACTAGTCCACTGATCATGTTACGTCTACATAAAATTGTGGCTATTTAATAATATTATTTTCATAGTGTTTGTTTTTAAATTAATATTAAAATTGTGTTAATTTAAAAAGTTAATAATAAAACTGGAATCCGAGCACGACAGACGCCAACGTAAGCAGTCACTTACCTTCATCACAAACGGTACGGCGAAGCGCGGCGCCTGCTGGAGGACAAACTCTGGGATTAGCGGATATCGCAGCGCGCAGACGCCGTCATGAGGTCAACCCAGAGCCACTTATCGTGTAATTTGTCAGCTAGCGCTGCTTCAGCTACCTGATGTAGTTTGGGTATATTTTAAGATGACGACGAAGAAATTTTTATGTGACTTAATCAAACTATAATATTTCTCTTAAGTGTAAGGTAAAATTATATTTTACTTTCAAAATGAAATGAAACATGTTCTTAGTTATGCTTCAGTGACGCACCGAAAACATTACTTCACCCCACGCACCACCACTCTATAGAATCAGCTACCTTCAACGGTATTTCCGTACTGATGATATGACTGATGATGACCGACATTGGCACCTTAAAAAAATAAACCTATATATATAATAAATGACGACTGATTGGCTTAGTGGCTGGCCCTCCGCCCACGGAGTCAATGGTCGCGGGTTCAATCCCCGCATCGGAAGAAATATATGTATGGATTTATAGATATTTATTTCGATTCTGGTAACTCCCCCCCCAACCCGCGTTTCCGTTCTTGCCCTTTCCTTTCCTCTCTATCTTTTCCCTTCCTCTCCGCCAATCCACGGTCTGCCGTGCCAAAGGATGCATGGCTAGAGGCGAGCTTAGTCGCAAGCGTGCCGACCGTCCCGGGATCGGGCTCCCCCGGGTACTATGGTACCTTAACAAACCTAACCTAATAATAAATCTATATTATACCATAAGTACATATGTGTATACCTTAAGGGCCGGCATACCCTTCCGTAAATTCCATGGTGTTGCAGATGTCTGTGGGTGGCGTTGATGGCTTTCCATTAGGCGACATGTTTGCCCGGTACTTCCCCGGGTCAGCCGGCCCATTCATGCTACAGATAAATGATATGCCATTCTTGACAAAGTATTTGTGTGAAGCGTGGCTTTACTACTTCAATAAAATATGTTTTCAATAAACTAATAAATATTTTCAACATCAAATAAAACATTGTTTTTTTATCTTTATTTTGTAATAGTCTAACTTTACTACCGTCTTGTAAGGAGTTTCATCTGATCGGAGAAGAAATGTGGAAAGAAACTCAGATATCTTATCTTATTATAATGTTTTACCTACCTAGCTAGGTATACATATATATTAAAAATATCATATAGTGGTAACATCTCACACACGCGTTTTAAAGATACCGACCGGGTCACGTCTAACGTGCAATGAAAAACTGAAAATCTGTCATCGAATGTGTTATAATGAGGTTCGAGAGACGGGGTCTGATGCGGGAGCCGCGAGCGTGTGAAGCACAACCTCGTTATATTGGCAAAGTGGACCGTGAAAATAATGACGTCACACCGCGCACGACACCCCCCCCCGCATGTCGCACGTCGTACCTTACTCCCCCCCCGGCAGTGATGAAGGGTTGTCGCGCCTCACCGACGCGTCCCGACGGATGGGGCTCCTGACAACCGTCGCAGCACGTCGGGTGGGACAACGCACCGCACGCAGGTATGTGTTGACAAGTGTTAGTACTAATGATTTCTCTCACGAATAATATATGCTTCATGAGTTATTTCAAGCCCTAGATTTATTTCATATCATTTAAGCAACATTTAAAAAAAAAACTTCTAAAAATTCTCTCCGAGAATAATTATTAATAAATTTACACTCCTGTCTCTCGAACATGCACTCATACACACACACAACAAATTAAATACACATAAATATAAAATGTTATTGATTAATTATCGTGATATAAGTAATTGCATATAGAATACATTGTGAGTGGATAGTGGTAGAGCCACGCTGCAGACGAATGCTTTGTCAAGAATGGCATAATATTTGTCTGTAGCATGAATGGGCCGGCTCGCCCGGGGAAGTACGAGTTGTAGCTTAGCTACCGAGCTTCTTATGGTGAGCAGCTGAGTTCTGGAGGCCCAACACCCTCCTCCTCCAACTCCCACTTCCATAATGACACTTTCTTAAAGGTCGGCAAGGCCTCCGTACTACCTATGTCGACTGCGGATCTCTATGGGCGGTGTTGATTGCTTTCCATCAGGTGATACGCCTGCTCGTTTGCCTTCCTATCCCATAAAAAAAATATTTTACTATAATTTTTCAAAGTTAAAATGTAAATCCATAAATGATTCCAGAAACTTTCAATAATTTATTTATATAAGTGTTTGCATATTGTATGCTGTGGATTTTGAATTAATTAAATAAAGAAAATATTTTTCTTGAAATGGGCAGACAAATGAACTGGTCATCTTATTCAAAGCATCGCAACTACTGCTGTGGGGGGGGGGGTCTTTCAGGTATGCTGGTTATTAATGCGATGTTTCAGGTTGTGTGTTAAATAAATTAGCACTCAGATTCACCGACAGCTATTTAATAATTGTTATTACAATTATATTAATATTGAATTATAAATTTACATGTGATATACTACAAACGATCAGAATACATTGAGTGTTAATAACAGAACTAATGAAGAGATGGTTATAGCGAGCGTGTGCGCTGACTGCTGACCGTTTGTTAATTCTCTACTATTTGTTTATTGTATACCTCTCGACCAGGTCTTCATACGGTGCCTCCGCAAGCCGTGGGAAAAGGTATTGTGCCTTGCCGAGAGGGCGGCTGCAACGTGAGACAAAGATCTATTGTTTTGTAATGAACTATTATTCTTTTGGTTATTTTAACACTAAATTGTGGAGTCCACTACACTGCCAGCGATGAGAGAGGAAGATGGAAGTGGGTGTAGAGAAATTAGTCAGCGCTCCGGCTTTACTACCACTCAGAAATCGATGGTCTCCTAGAGTGTGGTATCTTGGATTTATTTTACATACTTACATATATGCTAAAATCACAATCGCTTTACCGAGTTGTGATTTGAAACTCGATGAAACGAAAAAACACCATTGTGAAGAGACCAACATACATGTAGATGTGTGTAACAAATGTTTTAATTAAAAAATGTTGGAGCAGGTTACAATTTGGTCCATATTTGCTCCAAACAAGCTGGGATACACACAAGAATTACACACAAGAATTCTAAATTTTAATGTTTAAGAAATAAGATTTTTGAATATGTTGCTAATTTACGATCCATTTACGTTGACAAACAAATTTATTTTTCGTTATCTGCGATAATAAACCTCAACATTTTACGAAATTTTTTAACTAAAGTTGAACTACTCAATAACAGATGGCGCCTTTCCATAATATTCTATCAAATTGTTATTTATTAATTGATTATTTTTGTTAGCGTTGTACGAAGATTTTAGTAAGATTATAAGGGAAAAGTTTAGTTTAATAGCTTTTAATATTGCAATTAGTTTCAAACAAGCCTACATGTACCTTTAAGGCCGGCTAAGCTTCCGTGATACCTATGTATCGCTGAAGTATATAGGCGGCGTCGTTTGTTTTCTTCTAAGGCGACACGCTTCCTCGTTTGCCCTCGTTTCTCATAAAAAAGGATAAATTGATTAATGTAGTAGCTGTATTATCAATATTTTATAGAGAGACACCTTATTTCTATATTCATATGTCTAATACTATATTGATAATGAAGTTTATTATTACATATTTTAATCGTGAAATATCTGTATAACCATCTGTTTTACTTTATGTGGCGCCTTCGATGTCCCATCCCACACAAATAGAAAGTCTACAGGCGGCTGTAGTTCACTGAATCGTCATGATTATCGCTAAATAACGAGTTTTGTGTGTTGATTGGGTTAGGTTTTTAACTTATTATACTTCATAATTTTTATAATTAAAATGTATTTTAAAGAAATATTAATATGGATTGTAAAGAAAAGTAAAACGACGAATAAATCAAGTTTATACTTGATATTTGACCAATTAAATTAAATAATGTATGTATACAAAGTTATCAATTCAAATTCAATGTTAATAACATAAAAAAAAATATTTAATTTTGAGATTTAAAATAAAGAAATCCATCAGAGGACTAAGATCATCAACATAACCCGACACTCTATATGTAGCATATAATTCTGCCTCCTGACAGCCTGTATGTAGCATATAATTATTTTTCGGTAAGTAAGATCTGAGTTACATATTGATTCTTAGAAAATACTTTTATATATGTATGTTTGTATGTATACATCTTTGGAAAAATCGTACGTGGACTGTTGGAGAAAAATACCTCGTGTTGTGTGATGGATCACGGGGCTCGCTGATGCCGCACTGGCGCCGGGTGGGGTCCGCAGATAGCGGGGGACAAATTGAGGGATTACGCGACCCCGGACAGGGAGGGACGCGTGACGGGGACACTCACTGCGCCGGGACAAAGCGCCGGAGGTGAGCCGCGCCAGGCTTGCCGGGCGACTGACTGATTGCAGAGCACGCCGTATCTGGTATCTCACGAGAACAAATTGATACTACTTAGTGTTTGTTTCTGGATGGAGAACGGGAATCGAAACGTCGTTATCTTTTAGGTTTATTTATACTTTGCGGAAATCCATCACTATGTGGACAGTCAAAAGTTTTACTTAGCTAAGATCCGCGACAAGCAAACAATAACTGAAAATATATATATATCTACCTGGAACGTACACCAAAACTTACCGAAAAACGGTCGTCAACAATTCTCCATCCACCAACCACTATACACAACACCAAACACACAGTACCACTATTCCACCTTGCAAACGACACGTGTTTCGCCCCAACACGAGGCATCCTCAGGTATAGCAGACTCTACGGAAGACAACCGTTAAGTGATTTTTTCGGTTGTCTTCCGTAGAGTCTGTCCACACACATTGATACTAAAGTTATTTGCCCCCTGCAAATAACTTTATTATTGGCATTTCCTCGTTGTATTTGCAGAACTACGCGTTGACCGAAGGTATTTGTCAAGTCTAAGATCATTTGATTACATCGACGAGTTCAGAGGAAGAAAACAACTTCGAGATTGTTTCAGAGAGTGGAATGAACGAGTCGCTAGTCGTTATGGCGTCGATGACGCAGCGTCTCGTAGCGAAACATGCCTCATCCCTTCCGTCAACAAGGTCCATCCCCAGGGACGCTGGGCCGGCACGCTCCAAGCTTACGCCAAGAAGTAACCTTCACTTCAAAGCATGAACTAAAGGTTAATTCCTGTTCGTAGTATAAACATCGGTAAGCAGTCTATTGGATATCTCGGCACATGCCCAGTAGGTAATGTCATTTCGTGATTTCTATCTGTAATATAGTCGTACTAATAACAAATACAAAAACTCACTTTTTAAGTAAGTTTTTTTATTTCTTATTAGTAACTAATAAAAATAAAAAATTTCGAAATCGAGCATCTGGTGGCCAAACCTAATGTAATAGGAGTGACTAAGGCTCACCGATTTCGTTGGCTGGGCCACGTGGAGAGGATGGGGGAGGATCCCGCAGTCAAGAGAGCGTATGTGGGCCGCCCAACTGGACTAAGTCCTGTGGGGCGCCCCAGGTACCGCTGGAAAGACATGATTGAAGATGACTTGCGCAACCTTCAAGTCTGTAACTGGCAGGAGGTGGCGCAGACCAAGGCAAAGTGGCGTAAGATCTGTTCGGAGGCCAAGATCCATTTTGGGTCGCTGCGCCAACAAAGTTAGTTATTAGTAACTATATTTTATTTGTATTTTTTTCAACAGCCCATATATGTCCCAGTGCTGAGCACGGGCCTCTCCATTTCTGGAGGAACGGATGTTAACCCATCATGCTTGTCCCATGCGGGTTGGCGGGGTTATCAGACTTACCGATAAATATCTGTATGGTATGCCATACATATATTAACTCCGATTAAGCGTTGCAAATTTACATGTCAACGCGAAAAAGCGAAAACGTTGTAAACCGCTATAACTGACCACCAGAGCCAAAAAACGAAACGATAACAAAAAGTTAATTTTATTTATCTGAAAACCTTCCAACAACAACCCCGCGAAAAGTAAGTACAAGTCACAAACTAAAAAAGAGATTATTAAAAAAAAATTTCAAATTTGGAATTAATTTTTTTTCATACTCTTTATTAAGTGCCAGTAATATAGTTTGGCTGTTAAAACCTCTTTAGAACTAAATTCTTACCAATAATGAAAAAAAATCAAAAACGCCCGTTTGTTTTGCAAAGGAGTGTATATAGTGGGAAGGTTACCAATAATTCGAATAATGTTCACAGCATTTCTAGATACTCATATATTATTATAATATCTAGAGAATTTGTTTGTTTTGATACGCCACATTGACGTAAAATAAATATTATTTTAATTTAATCACAGACATTAAAGTTTTCAGTTTTATTTGTTACGTATCCAGACAATGTTTACCGTATAATTATAATTCGCTGCGCACAGAGCGAACCACCGCAAACTTTGGTAATTAAATCTCGGGCCACCAGATAAAATATTGGCACAAAACTTCAGAATCCAACAAATATTTACTGACCATAATTGATGCAGTCTCAGTCCTAAGTACACGCCTCATCTAAATATCAACAAGGAGACAGGTGGTGTACAGGTGGGAGGGAGATAGAATGCTTGTTCGTTCCTTTCTTGCCCAGCTGACACATGACGTCACAACAGGTGGCTGACGACCGTTAGCGCCTTATGCCACAGAGCAGTTTAAAAATGAAAACTATTTTGATACTCTTTAAAATTAAACGTTGTTTACTCAAATTTATTTTAGTCTGTGATAGACAGATGGTATTTGGATGCGATCAAGTGTTATAATCATGGCAAAAAATGTGTGTAACGTGTCTCTAACCGTACGGAACTGGCTTCGGTGTATTTTTGTTTAGTCTGCCTTTCTTTTGTTACTGTACATGTTTGTACACATCGATGCAAAAAGTGAAAAAAACTGTAAATAACACTCCTTATGGTCCTATGTCCCCGAGGTGGGGCAGAGGGCGTCCACAGTGCTTCTCCATTGCGATCGGTCTTGAGCGACGCGCTTCACTTCAGGCCACGTCAACCCGATGGATTTCATAACGGTCGCTACGGAGCGCTTGTCTGTAGCATGAATGGGCCAGCTCGTACGGGGAAGTACCACACTCTCGCAGAAAATCGGCGTCTGAGTGGTAGCTTAGCTACCGTGCTTCGTTTGACGAGCGGTTGAGTTCCGGGATGGACGCACTGGTTGAAGACTTTTATCTTCAGACTTTGTGGCATGGGCGACGAGAAGACTTGACGAAGTTTTTAATTAATTTTTATTATATATAATTGTAATCAATTAAAATTAATGGCGAATAACACTTTCTGGAAACACCACAGTAGATAATTAATTAGTAGCCAATAATAATAAGTTTATCAGCTTATAACAATTTCAAAAGCAGGTTCGTCGTTAAATTTATATACCCTTAAGACGAACGAAATTTTATTAATATCGGAGATGTGCGCACCCCCGCACCACCGCACCCCGCACCCCCCGCCCGAGCAAATACTTGTAAAAGCCTTAAACACCTGCTTTATTAAGATAACGTGGTATTCGACGAATTCCAAATTCAAGGTACACACACTTTGATCACGTAGGAACAAGAAGCCACGTTTCGTTATATCTTCCCGTTGGATGTTAACAATGTACCCACACGAGGTGTGATGTACTTGTATTCTCTGCATTTAGGTCTCCATTTCTTTTAAAACTTAGTATATTGCTGAAGTTAAATAATGCAGGACGTATTTTTACTATTCGGACGAATGGCGATTCAGTACGGTGCGTTTTTCCGTAAACTTCATTCTACACACCACAACTGAAGAACCTGTCTTCGGCGGTATTTCTGGACCGATACAAAGTTAAAGGTCGGCAATGCATTTGTGAAGCCTTTGGGTTGCAGATGTCTGTGGACGCCGTTAATTGCTTTCCTTCTCGCTGAACGTAGCTGGTTTTACAGGGTAGTGGTGTATGTGTATAAACCAATTGGAGTGGCTACAATTGAATTATAAATTAATAAAAAATATTGCATAGTGTTCAATATCCCACCACATTTCCTAGACGAAACCTTTACAACGAAATCATTCATTTCAAAATCTCATCAAAATATATACAGATTAAAAATGTCCAAATCCCTGTCATCTGATGTCGTCGCTAGGCAGGTTACTTGTCGCCGCCCCAGCGCCGCTCGATCCTTCAAATCTGTCCTTCGCCTGACATTTCGTATTGACACTTCCATTTTCCCGCCGAAACAATGCCGCCATATTACAATAGCGCGAAAACCTCCGACAACTAAATAACACTTCAATCACTCACGTCTTAAAGTAGAAAATCGTGATCAGCTGATAATGTCGAAGTTTGTACACAAATAAAGTAGGTAGGCAGGGTACAAAAACGAATGGGTGCGCGACAACGTCGGTTCCTATGGGATACAACATTGATAAATGATCTATGGCAATTTGTTGTAAAGGTCAAATTACCAAAGTCAAAGGTTTATATAGTGGTAGAGCCACGCTGCAGACGAATACTATGTCAGAATGGCATATTACTTGTCTGTAGAATGAATGGGCCGGCTCGCCAGGGTTAGTACTACACTCCCGTAGAAAACCGGCATCTGAGTGGTATCTTAGCTACCGCGCTTCGTATGGTGATCGGCTTAGTTCCGGAGGCTCATCACTCTCCCACTCCACACTTACCTTAAAGGTCGACAACGCTTCCGCACTGCCTATGGCGCTGCGAATGTCTATGGGCGGCGTTGATTGCTTTCCATCAGGTGACACGCCTGCTCGTTTGGCTTCCTTTCTCATAAAAAAAATAGTCTGTAAACATAAACTAAATAAATGATTTTCTACCAATACTTAGAGACGATCCTGTTTTCACTTCACGCACATGGTTTTAACAAATAACGCCACTTTCTAGGGAGAAAATGGAGCTGCTTCGTGATTTCTTCCCTAACAAATTAATAAGCGATCCTCCTAGCCACCTAGCTCATCGGATCTCATCCCTGTGGACTTCTTTTCTGTTGGAGTACGTCAGAAGTAATGTCTATGAAACAAACACGATGACCGTCTCAGCACTAAAAGAAATATCCTCCGCGAGCATAACGACGTCTCTACTTCAGCGAGTGGCACGGAATTTATTGCAGCTACATTCCAAGAGTGTGCCCGACGTGGCGGTCCACATTTAGATGTAATAATTTTTCATAAAATACAATTTTCTCTTTTTTGTAAAAGTTATTGAATTTTTTTATTCATATCCTTAGTAGTTTTTTTATTATTTATGTTTGAAAATCTAACTCTGACACCGAGCATCCTGTATATTATAATAGTTTAGAAATACGCTGCGCCATTTATACACTGACGCAGCTCTAACATTTTTACTATATTACAATTCGTAAAATAAATTTGATGGCAAGAAATAATCCCGTCTCGGCTCTGTCCTTTCAGCCGATAACGTAATGCGTTTAGCAGATTGCCAATATTGTTTTTATAACCTCGCAAATAACCTCAAATAAGTAGAAACTACGTCGAGAAATATCGCTGACGGGCCGCACACAGCGCCCCGGTATACAATCACAGTAATACATTTCCCATCAAAGCGTCCCGCGCTATTGGGCTATTTCTATTACATATTTTTATAAAGTAATTTTCCCGGTACATCCACACGTTTTTGTACATTCCCTTCGCTAAGATTTTCTCGTCTCCTTTCATACGTGTCGTGAAAAGACTTTGTGTTAGACATAAAGTTAGTGTGTTAATTACATGTCGCTAATATTTGATTAAATATATACAAGTAAAACATTACGAAGACCTTATTGGCTCAGTGGTGAACGTACCGCCTTCGGAGTCAATGATGACAAACGAAAACCTCAAGTTTCTCAAGTTGTCTCCCTCATCATCAACACATTAACATCATTTAGAGAAGAGAATAGTTGAAAATTATAAGAGATACATGGCCGACCTGTCGTTTACGCAGTCAACGGTCGCGGGTTCGATTCCCGCATTGGGATCTGTATGGTCGGTAGATATTTAGTCTACAATGTCTGCGTTCTATGAAAATGTTATCCAATTTAGAAGTATCTCAGTCACCATTGTTGCCTGAATTATTAAATTTCAGATATTTACACGAACTTTTTCATCAATTTTTTTTATGCGACAATAAAAGCTTTCTTTCTTCTTTATCAAAAAAGTATTTTGATTGACATCTCATCGTGGGATATGGGAGTGATATCGTAGACGGAGACGTGGTCTAGATTCAGGCTACGTTCCCGTAGGCGGCCGTGAGTGTACGCTAGAGACCGAGCCGTCGTCAATGTTTCACATCTACCGAGCGTCCTGTGACGCTTCTCTTTTTGTTATTTGTGTAAACGCGAGCTACCGTTTGCTATGGGATATGAAGGCAAACGAGCAAGCGTGTCACCTGATGGAAAGCAATCAACCCATACACATCCAAAATGCCATACGCATTGCAGAAGCGTTACCAATCGTACATATACAATACGTAAAATATACGTAAGATAGTAAATGTCTTATACTATTCCAGTATTATTAGAATATTTTTATTGTGTTAGTAGTATGAAAATATTTTTATTGTGTTAGTAGTATTGAAATATTTTTCTTGTGTTAGTAGTATGCAAATATTTTTATTGTGTTAGTGGTATGAAAATATTTTTATTGTGTTAGTGGTATGAAAATATTTTTAATGTGTTAGTAGAATGAAAATATTTTTGTTGTGTTAGTAGTATAAAAATATTTTATTGTGTTAGTAATATGAAAATATTTTTATTATGTTAGTAGTAAGAAAATATTTTTAGTGTGTTAGTAGTATGAAAATATTTTTATTGTGTGCTCACATCGCATTTTGGCGTGGTTAAGACTTAACCCATCGGTTGTGGAAGCACCGACGTCACTTCACTACGAGATAGGCTACTACTAGCACTACTGAGGATAGACCCCGACAGTGCAACCGTCGTCGACTACCGACTGCCGAGTGCCGACCGCAGACTCGGCCGGGCTGACGCTAATTGATCCCGGCCGCCGGCACCTGTCGAACGCGAGCGGCCTCAGCTTGTGGCGCGTGCACTTCGCGCAGGGTTGCCACCTGCTTAAACTTTGTTCACACATACATGTTTGCGGTTCTTTGCGGAGTACACTTGGAAAATAAACCTTTTGATGTTTGAAAGTAACATCTGAGTCTGTTTATAATTATATATATACTACGACTGTAATATCTGCTCACATCGTGCTTAGGTGCAGAAAGAAAGAAATAAAACTTTATTCCATAATCTACAAACTATGAGACAAATGCGCCTGCCTGAGACGGTCCGAAGGCCATCTCCCGGTCGGTCGTCCTAGGTACCGTTGGAGTGATGCTGTGGAGAAAGATTTAAAGGAGCTTCAAGTCAAGAACTGGCAGGCGTTAGCGCAAAATCAGTCCAAGTGGTGATTTTTACCAATAAGTCCATTCAAGAGTCTACTATGGGTACAATGATAATGGAATTAACATGACACATCAGCGGAGATCTCATAGGCGAAGTCAATATATTTAATATGTTTGTCTTTCTCCGCTTTTATGAGATTCTCGTCATGCAAAACTTATCCACTATCACTGCCTCGCGTGTATTTCTATCCACTATCACGTGATAATGGATTAATCTCCGTGTAATGTAACAAAACTGTTTTTAACAACTTGCTTATTTAAATAATTATTATAAACTACTTCACCCCTTCCGTTGTTCATTGTTAACATTTGTAACAGTACACGTAACACTTTGTATATATGTACATACATCGTGTGAAATAGCTGAGCATTTGCAACAGTACGTGTAACTAGAAACGTCTTGAGGAAATTGTAACGATGTTTACAGCTCACATCAGCGCTAGCGCTAGAAATACTAGCGCACGTTCTACTCCCGACAGAACTGATGTTACGGCACATGATTAACCATGATTAATTTTTTTTGAAGTTCAAATGTATCCCACAGCTGAAGACTTTGTTGGCGCAGCGACCCAAAATGAATCTTAGCTTCCGAACAGATGTACGCCACCGTGCACTGTCCTGCGCCGCCTCCTGCCAGTTACAGACTTGAAGGTTGCGCAAGTCATCTTCGATCATGTCTCTCCAACGGTCCCTGGGGTGCCCCACAGGTCGTCGTCCAGTTGGGCGACTCACATACGCTCTCTTGACTACGCGATCCTCCCCCATCCTCTCAACTTGGCTAACTGAGCCTTAGTCACTCCTAATACATTGGGTTGGGCCACCAGATGCTCGATTTCGGCATTTTTTCGATTTCACCAACTGCCATCATCACTTTTACAGCTTTTTTTTTAATTTATTTTTTACAGCTGAACACGGAATTCCCATTTTTGGAGGAACAGTTGGATTGGCGGGGCTGTTGTATTCGAAATAAACATCTGTAGGCCATACCTACATATGTATATTTTATTCCGATGCGCGCATCGAACCCGCCATCACAAACTCCGAGCCCCACTACTGCGCTGCTAAGAGCGGAACGCTATGATCGTTTGTATCTAAGGTTATCCCTACAGCATACGAATGATGTGAGTACCTAAACTGGAGTTTATGTAGGACATACATTAATTATGATACGGGATTACAGCGATTCACAGTTTGCAATATGGATGGATAATGCGAAAACGTTCTATAACATTTATTATCACCTCAGCCATTTCACGTTGCGAGAGCAGTAGAAAAGACCAAAATAGCAGAGAGAGGTAGCGTGGACCTAATGTTTGTAGGTTTGATTTTTAAATTTTAACTGGAACTTGCATAGTAACGTTACTGCCTATTATTGGCAGGTGGATATTATTTATTGGCCAGTGGATATTTGGTTATTTACCGGTGGATATTTTGTTTTCAGCCGTTTTATGTTTAGGGATAATTAGAATAGTAAGTCGTCAGCGCCTTTATATGCTGATGAAGTTGTTCGTTAACATGACAAAATGATATTGATATTATATTACGTCCCCATACACTTGTGATGGCAGTTTGCATGTGGTCGAGTGCATGGTAGCTAGGCTCTCAATTTTTGAACAATTTTCAGTGTAATTTGGAGGAATAAATACATAGTTTTAAAAATCATTTAAGCGAAACTCGTAATGTTGAATAGTGCTTGACTTCTGTTAAAAACTTAAAGAAGTCTGAATGTAGGGCGGACCACTTGGAAGCGCTTGCTTGTCTTTACCGAATTCTGGTGACCTGAAGAGCGCGCACACACGGACACAACTACCCCGTGTGTATGTACACCAACCACCCACACCGGGGAAGCCACCCCAGGGCTGGCTCATTCAGCCTCAGTGTCGGTTGATACGCCGTACGAGGCGGTTGTGTCGCGTGCTGCTGAACCCGTGCGAACTAAACGACGCGCCGAGCGTCGCCCGATCGACGAGTGTTGGCGATCTGTGTGGCGGGAACCGTGTGCCTTGGTTCTGGTTTTGATTTGTGGTTACCGTGGTGAGCTGGTGTCACTGGTGGTCTCGGTGTCGAAGACTGTGTTCGGATCGAGTTTTGCAACGCATCTCTCCAGAGTAAGAGCTATTTATAATGATTTTCTCACGATCACCGCGTCGCGTTCGCTGGTGTGCTGACCTCATAGATCATTTCTTTTTATATTAAACAATTTGTACAAGAATTATAGTAGAGAGTGTTACCGAAGATAAAGTTGAAACTTTCTCGCAGCGACCTTGTACCATCGGCTCTGGTTCGCATTCTATATATTGTCTCAATATTTATGTTACTATTTATAAAGTTGACGCTCATATCTTCGTCTCAACAATTTGTTCCCGCGCCGCCGCCGTCTGGTGCGGACCGAGAGAAAATCTCCGAGACACTATTAAAATGTAAATTTAAAAGATTTTCCAAATTGTGTTCTTAAGTCGTGTCGGTCGGACGGCTGATGCTGTGAATTGGGGGAGGCCTGTTCAGATACAAATCTTTGTTCATCTGTTTAATGCGGCATTAGCTTCGTGTTCCCTTAATACTTACTTACTTTTCTAATTTAATTTTTATTTAAATGAATCCAAAAGTAATAAAATAGTTCTATATGCAATTCTAATTTATATTGCCTAAAAAGAAATTTGATTTGAAAAAAATTGACAGCCTCGAGTTGAGTCGGATTGACGCGGGTTCGATCCCCGCATCGAAATAAATAAATGTATGGCCTACAGATATTTATTCCGAGTGTTGTTACCCCGCCAATCCGCATTGGTCAAGGGTGGTGGGTTATTCCGTATCTCCTGAAATAGGGAGGTCCATGCCCAGCTGTAGAACATATATAGGTTGTAAAAAAAAGAATAAATTTTTTCATCAAAAGTACGTAAATATTGTTAACATTTAGTCGTTATGAAAGAAATCAATAAGTCCTCAAACACATATTTACATTAACAATAATATTGTTCAGGATCGCATTTTAAATTATTAATTAAACGAGTAACTATTATAAATAAAATAAAATATACGAATCTAAACAATACTATAGCATTAAATTAAAAAAATATTATTTCTTATTTTATGACCACGACTTTACATTCGAGTTTCCGGCCGAATAAAACCACGGTTATAAAAAAAATGACGATTTAAATGTATTATAACTGTACAAATGGACTTTTCCCGCCAATTTACATCAGTGTGTTTTTATTTCATTCTTATAATCTTATATTATTATCAGTTATATTGTTTAATTATTGTGGCGAATTATACAATATAGTTTCATTTATGGCGTATAAGTGAAGTGATATGAAATGAATGCGTGTATCGTAACTTTTTTAAGTTGACTGAAAAAGTCCATAGAAGATTTTGGTAGAATAGCTACCATTTTATCAAGATGTAACGTGATAAGTTGACTAGTTATATTTTAACAAATTTGATGTTATCGTATTTATTTGGCATAATAGTTACAACTCATTGTCATCAAAAAAGAAAAAAAAAACTGTGAAGATAACTTTTTCCGCCAACTGACATCAGTGGCGTTGTGTTCTTATTTGATTTTCCTAATCTTATGTTATTGTCAGTTATATTGTTTAATTATGGTGGCGTATTATACAATATAGTTCTATTAAGGCGTATAAGTCAAGTGGTATGAAATAAATGCGTGTATCGTGACTTTTTAAGTTGGCTGCAAACATCCGTACAAGGTTTTGGTAGAACGGTTACTATTTTATCGAGACGTGACTTGACACGCTGACTAGTACTATTTGACTACTTGATGTTATTTTTTAAGAAGAAAAATTATAATTTTATTCATATGTTCACAATAAGTGTTTCCTATCTGAGCCAAATGTCCTGAGTTTGATTTTATTATCAGCATATGTATGGACAGATAGATCTTTTACGTAGCTAAGATCCACGACAAGCAAACGAAAACAAAAAATTAATAATGTGTGTTTTCTACTGAAAGAAGTGGATTTACGGGGCACTTAAACTAAATCTTACCGAAAACCGGTCGTCAGCAACTCTCCACCTCCCAACCACTATGCAAAACACCAAACACACACCACCACTTTTCCACCTTGCATACGACAAGTGTTTCGCCTCAACACGAGGTATCATCTGGTATAATAGACTCTACGGAAGACTACCGTTGTTTAAAAGTCTGACTGTCCACATAGTAATGGATTTCCGCAAAGTAATGTCTGACTCCATTAATCACCAGCATATATGTTTGTCATAGCGATTAAGCCGCTTTGCTACGATGAATATGAGAGGAGGGATGGATGAAAAGATGGATGAATGTGGACGAAGCAAGGATGGTGAGCCGGAGACAGGAGTCACTATATGTATGTATATATGTTTGTATAGTTTGCAAATAGTTAATCCTTGCATTGGAATAGTTTAATGTGTTTTAATGGTATATAACATACGAAGGCCAAGCGTGGGGCTGTGAGCGATTTATTTTAGTTTCCATAAAAATAACTACTTGACGATACTAACATTGATCTTTGTTTGTTGTGAACGCCATTATACTTTGTTTATTACGTCAGTGGAAGCAAAGTTTATTTTGATATTACATACTTCCATGTCATCCTAAGTTATTTAATGCCATTATATTGGCATAATTTATCGGATATGACCATCACTTTCACGATCTAAATGGTGCAATGGGAAAATTTTATTTTCTGAATTAAGCGTCGTACAGTAGATTCGATTTCGAGTCTCGGTATTTGCTCTTGGCATGTTTTCGTATGTGGTGTAAGTAATTTAAAAAAAACATTATCTCTTGAAATACCATAAGTGTCACCTGTACGACGGGTACAAACTACGATTTATACACAAGATACATATACATAGAACGAAATAAGATTCAATTTCATTTATTAGTTTAAATTAAATAAATAGTATTAAATAAATTTTAGTTTCAATCATATTTTAAACTGTCGAACTGAGTCATTAAGGCAACAAGGCATAAGGGCATGAACATGCATTTAATAAAAAATATTGTCTAATTTTATTTATTTATTGATAATCAAATTACCGTTTCCTGAAGAAACCACTTTGGACCGCAACATATTGTGATTAAAAGGAGGTGGTAAATCTTTTTTTTATGGGATAGGAGGGCAAACGAGCAAGCGTGTAGCCTGATGGAAAGCAATCAACGCCGCCCATAGACAACCGCGACAATGCAGAAGTCACGGAAGCGTTGCCGGCCTTTTAGGTATGTGTAGGCTTGTTTTTTGACGGTGCCAATGTCGTATCGGTTCGGAAAGACCGCCGAGGGTAGCTGGTTCCACAGAGTGGTGGTGCGTGGAAAGAAGTTTCGAGAGAAGCGCACCGTAGTAAAAACTGTCGCTAATGAAGCCCATGGCTACGACTTCGATCCCTGCATTGGATATAAATATATACATGACCTATAGATATTTATTCCGAGTCTGGTTACACCGCCAGTCCGCATTGAAAACACGTAGTGGGTTGTCTGTTACACCTAGAGATGAGGCCCGTGCCCAGAAGTGAAGCATATATGGACTGTGACAAAAAAACTTACCTGTTCCACTTAACCATAATGATCTTATCTTACTGAGCCGCACAGGTCTTACGATCAAATTCTCCATCCATCCGTTCATCTATTACGTAAATGCAGAGAACTTCGCGATGTAACGAGTTTTATTTTCTCCGATCCAAGGTCAGCTCCTACAATTCTCTTTGTGTCTCCACCGCAAAGCTAGAGTGGAGGTCAAATTGTACAACAACCTAATTTTTTATAACTTATAAAAAAATTAGGCTATATAAGTCGTTGTAAAAGATAGTGGCCTCTTTATTTCTAAGAGAAATAGAAATAGAAAAACGTTTATTTGAGACACAACTTTTTCACAAGAAATTAATGCTATAAAAATATTAATAAAACTAGAAAAAATTAAAATCTAAGATGTGCCACAAAATGGTCCTTACCCAGCGTAAGCCAGCGGGTCTATCGGAGCGCCTGGCGCTGGTTTTCAGAAGAACCAATGCAGCCAGATCGCCGACCGCAGAGATCTGACAAGTCAGAATATATCGACGCAGAAAAGCGAATACGTTGTAAACCGCAAAATTTAGTACCAGCGCCAGAACAACTATTAAGATTTCTAAAAAAATTGTACCTGATCACTCACAACCAGTCCATTGGCGGTAAAGCTGTGTGACTCAGACCATCCGACGAAGTAGCCTTTTCTGATCCGAATATGCAATGAAAAATTTATGACGTCTGTGTCATTTACAGCGTTTTCGCTTTTTTATACGATATGTATTAATGACAGAGAAAAGAAAAAAAAATAGTTTTATCTTTTCCATGGACCCAAAGGTCGAGTGGCAGAGAATGACTGCCGGTGTTTTTAAGTCCGTAGGTTTTACAAATATATATTATGATGTGGGAATCGAATCCAGGCCGGTCGAGTTAGAAAGCGAATAATTTGCCACCGCGCCACTTGGGTCGTCTGTACGCGTCGCTTTTTAGACACAATTGGCTCAGTGGCGAAGCCCTCCGCCCACGAAGTGAATGGTCGTAGGTTCGATACTCGCATCGGAATATATATAATACATGTACAGCCTACAAATATTTATTCCGAGTCTGGTAACCCCGCCATTAGCATTGGACAAGCGTGGTGGGTTTACGTCCGTTCCCCCAGAAATGGAGAGGCCCGTGCTCAGCAGTGGGACATATATGGGTTGTGAAAAAAATGCGCGTCGCATACCCCGTAAGAAGTTGATAGAGTATAAATAACCAATAAAATGGGAGAAATATTACAATGCGGGGGGTGGAGGGGGCGGACCAATTCCATGGTGCATTAATCACAATACTTTTTTGTCGATGCCCCCGCCCCCTGCCCCTGCTCCCCCAGTGCCCCCCCACTCGGCGCTCGCCCCACTGCCGCAGTAGCTTCTGATCCCGTACGATTTATTACAAAATTGTTTGAACTTAAACAATTGGAAAAGCGCGGGAAATATCCTTAGAACAGCAATATACACTGTTCAAATAAATGTACAATTTTGCCGGGAAACTGTAGTTTCCACGAGAGAAAAACTAACAAACACAATATACTTCTTTATTATATATTTATGGAATTGAAGTTTTATTTTGTAATTCTTCTTCTATTCTTTTATGGCAACCAGTTACAACTATTATGCCGGTGTCAAGTAAAATACGATAACATCAAATCTCTTGAAATGTAACTAGTCAACTTATCACGTTACGTCTTAATAACATTGTGGCTAATCTACCAAAAGTTTCTATGGACTTTTCAGTCAACTTAAAAGTCACGATACACGCATTTATTTCATATCACTTCACTTATACGTCTTAATCGAACTATATTGTATAATACGCCACCACAGTTAAACAATATAACTGATAATACAATAATATAAGATTTTGAAAATGTAATAAAAACACAGCGTCACGTGTTCTAAGTTGGCGGGAAAACTCTACTTTGTCACGTGTCACGTGACGCTAAACACCAATCACAGTTCATGACGTCACAAACCACGTGACCAGTTTCACAGCGAAAATTAAAATACATGAAATATTAAATTATTAGTTGTATTAAAATATAGTTTTAAATATTTTTAGCTATTTTAGGCGTGTGTGTATGTTTCTTGATATTTACTTGGAAATATTAAATTTCCTTGTTCGTTTATACACCTACACTAGACATTTTTGATGGAAAATTCTTTTGTCTTATTTTCTATTCATCCATTGTGTTGTTTTTATTATTAAAGTTGTATTAAAAAATAATTTTAAATATTTTTATCTGGTATTTTTTGGGGATGGAAGGGCCGGTAGAGGAGAGACCACGAAAAACATACCTTGACCAAATTGCTGAACTTTTTAAGAAAGGTTAGGTCAGGAATATCCTCAACCGGCGGGCTTGCATGAGGAGAATAATGAGTGTGGAGGAAGCAAGGGAATTGTGCCAAAATCGTAGCAGATGGAGATCTGTGGTCTCTGCCTACCCTTACGGGAGACAGGCGTGACGATATGTATGTATTTTTTGATGCGATTGGAAGGCAAACGAGCAGGCGCGTCACCTGATGAAAAGCAATCAACCGCCTGATGGAAAAAATCAAAGTAAGCCTTGTCCACACGATCTAAATGTCGCGAGCTTGTATCTTCCACCGGATTGTTGATGTGAACTATATCCTAGCACAAGCATCATTACGTGTTTTTAAACCGATACGACTTGGGAATCTTATCAAATGACACGCCTGCTCGGTTGTCCTCCTATCCCATAAAAATAAATGAATAAATAAATAAATATATAAAGTGTTAGCATAAGTGGAGAGAATGCTTCGAAGGCGTAATTGTCCATCTCAGACGTTATTCTGACGAGATTCTGTAATCTCTGTCCGATGGCGTTGCAGTTTCGAAGTAAGCCGAAACTCTTCATAGCTGCATCACATCATTAATAGTTTGAAGGATCTGTCGATATGCGGTGAAACTCAATAGCGTTTCAGATCTAACTACGTGCCGTGCGCTCGTGTTGGAGGGGGGGGGCAAGAATGACGTGGTGGTGGTGGGGGGACGGACGTCGATCATTAATGCTCAGAACTTGGCACGTGGTGCCCGATGAAGTTACGATTTACATGAGGCACTGCGATATGTCACAGCTAAGTGACTTAGTAGCGAAGTTACTGGACGGAGTGGTTGCTTGTTCATTTTTATGGGATAGAGAGGCAAACAGGCTAGCGTGACGCCTGATAGAAAGCAATCAACGCCGCACATATATATTTGCAAATGCGTTGTTGGCCTTTGATATAAGAGTAGGCTTGTTTTTTGTTAAGCTATACAATAAGTTCATCCCATGCAAGAATTGAACCCATAGCGTTTGGATCAGAAAATGACTTCCCCATTACTACACTGTTAGGGTAATTGTAGTAATTTAATACTTTGTTTATTATAAATTAATATTGTGTAATATCAGTTATTTTGAACGTCATGTGATCCGAATATCTCCACAGAAAGTTTTCCCAGACCACGAGAACCGCATAAAAACAGGTCCAAGCTCGGCTTTAGTTTTGTAAGATTATTTTGAAGGATGACCAGAGTTAGACGGTTATTGCTGATATATATAATATGAAACAATATTTAGTTATATTATATTTATAACAAAATTACATACATACATATCAATACGCCTATTTCTCGTAGGGGAAGGCAGAGACCACAGATCTGCATCTGCTACGATCCTGGCGTTCTTTTCTTGATTCCTCCACAGTCATCCTCATGCAAGCCCGCCGGTTAAGGGTATTCTTTACCTGGCCTTTCTTAAAAACTTCGGCAATTTGGTCAAGGTATGTTTTCCTTGATCTTCCCTTACAGACCCTTCCATCCACATCCGCAAGGTAAATTTCTTTTGCCAGTCGTCTTTCATCCATCCTCTCTATGTGCCCAAACCATCTAAACATTCCTTTCTCAACTTTTGTCATAACACTCACAATTTTTTTTATCAGAATAAAAATAAATATACAAAGGAGACAATTTTTAAGCACACTTTACGTTTATCAATAAATTAAGTACAGAAACATTGTTAATTTAAAATAGAAAATCAACAAAATGTTACATGGGAGTCTAAAACAAATCTAAAAACAATTTACAACATTTTTATCTGACTATATGTAGTTAAGGTCACACAGAACATAAAGAAAATTGTAAATACAAACATTAAAATATTAATAAACGTAGGGATTAAAAAGTATGACATCATACAGTTATGAGAACCTTGGACGTATTTTTAATCTAGATGAATAGTTTCATCAACACGAGTCACGTCCCACACTATGTTTGGTAACACGCGAAATCCACTCCAGCACTCATCGACTCCTGTTCAGGTTTCCAACAAATGTGGCCTCCCCACTTCAAATAAGATAATCAATATAAAAACTTATTAACTACAATATTTATAATTTAATTATAACTATAAAATCCACAGTACATCTTATTGTTAAAACTTATATATAAAAAATTGAACACTTATGTATAATAGTATATATATATATATATATATATATATATATATATATATATATATATATATATATATATATATATATATATATATATATATATATATACGTGTGGAGAGCAGGTGTATATTTAATGATAATTATTATCTGAGACACTGGACTGGAAGTATGCAATGAATTCATTTAATTACCGAAAAATGACCTTCAGAAAGTCCGCCAACGCCTCGCCATGGTCTCCAACGTTGACAACGTCAAACACACAATACCACTTTTCACCACAAATACAACACGTTTCACACACACAACACTCAGGTGTTACTCAGGTCTTACCTTGCTAAGATCCGCGAACACAAATCTGACTGCCCATCTTAACTAATATTTTCAAGCAAAGAATATTTGACCTATAACTTAATATAAATATGGTTAACGTAGAAAATCTATTTCTTTCACTGGATATCCTATACTTATATACAATAATGTAATATGTCTTTATTTAGATAAATATATATATATATATATATATGTCCCCCGCAGGGGTTGGCAGAGACCACAGAGCTCCATCAGCTACCATTTCATCGCAGCGATACGGCTGTCCATTGGTCGCTTTTCGCCCTCGTGAGAATCAGGACGTGACGGGTGGCGAACCACGTCGCCCTTATTTTTCAACAAATTAGGTATATTAGGGAAATGGAGTAGGAACGACACCGGTTGGTACTCAAGGAACCCAATTTGTACCCAAGGAACATCTTTTGTATTGTCTTCCGCGTAAGGAGGCGCGAGAAGAAGACAATACAAAAGATGGGACGGCAAAATTAAAGAAGTAGCAGGAAATTTGTGGATTAGGAGAACCAGGGATATGAGTCAATGGAAAATATTATTATAGAAGAGGCCTGTTTTATTCGATACACAATCTGTATTGCACAAGTTATCTTGTACAGTATAGGTTTTTAAATATTTTCACGATTCAATGAACAATTGTAAAAATAAGTTCCTCTTTTAAAGTTTCGTGTACTACTACTATTAGTAGTTTTTAATTGTGTCACGGGAAGCGTCCGGAGCTTTTTCTTTGTGTAGGGAACTTTAATTAGAAGCTCGTCCGTATTGTTACATTGGCCTCACAAACAAGTTGCTGTGTAACGCTTTGTAATAAGACAAAATAATGCATTTATTTTTGTGTAACAAGGTATATGTATAGAACAAGTATTTTTGAAGGGAATATTACTTTAGCGTTACACGACTCTGGGTAGGGAAAAAGCAAAAGGTTCGCGTCAGCAACATGCTAATGCTTAATCTATATCTATAGCGATGAGTGTAGCTATAGACATACTTTTTTAATTTCTTTTCAGATTCATCATACTACTTAATGTGAAAAATCAGATTTAAATTAATAACTTTAATTCAAAAATTGTTAACTTTTAATTTTTAACATTACAATTAGTTTGAAATTTCAAAACACAGTTTTAAGTTTCCACTTCTGTCGGCAGTCCTCATGACTGCGTCCGATTCTTTCTTCTTTTCACTTGTCGACAATGTGTCAACAGCCGACATCAAATAATTTTTTTTTACTTTGTAACAGCCACTATGAGTTTCGTGACTAACTCTGGTGGTGTACTGATAGAAACTAACATTCAACCACGAGCCAGGCTCGTGATGTTCACGTTTGGCCCGACTATCTATTCACGAGCCAGGCTCGTCATTGGGCTCGAATTTTCATCACGAGTTAGACTCGTTAAGCACGCCAAGGGGTTAAGGTTCCTACTTCACCACGTCCTAATTATGAAAAAATATTAACGAGTAAACGTGAAGATTTTCCTCTACGCCAGCGGCCCTGCAAGAGTTACACTTTGAAAAGAGAATGTTTGCGATGAATAATTCGAAAATACGGTGAAAATAAATCGAGAAACATTCAGAAGAAGAGCATTCGTGTTTGCGCTTCACAAGATAAGAGAGAAGCGCCCTTTGGATGGGGGGGGGGATCTCTTCCTCTCGCGAGTCCAATCTTGCATTCAATTCGATGTTTATATCCGTAACATTTACTTTTTTAACGATAAATTGATTTGTACGTCCGGACAGACATAACAGAGTTGACACAAACAAATAAAAAATTCTATCAACACAATCGTCAACAACATCCCCAAATTAAATTTCATTACTCGGCTCAAGGCTCGTGTCTGCCGGCCTAGATTAGGGCGGCTCTGTTTCTTATCGTGGGAGGCACACGAGGCAGCTATAAAACAATTAATAATAATATTAAAGTCAATTCTTACTTTTTTCCAGCAACCTACACGCTTCGCCACTGACGGTATTTATTTCTGAGAATTTTTCTTCTCCCGTATAAAATTCAAATTAATTAATTACATTTAATTAATGAATAAATATTTGAAAAAAAAGTGTATTAAGATCATTTCCTTCCTATCTCATAAAAAACGCACCATTGATAATACCCTGGTTTTATTTGACAAAACCCAGGTAGGTGTTTCAACTAAAATGGATTCAAATTCAAAAGTTTGCTATTTGAGACTCACATTTGTTTCCAAAATCTTGGAATCAAATGTGAGTCTCTCGCTTTCCACAGCACGTGAACTAAATATAATATATTTATATTTGTCTGACTCATTGCGGCTTTAGCTGAGTAAACTGTATATTAATTAAACCACGACGCAATGGGGTGTAACATTTCGTACTGTATTCAATTAAATTATAGTAGAGTTTCGCCTAGGCCTGACAAAGTTTAGCTTAAATACCTAGCAGGTATTTGCGTGGAACACGAGGTCGTCAAGAAATACTTCGATCTGCGTTTGTCCTATGTACGGATTATTTTAATGACATATATTTTTTTTTATCCATTATTATTCGAATGGCGCTAGAGATTGCAATCCCGTAGTTCATTCAATCCCGCGGGGTTGATATGCGAGAAAACTCAATCCCGCGGGATTGATATGCGGGATAACTCAATCCCGCGGGATTGATATGCTGGATAATTCAATCCCGCGCGGGATCCCGCATCTTTTAAATTATGTTATAATATCAAATTGTAACTACAGATTTTTGTGTAAAAACCTTTATTGGACATTTCTTTCATTAAGCAACAGAAATTATTTATTTTCTATTAATTAAGTACCTATAAGTAATTAGTAATCTGTTTTCTTAGATTCATCTTTAAATGTTTGGTATAGTTTAATAGTTTTGTTTAATTTTACCCTTACTCTAAACAACAGTTTTAAATTTTTAATTCATTTTTATTCACATGATGACTGATAATGAAATCACAACTTTCTCTAAGATAGAGCTACTCGCGATTTATGCTAAATTTTTAATTTGCGGGATCCACAGATCCGCGCTTTGAAGGTGCGGGATTCAGCTATTAATAAAAGCAGCGGGAATACATGATTCCCTTTTGCGGGATTGCAATCCCTACATGGCGCACTGTACGTGCATTTCTTTAAATAAATAAAAATATATCGATTCATTCAGAGCAACCATCATCATCATCATCATCATCAGCAGCCTGCGGCAGTCCACTGCTGAACATAGGCCTCCCCCATGGAGTGCAACCTAGCCCGATCTTCGGCTACACGCATCCAGTTTCTGCCAGCCGCCCTGCGCAGATCGTCGCACCATCTAGCCGGGGGGCGTCCCACACTACGTTTACCGAGACGTGGTCTCCACTCCAGCACTCGTCTGCTCCAACGATCGTCGGATCTCCGACAGACGTGACCAGCCCATTGCCACAGAGCAACCATAGACGATTAAAATTGTCACAATTGTGACGAAATCGAGACAAATCATTAAAAGATATCGATAAACATATAAAATGTTTATATATAAAATAAGTGCGAAGATCTGGCAACCGTGATTGCCAAAAGCGAAGCACTCAATTACTTATTTACAACGAAGAGATAACACTTATTTACAACTATGATAACACAAATGACTCAGTGGCGAAATTTTCACATTATTATCTAAAGGTTGATTCTCACATCTTGTATGGTGACATGCCTGCGCGTTTGCCTTCCTATCTTATAAAAAACAGTAGATGGAATTAAACCCACGACATCAAACTTTAAGAGCAAACAAACCAATGAGACGATGATTGTTTCGATTAAATAAATAATTTTTCTTCAACAGTATATAATGTAAGAAGACCAATATTATTAATGTGGTGGATGGTGAAGGCCAGAAGTACGTCCATATATCACCTGCCTCCGTGACGGCGTCGACGGGGCCTGCCGCGGGGGGGTGGGGGTGGGCTGCGGGTCTGCTTACGTAACCCCACCGCTGCCTTCATCTCGTTCCCAACGTGGACCGCCACTTGATCCTGGGATGTACATGAATATTACGATACATATATGTATATGTATCTTCAGAAAAACCTATGTAAATTGGGTATTTGTACTGTTCCCGCAAAACTTCATTCAGAGGTACGCTCGTGAGCAAATTAAAAATGTACCTTGTTGTGAAGTGTATTGAGTTACTTTTAGATTGTCTACTAAAAATATTATATATCATTTCTTTTTACGTTGTATATTATATATTGTATTGAAATAAAAGCTTTGATGTGTTACTCTGTAAAGATAATTTATTTTATTAAATCTTTTTTTTTATGGGATAGGAAGGCAGACGAGCAGGTATATCACCTGATGGAAAGCAATCAACGCCGCTCATAGACTTCCACAGCGCCATAGGCGCCATAGGTGGTTCGCCACCCATCACGTCCTGATTCCCACGAGGGCGAGAAGCGACGAACGGAGGGCCGTTTCGCTACAATATATGTGAGAGGATGGATGGATGGGAAGATGGATGAGTGTGAAGAAAGCTACTATCCTAACACACCCTGTGATGTGACCCTTAAGATGGTAGTCGTAAGATCGGATGGATATCTGTGGTCTCTGCATAACACATTGCCACTCACGGCGTACAAATTTCATTAATAATGACACACTATTAGAAATAACTAAAGCAATTATTACAAATCTAAATACATAGCTAGATTATTATAATATCATTAAAATTATAATTTATTATTACATTTATATATCACTTTTTACTTTACACTATATATTTATCTATTATATACATTTGATCGACTCTTTAAAGCAAAAAAATCTTATTAATAATCATTAATCATTAATCATTATTAACCATTAATTATTATTAATCATTGGTGTATAAGTTTAACAAATTCCGGGCAGCAACAATTATTTTTCACAAATAAATATAATCTAGAAGGAAAGAGATGAGACATCATTGGAAGCCGTTGCCAGACAGTTGTACACTCACCAGGTGCCGCGCGGAGGTGATGTAATCCTGACCTCTAACAAGTCCCAGCCAATATGAATTTTACTAAAGTTATAACAAGTCGCTGCTGACTAATCTCGGACATTAGGATCGCAACTAACTGTTGAAGTCAACCGATTCGGCAAAGCCGATTTATTTTAAGTATTCAAAAAATCTAGAATACTCTCATAAATAAATTTAATAATATATATAATTAATATACTGCTAAATAAACTAAATAAATATAGTACAGCAAGTAATAAATTTATATCAAAAAACGTCATATATTACTAAAAGTTGACACCCACACCATGTGGATGAGTGGCGATCCAGTACGGTGCGTTTTTCCCGAAACTTCTTTTCACGTATCACAACCCTATGGAACCAGCTTCCTCCACTGGGTTTTCGGAATCGATACGGCATTTGAATCTTCAAAAAACAAGCCTTAATATTTCTTTCAGGACGCCATCGTTTCTGTAATGCCTATAGAACTGAGGATGTCGTTGATTGCTTTCTAATAGCCTGTATTTGAAAAAAAATACTGTATTAAAATCAAGTGTAATCCACTACAAGTTGAAAAAAATGTATTTAAACTTATGTAGATGAATACAAAAATTAAAGAACCTTGGTATTCATTCGATCATATATTAAAATCATATTTTAACGATTGAAAATTTGTACAAGATATATAAATATATATACAGAGAGTGTAATTTAAAAGTAGGAATTAAAAAATGTATGTGGAGGAAGCAAGGGAAGTATGCCGAGATCGTAGCAGATGGAGATCTGTGGTCTCTGCCTACCCTTACGGGAGACGGGCGTGACGATATGTATGTATGTATGTATGTAAAAAATGTAATTTTGTTGATTTTTTTTGGGGGGGGGGGATAAGAACGCAAGCTAGCGTGACACCTGATGGAAAGCAATCAAAAGATACGTAAAGAGCATTGGTGTTGATATTCAAATCACTTTCCTAAGCGAAGTGTGAAGTTACATAAAGGTCGCAGTCGATTCGGAAAGCACGCGTGATGGAGCAAGTTGGCGACGAGCGTTGAGCGAGGAGCGACTTCAGCGGAATGCATCAGGTCTGTTCTGAAACTGCACTCGTCTGCACTCACTTAGCGCTCTCAGATGAGAATAGTTTTGTTCATAAGTTGCTCTACTTGGAAAACTGAACTGAACTGAACTGCTCAAAGTGAACAACTTTGTTTTCGCTCGCTGTTATTTCGATTCGTTGAATCGATTAAATCGTCACTTATCTTCTAAATCACCTTCATTTGAGAAGATGAAGATTAATTTTACGAAATGCGTTTCGTGGTAGCTTTAAATACACCGCAACCAAATGATGGAACAACTTGCCACCACCTCATCGTGACTTGCATGCTATAAATATATTTAAAAAAAAATACAAAAATCTAATTTTAAGAATGCAGTCAGGAACTTGTTCCTTTGGACGCGGTGAATTTAGTACATGACTCTGTGTTTTTTAATTCTATTGTACTGTATGTGTATGTGTATATGAGTATGAGTAGTTATATATGTGTATGTATTTATATGTACGAGTGTGTCAGTATGAATGTCGTCACTGTGGTCCGCGATCTGACCACGTTGGTTCTTGCTGAAAACCAGCGCCGGGTGCTCCAATAGAACGCCCGGCATATGCTGAGTAAGAACCATTTTGTGACACTCGTTAGATTAAAATTATTTTGCTTTTTGTTTTGTGTTTTATATTTGTATATATAATATTATTAAGGATTTAATTTTAGTTATTGTAAAAAAAATGGTATCATAAATAAAGTTTTTCTATACTATTCTAAATGTACACTGAAATAATTTACAAATAAATTTTATTATCGTGTTTATACAGACTGAATGCGGGGGAAAAAGAGCGTTAAGAAGTATATGTGGTGTAGGCCGGCAACGCTTTTACAATTCCTATGGCATTGCGGATGCTATGGCCGGCGTTGATTCTATTTTGTGTCGCGAATGACATTTCTTCTTTATTCAGTCCCTCATAACTGATGATAGTCGTCACTAGAATCCCTCAAACTTTACAGTATTACAGTATTTACTTATGTTAATTCTATTATACCAATTCCTGAGTTTGTTTCGATTATCCTCAACGTTCGTCTCCTAGTGGAGTTTGAAGACTGTACGTCCTAAAGTTTGAGTTTCGAGCACCCACAATTTAAACATTCCGACGCCGCGCCCAAACAGTCGTGCCGGGGGGGGGGAAGGTTTCGAAGTAAAGGGTCCACTCCCCGCGGCCATTGCTTTTACCTTCGTCGAGGCCTGCGTTATGGTACTCACCGAGGAATGTTCAGGCTTCCTTGTTAACCTTCCGTTTAACTTTGACGATCCCTTGGTTCATTGCGTGACGTGACAGATGTACGTACATTTACGAGCATCCGTTATGTCCGATACAGATTCAAAATGAATCTTTTTTTTTATGTGGAAAGTCAGAAGTTTTACTTAGCTAAGATCTGCGACAAGTGAACAAAAATAGACGAATAATAATGTTTGTTTTCTACTGGAAGAAGTGGATTTACGGGGAACGTAAACTAAATCTTACCGTAAAAAAAACCTCACACAACCTTTCTTCCACAATGGACACGACAACTGTTTCGCCTCAACAAGAGGCATCATATACTTGATGATGATGTAAAAAAACACACATTATTATTTTTCTATTTTAGTTTTAAAAAATGTTATAAAAGTTCTCTCAGAAAATAATTATTATTAAATATAGACTCTTCCCTTTCACACATGCACATACATACACACACACACACACACATATGTATATGTATAAACAATTATATATATTAATCTATATCTCGCCATGACCAATGTGTTTGTATATATTTTTAATGTAAGTTAAGATAATAAAATGTAAGTTCGCGTTATGATCTCCATAAATGTTCAATTATTTATATAAGTTTTGGCAATAAGATGTTCTTAGAATTTTGTTTTAAATAAATAAATAACTTTGCTTGTCGCAGATCTCAGCTAAGTAAGAATTCTGACTGTACACGTAGTAATCGATTTTCTGAAAACGCCTGACTCCATTAATCATCTTTTTTTTCTTAACGATACATATTTTCATTTATTAATATTTATTAATCACAATACGATATGTCGTTTCTTTTTAAAGGGTTAGGAAGGCAAACGAGCAGGCGTGTCATCTGATGGAAAGCAATCAACGCCACCCATAGACATCCGTATACCATAGGCAGTGCAGAAGCGTTGCCGGCCTTTAAGGAAAGTGTTATTATGGGAGGGTGTTATGCCTCCTGAACTCAACTGCTTACCGAACGAAGTACGGTAGGTAAGCTACCACTCAGACGCCGTTTTTTTGCGGGAGTGTGGTACTTCCCCGGGCGAGCCGGCCCATTCGTGCTACAGACAAATATTATGCCATTCTCGACAAAGTATCCGTCTGCAGCGTGGCTCTACCACTACTAAACCGTAGTGGTTCAGCTTCCGTGTGGATACAGCGAACTATTTTCATCTGAGCGTGTCTCATCACGGCCGCAGCGGCAGCCGCGCGCCACTTTGATTGCACTTCGCAACAAAGTTCCTCTCTTTTCGGATGTAATGCCACGAGTTTATAAGATACCCGCAGTTTCATCGTTGTTCAACTTCAACTAATCAAGGTGTTCACGGCTTTGCCGCTTCATTTAGGGAGTTTTCTTTTATATTTATATATAAAAGTTTATACCAACCAGATGCATATGAAGATATAGAAATCATCATCATCATCATCAGCAGCAGCCTGCGGCAGTCCACTGCTGGACATAGGCCTCCCCCATGGAGCGCCACCTAGCCCGATCTTCGGCTACACGCATCCAGTTTCTGCCAGCCGCCCTGCGCAGATCGTCGCACCATCTAGCCGGGGGGCGTCCCACATTACGTTTACCGAGACGCGGTCTCCACTCCAGCACTCGTCTGCTCCAACGATCGTCGGATCTCCGTGACGTGACCAGCCCATTGCCACTTAAGTTTGCTAATTCGAAAGGCTATGTCGGGGACTTTAGTTCTCTGGCGGATTTGTTCATTCCGAAACATATCTACCAGAGAAACTCCGAGCATAGCTCTCTCCATAGCTCTCTGAGCGACTCTGAGCTTATGAAGCAGACGGACTGTCAGCGTCCACGTTTCGGCGCCGCATAAATAAAATAGAAATAGTAATAGAAAAAACTTTATTTATGACACCTTTTTTACAATTACCAAAAAAAACCTTAATAATATTATAATATACAAATAAATCCGCGTACAGTATAATAACGCGTCCATGGTGCTGTTGGGGCTACCTCGATACTGCAGTGCCTCAGGGATGTTCGCTGAAGCGCGTGTTGACTGTTTTTACGCCCTCATGAGAAAAAGATGCGGGTCTCTGGTGCGAAGGGTACGGGGTAGTGCCAACAGAATTCTGAGCATGATATCCAATAGACTGGATTGCATATACATGAATCATTGTTGTTCCGTCGCAAGCGGGACGGTACAGCGGTGATTCGTGCGTATTTGTAACATACAACATGTAACTAACCTAGTCTATAAGAAATATTATTTACTAACCATAATGAGTCACTGGTCACTTGAATAAAGAATATTATTATTATTATTATTATAAATGAACAAAAAAGAGAAAAAAAATTTAATCTGACAATTGTCATAAAATGTTTCTTGCTCAGCATATGTCAGGCGTTCTATTGGAGAATCGCCTGGCGCTGGTTTTCAGCAAGAACTAACGTGGTCGACATTGATACGGACACACACATATATACATATATTATATATACTACTACTCATATTCATATACACATAAATACAGATACAATACAATAAAAGTAAAAACAACTAAATCACGTAATAAATTCACCGCAATCAAAAGAACAAGAACTGTTAACACGTGAGTTCCAAAATACCTCATAAATTATAATCAATTCTTTCCACCTTTATTAATATTAAAAATCAAATAAGCCGAACTAATTAATATAATAGGTCATTACAAAACGTGGCCGAATGAATCATCGTTTGTTTGACAAAGAGATCACGTAGGTCAGTAAGTGGGTACTTCGCTTCATAATTCAATATCCCCGAAAAAGAAAATTACGATCAAAATTGTTAATTAATTCGTTCCTAGCGAAATTAGATACCTTCTAAAATCTTTGATAATTTTTTGAGTATTAACTGATTTGTCGTCTTTTGTGAATGATGTTCACATTTTCAAAGATTAGAATTCAAAGTAGTGAAACATTTTGTTGACGGAAAATTCCTTATAAAATATTATATATAATATATAAAATAATCATTGGTTTGCAGTTAAATTTTTTGGGATACAAGCCTTTTCACTGCTGGCTACAAAAGTCCTACAAGACGTCCCACACTACGTTTGCCAAGACGCAGTCTTTCTCTCTAGTGGTAGAATACTTTGTCAAGAATGCCATATTATTTGTTTGTAGCATGAATGGGCCGACTGGCCCGGGGAAGTACCACACTCCCGCAGAAAACCGGCGTCTGAGTGATAGCTTAGCTACCGCGCTTCGTACGGTGAGCGGTCTGAGTTCCGGAGGCCCAACACTCCCCCTCCCATAATTTCACTTTCCTTTATAAGGTCGGCAACGCTTCTGCACTGCCTATGGCGTTACGGATGTCTATGGGCGGCGTTGGTTGCTTTCCATCAGGTGACACGCCTGTTCGTTTGTCTTCCTATGCCATAAAAAAATAGAGACCGCGACTCGGCAAATGTAGTATAGGACGCCCTCCTGCTAGATGCAGCGACGGTTTGCGCAAGGCGGCTGGCAGAGACTGGATGCGTGTAGCCAAAGATTGGGCTAGGTGGCGCGTCTTGTGTGAAGCCTATGTCCAGCAGTGGACTGCCGCGGGTTGATATTGATGCACGAAAAGATTATCTCGAGAAGGTAGACAAATTTTGGGAACGTACATTGGCCTTTTTAAAAGTATTAATTATTTATTTAAAATTAAATTATAAAAGTTGAATTACAATTTAAATAATTTAAAACTTAATGGAGTCGACTGGACTGTCAGATTCAGATACTAATTCCCGACTGCCGTGATTGAGCTCTGAGTCTATTACAAAAGTAAGCTACAAAAGCTTAGCTTAAGTTATTCTTTATTGATTGTTGCACTTCTAGAGGGTTGAGGGGACATAACTTAAGGGTTGTCTTTCGTAGAGTCTATTATACCTCAAGATGACTCGTGTTGAGCCGAAACACTTGTCGTTAGCAAGGTGGAAAAGTGGTAGTGTGTGTTTGGTATTGTGGATAGTGGTTGGTGGGTGGAGAGTTGCTGACGGCCGTTTTTCGTTTAGTTTTAGTTTAAGTTCCAGGTAAATCCACTTCATCCAGTAGGAAAACACACATTATAAATTTTCTGTTATTGTATGCTTGTCGCGGATTTCAGCTAAATAAAAGTTTTGACTGTCCACATAACTAGGTTGCCAACAACGTTATTCTGTTGTTGTTGTTTATTGCAAAAGCAAATATTTTCAGTTTGTTAACGGTTTTGAGGGATAAATAGTAGGAAGATTAGCGCGGATTCCATCGCGGCATCACGGAGCCGTCGATGGCGCTCGCGTCTGCTCCGATTAGCAAAGGCAAAGTAGTAATACGCACTCCGGTGACATTCTTTGAGTCGTTCACACAAAGGCGCAGTGAGTGAGTGAGTCGGTGTCATCTTGCGCCGGGGTGTGGACTGAACTGGAGCATCGCGCTCTGCATTTGTAGTTGTGCGGGGTGTCACTGTCAGCGTTTATGGCTCTTTACTTTTTGTATTTTATTTAGATTGGGCCTCCGGAACTCAACGAAGCGCGGTAGCTGAGCTACCACTCAGACGCTGGTTTCCTGCGAGAGTGTGGTACTTCGCCGGGCGAGCCGGCCCATTCACGCTACAGACAAATTTTATGCCATTCTTGACAAAATATTCGTCTGCAGCGTGGCTCTACCACTTCATACATAAATTTAAAAAGACCCGTTATATACAACACAACAGCCCAATAACAGTTCCTGTACTATAATTTTTTAATAGTTCTTCAATCGCTTTAACACAGTGTTTGAGTTGACTTGAGTCAGAAAAAAATGTAGCGATCCGCTCAAGTCACACCCCACCCGCGTTGTAGATGTCGCGTACGTTTACAAACAGACCTTTCCTGAAAATGGCGGCCCGATGTACTCATCTCCGTTTTCACGTTTTATACTACACACCTAGAGGGCGCTATGAACGAAGAATTCAAAGTATCTAAGGAATAAATTTCAGGAAGATTATATTCAAATATATCAATACCTATAATGTTGTCTTGTCATGGCTCTGTTCTGTCGAAAATTAGTCTAGTAATATATATAGATGTCAAAAAGCGAAAACTAGTGAACCGCAAAATAAAAACTTACCACCAGAGCCAAAAAGCTATTTAGATTCCAGAAATAAATTATATCTGATCACTCATAAACAGTCAGTTTCAACGCTGTACAATCTTTTCTACTGCTTGTAGAACTGTGAGACTCAGTATTCATTGGACGCAGTATTTTTTTCTAATCCGAATACTTATTCCGCTGGATCAGTGATCCGAAACGAGAGTCTTCCATTTTCCCTGTCCTGTGCTAATTCTTGCTAATTGCTGGCTTTGATTTCGACCAACTAGCCTTCGACACAAATATGCCCACTTCACAATCCGATTCTCGCCCATTCGCCCAAGGTGACCGAGTCAACGAAGTCCATGTGCCTTAATCTCGTCCATAATGTTTGGCTGGTGCACCAGGTTTTCTATCTCGGCGTTTTTCGGATCCTTCGTGACTCATCCTCCTTTCTGGTTCTTTTCTAATCGGAATATGTAATAAAATTTTTTAACATATGTGTCATTTACAGATTTTTGACTTTGTTGCATCAAATATGTTAGCTGTTATTGTAAAGATCGAATATTTAATAACAATTAAATTTAGATTTTTTTCCCACCCAGAATCGTGTCACGCGGCTATAGAAGTTTTCATTTCAAAATTAAAATAAAATAAAACTTTCCTTGTTGACCTAAGTAAGAATAGGCTTTAATTTTTTTGTGGACAGTCAAAAGTTTTACTTAGCTAAGATCCGCGACAAGCATCAGTGCTTGTCGCGGATCTTTTTTTTATATATTCACGCCTATCCCCCGCAGGGGTTGGCAGAGACCACAGAGCTCCATCTGCTACTATTCAATAGACGTCCGCAATATCGGAGGAGCCTCAGATTTTTATTGAAATCCAAGGTATTCCAACCACTGAACCGAGGGTATTTATTCTTGAGGATTTAGTTGCCATAGCAATCCTAATACCATATTAATTTATCCATGTACAAAACATATTGGATAATTCCATGATAACCGCCAATTTGGCGTGTCTCAGCCGAGCCCTAACAATCGCACCGCCTCACCCTTTTGAACTTGCCGCATAGAATTCGCGCACCGGATTCGCTTTGTCCCAATATAATCAGGTACACACAGTCAGTTGTATTCGGCTCTCGCTAAAACAATTTATCTTTGATTTGATACACAATATTATCTTCAATTAAATGGTTATTGGATGTCTAATGAGATCGCTATGCTTTTGTATCGAAGCAATAATTATAGCATGGAATTGGTTGTCTTTATAACTTATTTATATACCTACATATGTATATAAAAATGGAGAGCTAATTTCTAAGTCTTGCTAACACTCAAAAACGGCTCGAAAGGGAAGATTTACGAATAAAAAAATATATGATCATCAAGGCATTACAGCCGCGGGTGGGCCTTAGCCTGGTTCAGTAAATTTATCCAGTCGTATCTGAGTTTGGCTTATTCTCTCCAGCCCCTCACACTGATTGTCTTTAATTTGTCCTCGACTCCATTTAGTCATCTGAGCTTAGGCCTTCCGCGGTTTCTACGACCATCTGGTTTGCCGTTGAGTAGGTGTTTGGGTACTCTAGCCTCGTCCATCCATATTACGTGCCCAGCCCGATGGACGCGTCAAAGTTTGATGGATTTGATGACGTTCGGCTCATTGTGCAGCTCGTAAAGGTTTTAAAGTGTACGCCATCGCTCATTTTTTAATAAATCTGATAAAAACATAAGAAAACTAAAAAGAACAGATTGAAAAATGAATAATTCTTTTTCTTCGTTTACTTCCGATTACTTTCAATAGATAGCTTTATCGTCTAACGGACGTGTTGTTATACAAAACAGTTGTTACTTTTGTGCGATTTTGAAAAGTATTGCATACCTAAGTACTAACATACCAGGAGAAGACAAATACTATTCCCATCTAGTATTGTATAATTTAATACGGGTGTGGCTAGATTTTGGAAGACTGCATATATAGAGAGAGAATATTATGATATAATTTATGGTACTTACAATGAAGTTTACATGGTGCACTATATTGCGATATCATTTTAATATTTTATTTTAAAATTTATGTTATGGTGAAGATTGTTTGGTATCGCTCTAACAAATAAACGATTCTATCTATTTATTTTCTGTGTGGTTTCCAACAAAGAATAGGGTCTTCTCATGTCTACTGAAGTGATACATTCATAAATGTATCACTAATGCATTAAAACCTTTTATATTATATTACTTTTTTACATATATATATATTTAAAAGTTATAAAACAAAATACATTAGTTCGACTGACACCTTTCGATTTAATAACATATATTATATATTGAGATATAAAATGATAATTGTAAATGTGTTAATAAAGTATAAAATATTATATAAAAGTCCAATGAATTTCAATTACATCGTCATAGAAGATAAAAGCCCCGTAAAAATTCCGGGTGTCGTCGTAAGCAATACAGCACACACCTTATACCACCCTAGGGTGTCTTATTACGTTTGTATACGAGTAAATATCACTAGATGGACAGCAACGTATGACAAGGTTAACCTCTTCAGGGACGAATTTTTTTAAGTGAGAAAACATTGATAAAATTTTTCTTTTTATTACGAGTTATTCACCTTATAATATATAACAATTCAGTGAGATAAGAAAAAAACAGGAAATTGTAATTTTTACAAAAAAATAGATAATGTCCTCATATGTGGCCATTTAGCGTAATTTCTCTTGAAATAACTAAAATAAAATAAAAAAGCTAAAGAGGTTAATGCCGGTTGATTGATTAAAACTAAAAATCTGTCTTTGTCTGTAAGGAAAGGCGTATTTCTAATTAAAAATGTGCCTTCGGTGTCTGTCCACAGCGCGGGCCGTTCGGAATGCTTTATGAACCTCACTAGGGCGGCGCGGCGGGGCGGACGTCATATTTCTGGGTTTCTAGGTCGCCTGCTGCGTACTGAGTCGGTCGCTTGATTTTAGTAAGATAAGACGTATCGACGCAAAAAAGCGAAAACGTAGTAAATCGCATAATGAAATTTTTTTTTTATGAGATAGGAGGGCAAACGAGCAAGCCTGTTGGAAAGCAATCAATGCCGCCCATGGACAACCGCGACACCGCAGGGGTCGCGGAAGCGTTGCCGGCCTTTTAGATATGTGTAGGCTTGTTCCACAAACTGGTGGTGCGTGGAAAGAAGTTACGAGAGAAACGCACCGTAGTAGATCGCCACTCATCCAGACGGTGGGGATGGAATTTTCCTTTACGGCGAGTTGTGCGGTTGTGGAATTCGGCGGCGGGAGTTATTCCAAACAACTCCTCGGAGCACTCCCCACGATAGAAGCGTTAGAAAATGCTGAGAGATGAGATATTATTACCACAAGAGCAAAAAAATATTTTAAGGTTTTTGATAAAACATGTATACATAAACATCTGATTACTCAAAAACAGTCAGTTTCAACGCCATACAACATTTTCTATTGGATGTAGAGCTGTGAGACTCGGACCATTCGACGCAGTATATTTTTCTGATCCCGAATATGCAATAAAATTTTTAGACATATATGTCATTGTTTTACTTAGCTAAGATCCGCGACAAGCAAACAATAACAGAAAATTAATAATGTGTGCTTTTTCTGCTGGATGAAGTGGATTTATTTGGAACCAAAAACTTACCGAAAATCGGCCATCAACTCTCCACCCACCAACCACTATACACAACGCCAAACACACACTACCACTTTTCCACCTTGCAAATGACACGTGTTTCCCCTCAACGCGAGACATCTTCAGGTATAATACACTCTACGAAAGACAACTGAAAAGAAAAATCTTTTGACTGTCCACATAGTGATGGATTTCCGCAAAGTAACGCCTGACTCCATTAATAGTCATATAATGTATCTTTTTATAAATCTTTCTACAATTTCCTTCGTTCGTTTGCCTTCTTATCCCATAAAGAAAGAAAAGTTTGAATTTTCAATATCTTAAAGAGCTCAAGCAAAATATATTTCATTCCACGCACCACCACCCTATAGAACTAGTTATATTTTACGGTATAATAATTAATAATTATTTATTTGCATAATGTGAGGTTTAACGAGATGAAAAAAGACTTTTAAAAGCTCCGTCACATTGCCACTCGTGGCGTACAAATTCCATTAATTATGTAATAATAATAAAACACTATTAAAATATCTAAAACAATTATTACAGATCTAAATACATAACTAAATTATTATATTATCATTAAAATTATAATTTATTATTACATTTATATATCAATATTGTTTATCTATTACATACATTTGATCGATTTTTTAAAGTAAAACAGTCCTTAATATTATAAATATTGCCATCTATTAGCCATTAATATAGTCTTTGTTTAAATAATCTTGCGTTCAGTTGTTTTAATTCATGAGGTATATTGTTGTAGATGCGTATACACATGAATAGGTAGCTATTTATATATTTGCAGTTTTATTTACAGAGTTATATAGCTATTTATATATTTTTTAAGCCGTACGACATAAAAATACGACAGGTCGAAATGAAGAAACGTCGTGTCTGCCCTGTGTGGCTGCAACAGGGAGACTTAGGACACAGAGAGAGACGACATAGAAACCCTTAAAAACAAACCTACTAAAATCTTAAAGGCCGGCGACATATTTGCAAAGCCTACAGTGTTGCAAATGTCTATGGGCGGCGTTGTTTGCTTTCCATCAGGTGACACGCCTGCTCGTTTGCCTTCCTATCCCATAAAAAAAAAAGTTTGAATTGTCAAGATCCTAAAGAGCTCAAGCAAAAGACATTTCATTCTGTGCACCACCATGCTATAGAAGCAGCTGTATTCAGTGACATTTCTTATTCAGTACGACATCGAAATCTTCAAAAGCAAATCTACTCATATCTTAAAATATAACTTAAAGGTCGGTAATATATTTGTAAAGCCTGTGGTGTTGCGGATGTCTATGGGCTGTTTCGTTTGCTTTCCATCAGGCGACACGCTCGCTCGTGTGCCCCGCTATCCCATAAAATCGAGTGAGGGCGTCGTGTGCGCCACAAGTAGGCCAACCGCGCTACATTACTTTATAAATACCCCGCGATCGCTCCAACGGATTGTTGTTGGATGCTATAGGCGCGCGCGCCGGGAATTTCGTCACTATGAATTATGTCGGTTATATGGACGACCAATTGGCTCAGTGGCGGGGCCCTCCGCCCACGGAGTCAATGGTCGCGGGTTCGATACACGCATCAGAGTAAATATATGTATGGATTTATAAATATTTATTCAGAGTCTGGTAACCCCGCCAATTCAATAAGTAAAAGTTTTGACTGTCCACATAGTGATGGATTTCCGCAAAGTAACGCGTGACTCCATTAATCATCAATTTGTTCCTTATCATTATGTTTCATATGAAACGCACCCCGTGGTTTAGTGCCAGAATAGCACGGTTTCTGTCGTAAATAACGTCGTAGTTTGCGCGTTCGACCTTCACTCTGCGCGCGTTTGAACGTAAACCCAATTTCGTTGGGCGTCCGATCGTTCCTAAATTAGTTATGACTAATGAATGGGCCAACGCGGACCAACTAAACGGTGGAACTAATATCGTCGGAGGCCGCGGCGGCCAACTGATGGCTGGCACTCCGCCAACTGTGGCGGCGGAGGAAGCCGCGTGGGCCAAGCCACGAGAGGTAGTCCGTTTCGAATTAAACACACGATGTACGGAAATATACGAAAGTATCCTGTTGTTTCATTCACAACAATTTTGTTGGTAGAGACCACAGAGCAACCGCTACGATCCCCGCACACCCTCCACGCCTCTTCCACACTCATCCATCCTTACATCCATTCTTCCTCTCACATTCATTGCAGCGAAACAGCTCTCCATTGGTCACTTCTCGCCCTCGTGGGAATCAGGACGTGACGGGTGGCGAACTACATCGCAGTCATTTTTCAACAAATTAGGTATATTAAAATTCGTCTTACGTTCATTACATATATATTAATGCGTAAATAAAACATTCTACAGTATATCACATTTAAGGAGGGACCAATCTAAATGTCTAAAGTTTATCACTTGCACCAAACGTTAAAACAAACAGAAACGAAATGATGTTTAAAAGAAATTGGAAATTTTCAAACTGACAACGACTGTTACAAATAAATTGTTACGACGTACGTAATAAAGTTCGAAATGGTTTATTGAGTTTATCAGTCGGTGCGGATGTCAATTATCTCTTAATAAGTGAGATAACACGTATTGGTTTTGATAGTTATTGTCTTTACAGTGATATCAACTATATCGTAGATTCTACGAGGGCTTTATGAAAGATGAAATAACTAAAGGCTTTACTTTCTTTCTACATAAAGAAAAACGTTTTACACCTATATATTTTATTATATTATGTTTCCATGTAGTGTGGACTGGGAGATCTATGTTCTCACCGATAGTCCGTGCGTTGTAGGTAGGTACTAGTTATAAAAAACATTAATAATTCTATATTTAAATAAAATTATTGATTTATTTAACTATAACTTTTTAAAATATATATATTTAATAACAATTGAATGCGCATCACGGACAAATACATTTAAACACACGCAACACACACACATTTTAATATATAATGTATGAGGTTTTATATTTATTTCTCCTTAAATATTAATAATCAAATAGTAATAAGGGGTAGAAGGCTGAGATACAGGCTCACCCCTAGTTCAGGCACTAGCCCGCCATTATATAATATGTTTTGTTTTCTCTTTACATATATACGTAACTACGTTACGTATATATGTAATTTTGTGGTGTGGAAATAAATTTTTATTATAATTATTTTAAAATGCAATAAAATTGGACTGGCCGTAAAACTCGCCAAGAAGAAAAGTTTTTGTCGTCTGTATGTGTGGCGATCTAGTTTTTCCCAAAAATTCATTTCATTCTATGGAACCAGCTAGTAATAGCTTAAATTAGGTCAAAGATATATTTTAAAACTCTGATTTTTATAGAATCTTCTAAGAGTGCCTCTCCGACTTGCGAACGTTGGCAGCCAATTCAGCACAAATTTCCTCCTCCTTCGCGAGGTGCAGCAGTTCTGAAGCACTCGCTATCCCGGTCCACTCCCTGATATTGCGTAGCCAAGGCGTTCTTTTTCAGAGCAAATAATTTTTTTAAGAGCAAATAAGAAACGTGTCGCCTAATGAAATGCAATCAACGCTGCCCATGGATATCCTCGACACCATAGGTATTACTGAAGCGTTGCCAGCCTTAAATGGACATCTTATAATATGCACAAAAAATATTTTGTATGAAATTTTATTTATCCAACATATGTTTTGAACCACAATATTTTTATAAACTTAGGTAATCTTGTAGTTTTACAAATCGTAATAAATCTATTTTCATTGGCTTTGTACAAATATAACATGTGTATGTCTGTTATGAATGTATACTATTGTATATTGTGTGGACAGTCAAAAGTTTTGCTTAGCTAAGATCCGCGACAAGCAAAACAATAACAGAAAATTGATGTGTGTTTTCTGTGCTGGATGAAGTGGATTTATTTGGAAGACAACCGAAAACTTTTCGGTTGTATTCCGTAGAGTCTACTATACCTGAAGATGCCTCGTGTTGGGGCGAAACACGTGTCGTTTAAAAGATGGAAAAGTGGTAATGTGTGTTTGGTGTTGTGTATAGTGGTTGGTGGGTGGAGAATTGATGGCCGATTTTCGGTAAGTTTTTGGTTTAAGTTCCAAATAAAATCCACTCCATCCAGTAAAGAAAAAACACACATTATCAATTTTCTGTTATTGTTTTGCTTGTCGGGGATCTTAGCTAAGTAAAACTTTTGACTGTTCATATAGTGATGGATTTCTGCAAAGTAACGCCTGACTCAATTAATAATACTATTGTATATTAATGACATAGTTTTGGTGAATTTGGTTTTGTATTAATTTACAATTTGCTGTCACGAAATGTTCCGATGTTGTTCCGCCCTACGAACACGTTGTAATTTGTGTACACGTCATTATTATTGTATTAACCAAAGTCGTGTTGGCTCTGTAATTACAAGCGTGTTGACTCTTTGATTCGAAACGCAAACACGTGTATGTTTGTTGTGTGGGTATGTATGTGTGTACGTCAAACGATTACATACAAACTTTATGAATTTATAAGGGACATACATATCGTCACGCCTGTCTCCCTGTAGGGTTAGGCAGAGACCACAGATCTCCATCCGCTACGATGCCGGCACACCTTTCTTGCTTCTTCCATATACATCTACCGTTTCACCCATCCTTGCTCTCATATTAATCGCAGCGAAACGGCTCTTTGTTAATCGCTTCTCACCCTCGTGGGAATCAGGACGTGACGGGTGGCGAACCACGTCGCCGTCATTTTTCAACAAATTAGGTTTATTAAAATTCGTCGTAGTGAATCCCATGAGCTGTGAATTCTTAAAGGTCGGCAACGCTTGCGTTCTGCTTATGGCGCTGCGGATGTGTATAAGCGGCTTTGATTGATTACCATCAGGTGACACGCCTGCTCGTTTGCCCTCCTATCCCATAAAAAAAGTGTGTTTTTATTTCTTTTAATCTGACTTTGTCTTGTGTCTTAAAAAAGTATAAGATATATAACAGAATATAAAGTTAAGAATAAATACCGTAGTCAGTAGCGAAGCGTGTGGGAAAAAGTAGAAATTGACTTCTAAAACATTTTTTATATTACTTGTTCAAGTCTAGCTCAGTCTGATATGATGCGGGCTTGGCTTTACAGATATAGGTCAAACTTACATCGTACAGTCACTCGCTCGCTCTGTGGACATCGCTGTGATTATATAACTTGAACCGACATTACTCGGCTTAAGGCTTCGATTAGATAAAAGGCAAGAACGTTCGGTTTGGTAGATATTCAGATTAATAAAATAAAGTAACCTATTTAATAAAAAGAAATTGACAAATTGAATTTTTTTGGTTACATTGAATATTGTTGGGGCTTCCCCGTTTCTGCAGTGCATCAGGTATGTACGTTAAACCCCGCACCGATGGCTTTTGGGGCATTTTGCGAAAATGAACAACACCGTTGCTGCACAGAGTGCGGGATAGCTCCAACTCTATAGTGAAAACCGTTGTTGCTACATTCAACTCGCACCTTACGATACAGCTAAATCAGCTTCAATGTAAATGATTTACTTACATAATTTTTAAGGTATACATAATTGAAGAAAAATAAATGTTTGAAATAAAGATTATTATTAATCTTTATTTTCATATTTTTCCTTTAATAACAATATTATTAATCTCTATAAAAAAATCTCTATAAAAATAATATTATTACTAAGGTAATTAATCCTTCGTGGCGGGATTAACCAAGCACACGAAGGATTATGCATCCAAGGAAAGGAACCTTCTCACGATCCTAGCCGTGCACAATATGGCTGCTTTTTGAATTTTGAATTTAACCCACTTACCTAAACCTAACTTGGACAGATGGGCGTCCAAATTTTACCGATAAGTCCATTTACAGAGACCACTATGGGTACAATGACAGTTGAATCAACGTGCAACATGACGGAAATCTCATGCGCGAGGTCTATGTATTTTATTTGTTTATCTTTTTCCGCTTTAACGAGATTCTCGTCATGCGGAACACTAATATCAACTATCATTACCTCGCGTGTAGTTCGATCCACTATCACAATATCAGGCTTATTGGCAACAATGTGCCGGTCCGTGATAATGGATCGACCCCAGTATAATGTTGCACGAGTGTTTTAAATAAAGATTATTATTATTATTATGGGATGGAAGGTAAGTGAGCAGGCGTGTCACCTGATGGCAAGCAATCAACGCCGCCTAGGACATAGGACAGTCAGCGACATCAAATGGATTACTGAAGGGTTGCCTGCCTTAAAGGTATGTGCAGGCTTATTTGAAGGTTCCAATGTCGTATCGATTCGAAAGTATCGCTGAAGGCAGCTGGTTCCACTTTTTGTTGGTTGGTGGTTGCCTTTCTTAAAAGGATCCATTGTAATAAACTAAACTAGTTTTTCGCGGTCCCGCCTGCGGCCTTTCAAAGCTACTCGAGCGTTTTGGACTTGCCAAATTTCAGCAAAATCGGCCCACAAATGACGATTTTAGCTTTGTATGACGGCCATATTGTTTTACACTATTTTGGACTTTATATCCCCCCCCACCTATGTGTTCGCACATATCAACATCTTTTCCTTGAAAGCGACTCAGATAGTTACGGTTCGGGTAGGCCGTCAAGCAGTCCTTCACCACGTTCAGATCTTCAAGGTCTGAATGCAACTCGTGTGCCTCGAGCCATATCCGAACTTTTCTCTAGAACAAACTCACCTACCATCTCTTACAGTTTCCCAAATAGCACGTCAGTGATTTAGTTTTGTATAATACTAGCTTTTGCCCGCGGCTTCGCTCGCATGGAATTTGGTCTGCCACATTAAGTTTCGCGACAGATCATTTTAAATAAATATATTTTTTTACCTAATTTATGGTTCACAAATTTGGTCATAGTGGTTTCCGCATAAAAGGTAGATATATGCTGTCGCGGACTTTTATTTAGAACTATTCATCACAAACAATCCTACGGTACATCATCTTTGTGTAACTCCAATGGTTTAGGCAGCGTACGCCAAGATAGCTCTCAGAGGCCAGATTTTTTCCGACTTAATTGACATGTATCGTTATATTACGACCAAAATTACATAAAAGTATTACAAATTGTAACCTATATGTATTTCCGATGTATAACCTATATTACTGTAAAATCCAAATCCGTCCAGTGGTTTTTTCGTGAAGTAACAAACATACATCCATACTTACAAACTTTCGCATTTATAATATTAGTAGGATAGTATTGTAGGATTGAATCAATTTCAAATAGCTTATAACGTAATATATTATGGTATTCGGTACAAAAATAGAAATGTGATTTTCAGATTTAAAAGAGAATTGGAACCGACACACGTGTAACTGAGGCGGTGAGTCAGTGATGTGATAACGTAATGGACGGATGAGTCTCGGCCGAAATGAACGTAATCAAATGAAACATATTCGAGGAACTGCCGCCCACGCGTGGTGTCAACGCTGTGATCGATGTTTTTTTTCTTCGACTGAATCAAAGGTCTCCATTAAAAACAGTTCATAACTCTGGGAGAACATGATTTGTGGAGGCGTAATGTGTGACGTGAACAGAGCGCCGTCCTGTGCCTGTATAACGACTTCTTCTTCTTCTTATGATCCTATGTCCCCGGGGTGCGGCAGACGGCGTCCACAGTGCTTCTCCATTGGGATCGGTCTTGAGCGACGCACTTCACTTCAGGCCACGTCAACCCGATGGATTTCATCTCGGCCGCTACGGAGCGCTTCCAGGTGTGTTTGGGTCGGCCTCGCTTCCTTTTCCCTTGAGGAGTCCATTCCAGCGCCTTTCTGGGAATGTGATCAAGGTTCCTTCGGAGAATATGGCCTATCCAAGTCCAATGACTTAAGGTACCTTTAATTTGATATCGACGCAGAAAAGCGAAAACGCTACAAATGATGTCAAAAATTTTATCGCATTTTCGTATCAGAAAAAACCTGCGACCATTGTCTCGGCTGTCTGGGTGGGAGGCCCCGTTGCTGAGCCAATTGGTCGTTATTTTAATCTTCTTCTAAGAGAGCCTCTCCGACTTGCGAAGGTAGGCAGCCAATTCAGTACAACTCTCCTCCTCCTTCGCAAAGTTCTGGAGCACTCGCTATCCTGGTCCACTCCCTGATATTACGTAGCCAATATTTTCTTCTGCGACCAACTTGTCTTTTGCCCGTGACTTTTCCCATCATGATCAGTTGCAGCAACTTGAACCTGTCATGTCTCATGATATGACCCAAGTATGCAACTTTTCCATCTTTGACGGTCTGCAAAAGTTCATATTTTGCTTGACTTGTTGAAGAACCTCGTCATTGGCCACTTTTCGAGTCCAGCTAATAGCGAGCATCTGTCTATATGTTCACATTTCGAACGCTTCTATATGTTTTCTGAGGTCTTTTCTAAGCGCCCAAGCCTCAGATCCGTGTAGAATTTATCAGTATAGAAATTATTTTATTAACTATTGAAAATTTACAATGAACAAGATATTTACAGTATATAGGGAGAGTGTAAACTATTATAACAGTAGGAATTTAAAAAAGACCTGCGGCCCACCACGAAAGATGTAACCTTGGGAAAATCTCCCAATAAATAATTTAACTGCACAACAGTGGAAACCTTTTAGTTGGCAACCGCGAGCCGTATTCGCTACGCTGGGAAACTTTACAATCTGTTGTGGAGGGTTACGGAGCCGCAGGTATGTCAGGGTGTAATGCTCTCTGGAACAGTTGAAACCTTCGTACGCATTGTGACTCAAAATTTTATAAAGAAATGTTAATGGACCATGACCATGGATGGGATACCATACCTGGTAGGAGAAAAAATCGCTGAAGTTCTCAAGAAAAGCTAGGGTCAAATTACCTTTAACCGGCGAGCTTGGATGAAGAGAGTGATGAGTGTGGATGAAGAAAGTGGGTCGAAATCGTAGCAGATGGAGGTCTGTCGTCTCTGACTACCCCTACAGGAAAACAGCTGTCATTATATGTTTGTACATATGTATGTAAAATATATATTATATATAAAATATACAATATAAATATATTATAAAAAATATATAATATATGGCTGGGCAGCATTTAGGAAACTCCGTCCGGTCTTCTCGTCGCCCATATCTCAGAGTCTGAAGACGAAAGTCTTCGACCAGTGTGTCCTACCCGTACTCTCCTACGGCGCCGAACCATGACGCTGACAGTCCGTCTGCTTCATAAGCTCAGAGTCGCTCAGAGAGCTATGGAGAGAGCTATGCTCTGAATTTCTCTGGTAGATATGATTCAGAATGAACAAATCCGCCAGAGAACTAAAGTCACCGACATAGACTTTCGAATTAGCAAACTAAAGTGGCAATGGGCTGGTCACGTTTGTCGGAGATCTGATAATCGTTAGAGCAAACGAGTGCTGGAGTGGAGACCGCGTCTCGGTAAACGTAGTGTGGGACGCCCCCCGGCTAGATGGTGCAACGATCTGCGCAGGGCGGCTGGCAGAAACTGGATGCGTGTAGCCGAAGATCGGGCTAGGTGGCGCTCCATGGGGGAGGCCTATATCCAGTCGTTGACTGCCGCAGGCTGCTGATGATAATGATGATGATGTAAAATATATCAATTAGTACCATCGTAGTGCAAACATTGGAATCCATCATAAACATGGGGTGTTGTCGGAATCCCCACGTTCGGTAGTAAGATTGGGGATTGCAGATGGGGTTATATTATTCAGGTAGATGCGATTGCCTATATACACAGCAACTACAAAAATACTAAGCAAATAACAACACGGAAGAGACTGAGATGATAAACAATCTTGCTAGCTATCACTACAGTTATATATCTTAAGTTAATACTAAAACTTTATTTATTTTTATTCTTCTATTATTCTTTTTCTACATGTCAGAAAATGAAAATGTGCCAGGATCGTGGTAAATGGAGGTCTATGGTATCTGCTTACCCTTGCGGCAAACAAAATATACTTATATATGAGTAACAGTTTTGACTCTGAATACTTGCTCCACGTTCGTCCACCTGAGGGACGCCCGCTCCCACGTGATATCCTTCTGTCGCCGCCTGGCTCCCGCGCTGGATGGTCAGCGGACCCAACGTGAGAATAGGTTCAGCCACATCTTGACGACGCGAAGTCGTTAAAGGACGCCCAAAAACCGCTGGGAACAGCAGCATCTAGGACCGAGCATTTGCCTTTTCAAGTTGTTGCACAAACAGTGGGTTTCATCCCCAAGGCTCGATCCCACACCCCTGTGGGTGTAAATGTCCCCGTAAATAAATAAAGCTCTGAATAGTTTATTTTTAAAATGGTTTTTTACTGCGTTTAAAACTATACAAGTAAAACTTGTTATATTTTTAAGAAAAATATTGCTATAATTTATTTTATTGATTAAATAAAAATATGGCGGATTCTTTTGTTGAATTATGTTTTTAAAATAAAATTTTCTAGAATAACACCTTGTTAACTTTTATGAAATAAATTATTTCGTGTCTGAACTCCGCGGTGTTACTTGTTATGGCTCAGCCAGCTTTTTATTTTGACCGAAACACAAAACAAATATTAAATAAACAGCACTCTCAGCGTGTAACTTGTTTATGGTCGCTGTCTTCTGATTCAAACAGTTAAAACTTAAATAATAAACAGAACTTATCTAATCATTTTTTATCTGTTGAAATTCTTAGAAAAATTTATCGCAGTTTGCAGCTTGTATATTTTTTATTTCTTAATTTTTATTAGTATCCAAAACCCAAATAGTAATAATTTTTATGCGAATGAAATATAGAAATAGAAAATTTTTATTACTATGACACATTTTTATTATATATATAATATAATTAATTTTTGCTTAAAACCTTAATAATATAATATACAACAAAAAAAAAGAAACAAAACAAGAAGAAAATAATTTTAATCAAACAAGTGTCATTAAATAGTTCTTGCTCAGCATATGCCAGGCGTTCTATTAGAGCATCAGGTGCTGGTTTTCAGCAAGAACCAACGTGGTCAGATCGCGGACCACAGTGACGACGGACACATTCATATTGACACGCACACAATGAACAGGCAAACTTACTTTGCTTAGGTACGCGAACACAAATTGGAAAAATGATATTGTATGTTTACAGAGAAATGTATAGGAAATTAATAAATGTTTCAACGAGAAACGACTGTCAGCAAATCCTTCAGCACCTCACCGTGGCTACCAACGTTACAGGAAGCATATTCAGGTGTAGTGGACTCTCCGAAAGACAAGCATGAGGATTTCGTATTCTTTTTCTTCAATTCACATCATTGCCCTAGGGTACGCAAGGTTTCTGTTGTGTCTTTCATATTGCAGATGTTAACAAACGGTACTGGTTGTCAACCATCAGGTTCTTCATGGGATATGAAGGGCGCAGGCTTGTCACTTGATGTAAAGCAATCAACGCCAACCATAGACATCCGCAGTGCGATAGGTATTAAGAAAGCGTTGACGGCCTTTGAGAAGTGTGTAGACTTGTTTTTTGAAGGTCCCAATGTCGTATCGGTGACAGATTTCCTTGCTTTTCTGGGAGAAATGCTCACGTACTATACCGTACCAGCCGATACAGCGACTGATACAGCGACACGGGATCTTTAGAGGGTATGGTGAAACTCTTCCAAGTGAAGTCAATTTATTAATGAATCACTTTACATTTTATATTAATTATATTTATAACAATAATATTCTTATATTCTTTATTTATCTTATTCAACATATATTCTGTACACGCAGTGCGCTTGTGGAACTCTCTCCCACATACTATACGTGATAGCCTCTCACTGGATGTATTTAAGAGAAGAATTAAAGAATGGTTTTATATAGTATGTATTGTTATGTATTATTTTATCTCTCTTTCACTCCTGGGTTTGCTGGAAGAAAATTCAATTTTGAGTTAAGCTCACCTTTGTACATCTTCTTTCCTTTTAATTCTTGTATCTCGCGTTTTGTGTACAATAAAGTATTAAATAAATGTAATTATTATGTTTTAATATTAAATATATTAAAAAATAATAAATAATAATGAATTATATTTTATAATAATAAATCACTTTACATTTTACATTCAATATTAATTTCTTACGCCAGTAAAGGTAACATTAGGTATTAATTTAAAAAAGGTTTTATTATATGAATTTAAATAGTTTTAATACATTTAACAATATATCACTACAGTACCGGCGTACATACTATTTGTTAAGATATTTACCATTGTTTGTATTCATAAAATATATATTTCATTGTTAATGGGCCGAATTGTTACACTTGCTTGTCTAAAACGCGTTTCCCAATTTATCAAACAATAGAACGCCCCGTGAAATATCTATTTGGTCGCGTATAGTTTGCATTGATTTAAAAAAGTCCGAGGTAGCCTAATTGGAAACGAAAACAATACGGTTTTGTGATGTTTTTTGGACGTCTCCATAGTCCAGTCAATGTAGATCGTCTCTATATCTGTATATATACGCGCGTATAGAGATGTTCGCTTTTTTTATGGAATTAAAAGGCAAACGAGCAGGCGCGTCACCTGATGGAAAGCAATCAACGTCGTCCATAGTCCATAGCGCCATAAGCATTGTAGAAGTGTTGCCGACCTTTGAAAATGTGTAGGCTTGTTTTTTAAAGATAACTTATATTAGATTAGAGTGTGTGTTTGTATACTAACAATATACATCATTATAAATCATCAATATAAATCATTTTGATTTATATATTTTATTTGTACGAGATTGTTATAAATTAATTAGTAGATGAAACGGAGTTGTGTTATTCTAGAAATAGAAGATGCGGTTTTTAATGACATTTAAAACATTTAGAAACATCTTTTTAGCCATTTCAATATACTATTCCGAAACTTCATTTCACATAACATCACTCTATGGAACCAGCTGCCTTCGGCGACTTTTTCCGAACCGATACGATATTAGAACCTTTTGAAAACAAGCCTACTCTTGTCTCCAGGCCGCCAACGCATTTATGATGCCTATGGTGTTGATTGATAATACATTGGAACCTTCAAAAAATAAGCCTACACTTTCCTTAAAGATCGGCAACGCTTCTGCACTGCCTATGGCGCTGCGGATGTCTATGGGCGGCGTTGATTGCTTTCCATCAGGTGCCACGCCTGCTCGTTTGCCTTCCTATCCCATAAAAAGAAACTGGAAGTAAATATTTGAAGACTATTCAAACGTGGAATGTAACCCCTGATCATTAATAATGAAAGCGTAATTTTATAACTTATATAGGCGTTATTAGTTAGGGGGAGGGTGTTGGACCTCTGGAACTCGGCCGCTCACCGGACGAAGCGCGGTAGCTAAGCTACCACTCAGCCGCCGGTTTTCTGCGGGAGTGTGGTACTTCTCCGTGCGAACCGGCTCATTCACGCTACAGACACATATTATGCCATTCTTGACAAAGTATTCGTCTGCAGTGTAGCCCTATCACTGTGAAGTAATATGTAATAATTTAATATATACTCATGTATCTGTACTGCAGAAGGAAATAAATTTATCTATCTATTATAGATATTCAACTCAAAATCGTACAAATCCTTGAATAAAACATCAGTTTCACCCGATGGGTCGACCTACAAAAGTAACAGCCCAGGTAACAGTAACAGGTGAATGATTTCAACACACCGCCCCAATGCGGACGCTGAGGTCCGAGGACTTATACAGTGACAAATATAACCCATTTCAGACCCTTTCCTGATCAAATACTGACATTTCCAAGAGAACGCTCACTCGAAAGGCTTTTAGACTTAGCGTACCTAGCGTTATATAAATTATTTTGTTTTTTAACTGAATTTATTGGTTTCATGTTGTTTTTGCGCAGTAGAATAAAAATATACCCTTTTCTATTTGGCCGTTAAAATAACTCGCTCTTCTTCATCACCATCAACAGCCTGCGGCAGTCCACTACTGGACATGGGCCTCCCCCAAGAAGTACCACATAGCCCAATCTTCGGCTTCCCGCGTCTCGATAAACGTAGTGTGGGACGCCCCCCGGCTAGATGGTGCGACGATCTGCGTAGGGCGGCTGGCAGAAACTCGCTCTTGATGCTTGGTAAAAACATTTCACTGCAATAATTGGTTTATTAATAGAAAATTTAAATCTATATGAGTAAGGAAAAACAAAAAAAAACAACATTATTTGTTTTGTATTTTTTTAAAACAATACAAAAAGAAGTGTTTTCTGTGGTAAATACGAAGTGTTTTCTTGGATACTTCATTTTTCGTAAAAGTTTCATCCCCACCACTGGATGACTGGCATCCAGTACGGTGCGTTTGTCCCGAAACTTCTTTCCACGCTCCACCGCTTTTTGGAACCAACTGTATTTAGTGCCATTTTCGACTCGATACAACTTTGGAACCTTCAAAAAACAAGCATACACATACCTTAAAGCAGAAAACCGGCGTCTGAAGGGAAGCTTAGCTACCGCGACTCATACGATGAGTGGTCTGAGTTCCCCCGCCCCGCCCCGTCCACCCCTCCACCTCCCCCTCCCCCCTCCCATAATGACACTTTCCTTAAAGGTCGGCAACGCTTCCGCACTGCCTATGGCGCTGCGGAAGTCTATGGGCGGCGTTGATTGCTTTCCATCAGGTGACACGCCTGCTCGTTTGCCTTTCTGTCCCATAAAAAAAAACTCTTTAATACCTCTATATTATATTTTAGCAAAACCCACATATTTTATCTGTTCACACGATTACATTTTCCACATAGACAAACATTTTTAACATTAATGTATTAATAAACGGTTTTTAACAGGATGGAGGTGATTAAATTGTGTTTGATGAACTTAAACATAATAAACTAGTCAACATGGGGCATCATGGGTTAATAATGCACACGTGAAATAGCTTTTCAATTTGATTTCACGGGAGCTAACCGGCTTGATTATATAGTATCGGATTGTTGGCGTAACTTGGCTGTCACATACATTTCAACATTTATTTGTATAAATTTTAAATGGAATCACATTTTGCGATCCACAACACACGCCGATGATTACTTTTTGAATGTCGTTCGTTCGACAGAACTGGCTTCAATGATCAGTTAGTTGATCAAAGTTTTCTGGTAAAATCAAAAAAAATAAATAATTAAACAAACTGAAATAGATATATTAGAAATAGACTAAATTTTATTTATAACACGCTTTTTTATAATAACTAAAATTGCAGCTACAGGCGTGCTTGAATTTCGCGTTTGGTTTATGATTCTTATTTTTTATGGGACACACATAGCAATTGTCAAACGTGTCGCCTGATGGAAAGCTATCAACGCCGACCATAGACATCCGAAGTGCCATAGACACGTGCGTTGGTGATCTTTAAGGAAAGTGTCATTATGGGAGGGGGTTGTGCATCCGGAACTCAACCACTTACCGAACGAATCGCGGTAGCTAAGCTACCATTCAGACGCCGGTTTTCTGCGGGAGTGTGGTACTTCCCCGGGCGAGCCGGCCCATTCATGCTACACACAAATAATATGCCATATTTGACAAAGTATTCGTCTGCAGCGTGGCTCTACCACTACAAAAAACTACGAGTTAAGCAACAATAGGATGTAATAACATAAACATCGCAGAAATGTTGCCCGCCTTCGTGAAATGTGTAAGCTTTTTTGTTAAAGTAATACCGCCGAAATATCTGTAAGGTCTCATTATTCCGATAAAGCGCTCACCGTACTAAGTAATACACAAATTGTGATTACGAAGAGAACTAGATTCAATAAAAGACAATCGCATCTAATAAATATTTACGAACAGAGAGCGGGCTTGTGTCGGAGATAAGGAGAAGCAGACATTGTACAACAGAAGTAATTTCTCAGCGATGAGTTAATCCAGAGTTTGCGAAAGGTTTATAAGTTGCGTGCGCTGCGGACGGGGTGTGAGGGGTGCGGGGGGAGGACGAGGGGACTCCCTGCTTATTGTAAAACAATATTATGGTAATCGTCTTGACAATAACGCCCATTTTCAAATTTGACAAACGCCGGGCCCGGAACGGCGTTCAACTCTCTATTGAATTGGGATTAGAGTACTAAGATAATTTAAGCAGTCCTGAAATTAAATAGTCTTCGAATAAGTCCATTTTAATAGTCTATTTTAATAGTCTTCGAATAAGTCCATTTTAAAACTAAAATGGACGTGTAAAGTGGCAATGGGCCGGTCACGTTTGCCGGAGATCCGACAATCATTGGGGTAGACGAGTGCTGGAGTCCACTCCAGCGCGCGTCCGCGTCAGACCGCGTCACGGCAAACGTAGTGTGGGACGCCCCCCGGCTAGATGGTGCGACGATCTGCGCAAGGCGGCTGGCAGAAACTGGATACGTTAAGCCGAAGATCGGGCAAGGTGGTGCTTTTTGTTAGAGACCTATGTCTAACAGTGGACTGCCGTAGGGTTTTGATTGATTGAAGGCCATTTTAATAGTCTTTGATTAAATCCATTTTAATAGTCTTAGTATAAATCCATTTTAATAATCTTCGAATAAGTTCATTTTAATAGAATTTGAATAAGTCCATTTTAATAGTCTTCGATTAAATCCATTTTACTAGTCTTCGAATAAGTTCATTTTAATAGACTTTGAATAAGTCCATTTTAATAGTCTTCGATTAAATCCATTTTAATAGTCTTCGATTAAGTTCATTTTAATTATAAAATAAAGCCGATTACATTATAAAGATGGACAGTCAAACTAAGGCTGGCTAAGACCTGTGTGTGTATATATATGAGTATGAGTAATAGTATACATTATACATATATGGAAATATGTGTATGTATGTGTGTGTCCGTATCAATGTCCACTGTGGTCCGCTATCCGACCACGTTGGTTCTCGCTGAAAACCAGCACCGGGTGCTCCAATAGAACGCCTGGCATATGCTGAGCAAGAACCATTTTATGACACATGTTGGATTAAAATTGTTTTATTTTTGTTTTGTTTATTTGTATATTACAATATTGTGAAGGTTTTAATTTTAGCTATTGTAAAAAAAGGTATCATAAGTATAGTTTTTTTCTATTCTATTCTATTTCTAAAATAATATTGTAGCGAAATGTGCACACGCCGCGGCTGATGTTAGCGTGTAAGCTTATTTGGAGTGAGTGTTAAAACTTTCTGCGTTCAGAGGGAGTCGCTAGCAATTTATTTAATTTGTTAAATTTCAATTTCGCCGGAGCCCTCCAGCATTAGCTTTACCTCACCTTCCCACTTCCCACTTCCCACTTCTCAACTTTACTTTGACATTACACTTTGATTACTTAATGAATTTCCATCGGAATTCGGAGCGATGACGTTGGCTTGCGGGGGTGTGGAATATATATATTTTTTTAACAGCCCATATATGTCCCACTGGTGAGTACGGGCCTCTCCATTTCTGGAGGAACGAACGTTAGACCCAGACCGCTTGTCCAGTACGGATTGGTGGGGTTACCAGACTCGAAATAACTATTTGTAATGTATACATATATTTATTCCGATACGGGGATCGAACCCGTGACCTTTGACTCCGCGGGCGGAGGGCCCCGTCACTGAGCGAATTAGTCGTCAATGGTGTGGAATATTATCGAATAGTAATTTTATATTTCTTTTTAAGCAAACGAGCAGGCGTGTCAGTTGATGGAAAGCAATCAACGCTCATAGACATCCGCAATATGATAAGGCTTTGTAGAAGCATTGCCGGCTTTTAAGAATGTTGTCTTGTTGTTAGTCGGTCCGAAAACACCTCTTGAGGTAGCCGATTATACAGAGTAGTGAATGGAAAGATATAAAAAAACACTACTCGGATTGAAAGTGATCCAGGCAATGGGGGTGGAGGATCCTTTGTTTGTGGGGCAGTGTAGTAACATCACTTGCTGGCACTGGATTACCTCGTTCATATCTTGGTGCACGTATGAGGCAACTAAAGAAGCAAAGTACAGCGGACAATCAGTAGCTTCCACTTGAATGGTGACGGTCAATTTTTAATCTCCAATACCGGAAACATGTGTCAATTTTGATAGAACCAAATGTATATGTAAATCTGTACGGATGATTGGATCGACACTAGTACGGTGCGTTTTTCTACAATCTTCTTTCTACCCATCACTACCGTGTGAAACCATCTACGTCCAGCGGTGTTTTCGAATCCATAAGATATTGGAACCTTTAAAAAACAAGCCTACACCTTCCTTAATGCCCGGCAACGGTTCTGCAATGCCTATGGCGCTGCGGATGTCTACGGGCGGCGTTGGTTGCTTTCCATCAGGTGATACGCCTGCTCGTTTGCCTTCCTATCCTATAAAAATGTATAAAGTTATGTACGTTTTATTGACTATTACTGTTGTATCGAGTGTAATTAGGAGCTACTCTTAAGATAAATAGCACGCGAAGGATTGCGAAGAAAACAGCAAAAAGGTGGAAAATATTTTGGCGACAGATTTCTTGTTTGTGAATCATTTGTAACGACATCGTGATCAGAGTGGACGCGGCGAGTGGCGCGGCGTGGTCGAAATGTTAATCCCCAAAGTAAACATTGCTGAAGTGCAGGAAATGGACCGCCGGTGAATATGAAATATTTAAAATACTGTTTTTAACATTAGGCTGTCATTAAGTTTTGATATAATCAAATACATTATATATTTTTGAGGGAAACCTTTCAACTTGATTAAATTAAATATTACCAACAACTATACTTTATTTTCATACTTTATTGTACACAAAACACGACATACAAGAATTAAAAGGAAAGAAGATGTACAAGGGCGAGTTTAAGTCAAAACTGAGTTTTCTTCCAGCAAATCCAGGAGTGAAAGAGAGATAAGATAAGCTGTGAGGATAGAAATAAGTGTACAACAACAAAATATAATAATAATATACATAACAATACACACTATATAAAACCATACATATATAAATATTAATAATATATATATATATATATATATATATATATATATATATATATATATATATATATATATATATATATATATATATATATATATATATATATATATATATATCATATATCAAACGATACTTCCAATTAGATCAGTGGCTGACGTCTATGGAGTCAATGGTTGCGGTGATGATCCCCAAATGAAGAAAATATCTTGCACATATATTACCATAAATTTAATTTTCTAGTAAATATATTATATATAAAAAAGGTTAAATATAAAATTGCAGAAACATTGTCAGCTTTTAAGACATGTGTAGGCTTGGCCTTATATTTTTAAAGTATGCTTTTACTCCACTGTATATAAGCAAGTTTTAATTTTTAATTATTCATCAACCACACAACACAGAACAAATCTTATGAACCAAGTTATTGCTTGAACGGTTTGAAACTTTATCTAATTAAAACTCATCTCTCATTAAGATTAAACTAACATATGTTTATGAAATTCCACGCCCTACACATCAAAGTGTTGATGTCTGTCGTCAATCAATTTATATTTACACGGGACATCCCCTTATTTGTGTTGCCTGATTGCTGTCCCGACGATCTTCACCCCCCACAATTTTATGGAATTGCATCGTAATGTGGGGGAAGGCGAAGAGGTGAAGGGAACACGGGAAATTTACTTTGGTAAACATATATTTATTATTAATTATAATAATAATTCTTTATTTGCATAATGTGAGGTGTAACAAGATGAAAAAAGACGTATAAAAGCTCCATCATATTGCCACTTGTGGCGTACAAATTTCATTAACTATCTACATACATAGAGATCTAAATACATAACTAAACTATTATATTGTCATTAAAATTATAATTGATTTATCTATTACATACACTCGATCGATATTTTAAAGCAAAAATGTCCGTAATATTATAATTGTTGCCATCTATTAGCCATTCATGTAGTCTTATTTATTCACTTTTATATAGAAATAAATAATATATTCAAAATTTGATCAGGATATATGTGTGGTTAAATTTGATCAAATCGCAGAAATATTTAAGGAAGGCTCGGTAAAAATATCTAATAGGTGATTATATGAAGAAAGTGACGAGTGTGGATTAAGTAAAGAAATTATGCCGGGATCATAGCAGATGGAGATCTGTGGTCTCTGCCTACCCCCACGGGAAACAGGCGTGATTATATGATAAAGGTTCAGACCACTAGGTAGTAGGAGGTAGCTGGTTCCATAGAGTAGCGGTGAGTGGAAAGTATTTCGGGAAAAACGCACGTGTACAGGATCACCATCCTCCATACTGGATAGTCTACTAGCTCGAACAGAAAATCTGACCACGTTGGTTCTTGCTAAAGACCAGCGCCGGGTGTTCCAAATAGAGCGCCCGGCTATATGCATATGCTGAGCAAGAAGCATTTTATGACACTCGTTAGATTAAAATTATTTTCTTTTTGTTTTGTGTATTTATTTGTATATATAATATTATTAAGGATTTAATTTTAATTTTTGTAAAAAAAAGGTGTCAAAAATAAAGTTTTTCTATTCTATTCTAAAATTTTATACAGCGCGTACAAAATGCGTGCGCAAGATTTTGATTTAATATAGCTCCACGGGAACATGTTACACCGTACATAAATAAAGCTAATATAATAAAAATGAGACACCGCAGGCAGCTTCATTTCGCTACCCATCTATTTGGATTGATTCGTTATGAATCTCTCTGTCATATTTACATAATAAATTAACATGGTCCCGTAAATAAAACAGCGCTCGCGATACCATGGCGTCTAGGTCATCACTGGTTATTCGATTGTCACTACGGATGCCTATGGGCGGCATTGATCGCTTTCTACCAGGTGACACGCTTGCTCGTTTGCCTTCCTATCCATTAAAAAAAAACACACAACCCATTGAAATACCAAAGCTGAAACTGATCGATAGTATATTGGGTATATATACTTTGATATTCAAGTTTCAAACATCCATTACTATGAGGTACATAAAGAAATATTTGATAAGTGAACTCCAATCCCTAGAGGTTATAGATATGATCGCAATGATGAATAGTCCGGCGTTACTTTACGGAAATCCATCATTAAGATGGACAGTCACGAGAACTTTGCTAAGATCCGCGAAAACAACTCAGAAAAATAATTATATTGTGTGGTTACGACAGCAGTGTATAAAATACAAAATCAGTAACCTAACTCTTATTGAAATAAAAAATCCGTTAATAAAAGCCCTTCAGTATTTCACTACTTCCACAAACACACAATACTACTTTTGAACAGAATGTATAAGACACGTTTTTTAACTCCAACACGAGGCATCTTCAAGTCAATCTCACCAGACCCTACGGAACATCGTTTCACGCACCACCACTCTATGGAATCAGCTCTGCCTTCAGCGGTATTTCCAAAAGGATTCGACATTGGAACCTTCGAAAAACAAGCTTACACATAGGCCTGGCCTAGTCTAAGTCTAGTTTGCCCTCCTATCACATAAAAATGGGCCATGGTATCTACCTGAGTAATAAAAACCCACCAAATCCCAAATTTGCCTGCCAAGCGTGTGTAGTACAATATCATTAATTTCTGACAGAAGCCAATTTCCATTGATGGAACACAACAGTTGTAATGGATATGGGTAAACTGCTCTGTGAATTCTAACTGATCTGTATCTGCGCGCCATCGTGGGGGCGGCTCGCTATGTACGTAATAGCGAGTGACCTCAGGATGGAGAGCATCCATGAGTTTGTGGTCCGGTTGGCCCGGAAGATGTTTGACCGAGCCGACAATGAACCAAACTCACACCTACAAAACCTTGCTTGCCTCCACGCTCGTTCACTTGAGTGACGCCCGCTTCCAGGTGAAATCCTCCTGTCACCGCCTGGCTCCCGCGAGGAGGAAGGGACGGATCCAACATAGGGATAGGATCAGCCACATCACGACGACGTGAAGTCGTTAAAAGACGCCCAAATCTAGGACTAGGGGGCGGTCGCCCCTTTGAGTTGTTCCGCGAGCACTGGGGTTCATCCCCAAGGCTCGATCCCACACTCTTGTGGCTTTGGATGTCCCCGTATCCTATCGCTTTGTGAATTTTAACTGAGCAAAGGTGACAACGAAACTCATCTGATGGATATCAATCAATCTCATGCACATCTGAAACACCAGAGGCACTGCAGATCTGTTGCTGGCCTTTGAGACATATGTAGGCTTGTATTGTTTGGTGGGGAAAGGCCTAAGTTACGCCACCAACCACGCAGCACATATTTATTCAACATATAATTAATTAATTTAATTAATAACAATCTGAAACTAGAATTTAGTTTGACGTGCGTATAATCAGCGAACTAATTACCAAGTCGACGCGTCGCTACATTGTCTCGCGCTGAAACCGTCAATTTATTTTCGCGCTCCGAGCTGATAAGCTGCGGTGAAGAACAAAAGGCTCTCATTGAATTAAATCTGATACGAGATGATAGGATTCTAAAGGCGTTCGTGCAGGGGTGGTGCTACCACATCACACCCACAACTTTGTCTAAATATATTCATTAAATTTTTTCTGCGCTTAAAAATTCTCCGTCGCGCTAGTGAAATTACCGCTTTCAATGTTAATGGGATGAATATACCGACGAAAAAGCAAAGAATTCTGTTAAATACACAGTGCATATACATTAACTAAAGTATATAGTAAATACACAATTTTATTAGTGGTAGAGTCACGCTGCCGACGAATACTTTGTTAAGAATGGTATAATATTTGTCTGTAGCATGAATGAGTGGGCCGGCTCGTCCGGGGACGTACCACACTCCCGCAGTAAATTGAACTCAGGCTGCTCACGTCTATGTTCCGGAGGCCCAAAACCCTCCCCCTCGCCCTCGCCCTCCCACTCCCATAATGTCACTTGCCTGGCGGCGTTGATTTCTTTCCATCAGGTGAAATCGTTTGTCCATAAAAAAAATGTAAAAAGAATTATTACGTAAAAAGTTTTCACTATGCGGTTTACTATGTATTCTTTTTTTGCCTTGATATATATCAAGCAATTAATCAACAGCTCGCGGTAGTCTAATCCTGGGTACAGGTCTTTCCCAAGAATCTCTACCTAAATGCGCTAGTATCTTTATCTTCAGTTTCACACAATCATTTTCTGCCAGCCGCCCTGGGCAGATCGTCGCACCATCTAGCCGGGGGGCGTTCCATACTACGTTTACCGAGACACAGTCTCCACTCCAGAACTCGTCTGTTCCAATGGTTGTCGGATCTTCGACAAGCATGACCAGCCCATTGTCACTTTAGTTTGTAAATCTTGGCCAAGTAAAATTCTGACTGTCCAACATACAAAGTAACTGTCGTAATGATTAATAATGTATTTAAAAATATGCCAAAATTAATGTAATTATATCAAAAATAAGTAATTAGTACATTATATATACTTAATAATTGATTTCCGGCAAGTAACGCCTGATTCCATCAATTTTACGAGAGCTTGTTTTATTCAGAAGTCAGTAGACATATAAGATGGCATTTATTTGTTCACGAGATGAATAATTACATACATATAGAGCTTGTGATCGGCGAACAATCGTGAGGAAGCTTCGAAATAGAGTTATTAAATTGATTAAATAACGAGTCGGTAATACGGCGTAATCCCGCTGCGCGGAAGCCATTCCCTAGAGGCTTATTAACTTTTATTAATTCCCAATCCCCGAAAATTGAGCGGTCCAATTAAACTGTGAGCTATTTCGCGATTTGCAGGCGAAATAAGGCCGTTTAGGGCATTAGGTTTTCAACTTTGACTGCTACTTTCAAGCAAGGTTTATTCAACCATATTTTTTTCACCATATTTCACAGCTCCTATATACTCCACTGCTAAGAGCGGGCCGCTCTATTTCTGTTTAACAATATTCTTTAATAATTCCCAAAAGTATTAATTTATATTAAATATCTATATATATATAAAAACCAATTGCTTTTCGTTAGTCTCGCTAAAACTCGAGAACGGCTGGACCGAATTGGCTAATTTTGGTTTTGAATTATTTTTGGAAATCCAGGGAAGGTTTAAAAAGTGAGTAAATATGATATAGTAAAAGCAACAATTTCGTTTTGCCTTAGAAACTATTCCTACCTGATAATATTTGATTGTTGTGACGTGTCTGTTTTTAAGTAATAAAACTTAATTAATATAATAATAAAACAATATTTAATCTGTGTTGAATTTAATGAGATAAAGATATTTTATTAATTTGTACTGTAAGCAAGATTCAATTTAGAACCGTACACTACAAACTTTATTTTGTAAGCTCATAACCTTTGTGGCATAACAATTTTTCAAGCAACATCATGTGTAATTTAAAATAATGATAAAACCTAATTCATATCGAGCATTTTTTTTATTGATTACGATTTCTTTTTGTCCCTGTTAAGTTTTTACCATATTTTTTACTAAAATTGAAACATTCTGCAATTATCGTTGAGCTTTTTTATTTATTGATTCTGAGGCGGTACGAAGTTTGCCGGGTCAGCTAGTAAATATTTAATAATGTAATTTTTAAACTATACGTCTAAATAGAATAATATAGTACAGTGGAGAGAGCACCAGAATACAAAAGCCACCGAACGAAGCCGACGCTACTCGTTCGCGAAAAAATGAATAATCATTGAATCAGAAATAAAGTAATTATTCATGTGTCGGATGTCCCGCGCCCCAGAGTGGGGGCGCGCTACCGGCTCCCGGAGCGAGGTGACGTCGGGACCACCGTGGCTTTGTGTACACGTCACTAGATACCTCGGCTAGTGACGGATTGATTCCATTAGTTAGGTCTTGTTATTAATAAAGTATTTATTTTATTTTGTATAACCTAATAATGTTTTTTTTAAATATATATAAATCAAATATTTCATAGCATAAAAATACACATACATTTATAATTTGCATGTTAAAATATTATAAATTGGATAAAAGAATTGTTACATTTAAAACTTTTAGATCGAATTGCTAAATCTTAACTGTGAAGTGATGCAACAGAAGTCTGGTTTTATACTCCTTTTACTATACCAAGTGGACCTATTATATATACAACTGATGAATGGCGAGAGAAGAGCGCGGGGTGCGGGAGACGCGGTCGTGCCTGCACGTGTGCAGCAACAAAGCGCGTTCCACGAATGCGGAGAATCAAAGCGCATTCCACGAATGCGGCGTAACAAAGCGCTTTCCGCAAGTGCGTAGTAACAAAGCTTGTTCCGCGAATTTGTTCTTGAAGTGTATTCTGTAGCAGGTAGCTACATATATATACATACATAGGTAAAATATAGCACAACGCAAAAATATGTATACAATTATAATCATATTCTTAAAAAATAAATACATACATACATATCGTCACGCTTGTTTCCCGTAGGGGTAGGCAGAGACCTCAGATCTCCATCCGCCACGATCCCGGCACATCTTTACTTCCTTCAACATCATCTATCTTTTCATCCATCCTTCCTCTCACATTTATCGTAGCGAAACGGCTCTCCGTTAGTCGCTTCTCGCCCTCGTGGGAATCAGCACGTGACAAGTGGCGAACCATGTCTCCGTCATTAAAAAATAATATATTATATTAATAACTTTCTTCTTCTATGAGTGCCTCTCCGACTTGCGACGGCTCCGACTTGGCAGCCAATTCAGCACAACTCTCCTCGCGAGGTGCAGCAGTTCTGGAGCACTCGCTATCCCGGTCCACTCTCTCATATTACGTAGTCGAGACTTCCTTCACCGACCAACTTATCTTTTGGCCGCGACATTTCCCATCGTGATCAATTGCAGCAACTTGTACCTGTCATTAATGACTCTAATGATGAAAAAATGTTATATGTTAAAGAAATAAAATCTTTTATGTCTTCGCGTCATTCTTCATTTAATTTTTAAAATTGACAAACAAACAGACACACAACAATTTGAAGAGTTCTGTTGCACTTTCGTTTTTATCATATGTATTTACACAAATGCAACATTCTCAGGTATATAATAAACGGGAATACTATGATAAAATATGCAGTCCTACAAAAGTTAGAAGACCTCAAGCTCAGTAAGGAAACGTGAATAGGCTATAGAAAAATCAGAATAACCTATTAACGAAAATACGACAGTTATAATTTACCAAGGTAAAGGCCTCACTCTTCACTAAGCTGACTTGCTTACACACAAATGTATTGATAAATTTGTTTTAACAGCAACAGATATTTGTTTTCTCCGCGCCATGAATGATTTTAATGGAATTATATCATCTCCCACGCGACGCGAAGGGCTAAAGCCATACATATTATTAAATATTCCACAGACAAACGGAAATACGAATATACTGGTGATATTTCATAAGTGGTAGAGCCACGCTGCAGAAGAATACTTTGTCAAGAATGGCATAATATTTGTCTGTAGCATGAGTGGGCCGGTTTGCTCGGGGAAGTACCACACTCCCGCAGAAAACTTCGCCGAACTCAGGTCGCTCACCGCGCTTCGTGCGGTGAGCGGCCTGAGTTCCGGATGCCGAATACCTTCCCCCTCTCACTCCTTCTCCCTCCTCCATTGTCCTTAATGGTTGGCAACGCTTCCGCACTGCCTATAGCGCTGTGGATGTCTGTGGGCGGCGTTGATTGCTTTCCATCAGGTGACACACCTGCTCATTTGCCTTCCTATCCCATAAAAAGAAAATTAAGGTAAAAGAAGGCAAACGAGAAGGCGTGTCATCCGATAGAAAACAATCAACGCCGCCCATAGACATCCGCAGCGCTATAGGCATGTCGGAAGCGTTGTCGTTCTTTGAGCACTTTGAGAAATTTGTAGGCTTGTTTATTGAAGGTTTCAATGTCGTATCGGTTCAGAAAAACCGTTAAAGTTAGTTCTACAGGGTAGCGGCAGATGGAAAGAAGTTTCTGGAAAACGCACTGTACTGGATCGCCGTTCATCTTGATGGTGGGGATGAAACTAGCTCTACGGTGATTACATTTAATTTTTTTATAGAAATGATAGGCATACGAACGAGCTGTAACCTGATGGTAAATGATTGCCCTGGAAATCCTGATACCTTGTTGTTTCGGGGCACTTCTGATATAGATAGATGTATTGTTTATTGTACACCAAAAAGACAATTACACAACTATCGATTGTAATATTTATATACAAACGGCGGTCTTATCGCTAATAGCGATTTCTTCCAGACAACCGTACGTTATACGTAGTTTCAAATTAGTTATTTCGACATAAAAATTATATTAAAAATGTGTCAGATATCAATCCGCTATCAGTCAAGCTTTTACCGCTATTTCGCAATGAGGTTTCTACGATCAGAGAAGCGGCGAAAGAAACTCGAGTTTCTTTCGTCGTTCAGTCTAAGTTACCCCATACATACCTTTTAAAGCTCTCATTTCCACCTTATTCTGTCTGCTTTCATAGCACTTCCGCTAAATGAAATTTTCACTACCGTATAGTACAGTAGTCCGAACAAGCTAATAAAACAAAATAACTATTCAACTATATACTATCGTGTGAAGAAATTCAAACTCTCTTCGTAAACAAGTGTTCTTCCCTAGCCTTCTATGCAAAGCAGATCGGAATTACCGAGAGCAAAGTAAACGGCTTATGCTAATGTGAGGGATGTAAGACCCCGTAGGCACAATGTCCACCACTCCAATTACAATATAGGTCGTCTGAAACAACCCAGTTTCCAACGCGGTCACCGAATGTACGATATAGACGAACTACACCGCTATTTATTTACTGTAAACAGAACTAGGACGGGCGGCCTAATTGGTTGAGTGGCGAGGTTAAAAAGAGGATACTTGAGGAGTTTCTTTTGCCGTTTCTTCTCCTTTTTTTATGGGATAGGAGGGCAAACGAGCAAGCGTGTCGCCTGTTGAACAGCAATCAACGCCGCCCATGGACAATCGCGACACCGCAGGAGTCGCGGAAGCGTTGCCGGCCTTTTAGGTATAGGCTTGTTTTTTGAAGGTTCCAATGTCGTAACGGTTCGGAAAGACCGCGGAGGGTAGCTGGTTCCACAAACTGGTGGTGCGTGGAAAGAAGTTACGAAAGAAACACACCGTTATAGATCGCCACTCATCCAGATGGTGGGGATGAAATTTTTCTTTACGGCGAGTTGTGCGGGTGTGGAATTCGGCGGCGGGAATTATTCCAAACAATTCCTCGGAGCACTTCCCACGATAGAAGCGGTAAAAAATGCTGAGAGATGAGACATCTCTCCGCAGCGCTAGAGAATCAAGCCGATCGGTGAGATCTTGGTCGTCGACGATTTGGATCGCACGACTTTGAATGCGATCCGAATCGTCGAATCTCATCCGTCTCATCAAAATCCGAAGAAGTTGATACTGGGGAGCTCCGGCCCAGAGGTGAGAACAGTATTCCATGTGTGGCCTGACTTGTGCCTTGTACAGTTAGAGGCAATGGCCCGATGTGAAATACTGTCTCGCTCTACTGAGCACACCCAGCTTTTTCGAGGCCAGCTTGGCCTTTTCTTCCAGAATTCTCCTTTTAAGAAGAACCTCATTGCGTAATGGTGGTAAAAGCTTTATCGTCAAGAGATTGACATGTTGGAAATTAAATGGATGGCTGGCCGTCCACCACCATCCATTTAGTCGCAGTTTTATACCAGTAACTGCAAATATTTTTTTGTTGAAATTGTATGTTGTAAGTTTATATAAATAATCCTTTTTCAAATGTTAACAAAGCTCGCATAATAATTATAACAATGTAAACCAAAAAAATAAAATATTTATTTATATGAAAATGGCAGTCTTTTTCGCAAATATAAAAATCAAAAATTTCAAAATCAAAAATTTTAAAGAAACGGGATTTTGTAGTTTAGTATGCCTTAAGCATCCAATTGAATTTACCATTATGCCTAAAAAATCTTAGAAAAAGTATTGAAAAACTAAAAAAATCTGTCAATATACATATATACAGCAGTAAAAGCTTCTTCGCTTCGCTAATTCGCGCTTCTTTCATACGTGTTTTCACTATTCGCGGATTAAAGAAATGCGACCCTATTCATATATTCGCGGCTAAATGTTCCTTTATTCGCGGATTTTATAAGTACATACACAATAATAAAAGGATTCTAATATGTATCGAACCTAATATCCTTTGTAAATGCCGTCCAATGGACTAATAAAAAAAGTTAACTAGATTTTATTTTGTCACCTAGGAACGTATCCTCTATAACCTCATATAAATTACCATTTTGTATCCACGGTTATTGTATTCGCGGCATATTTATGGAACATATACCCCGCGAATAAAGAGCTTTTACTGTACTCACTGAACAAGTCTGCACAGAGAGTAGAATAAACAGGTTGAAGGTCGACCGTGGATTATCTTTAACAACAGTTTGATGAGGCATCAATCGGTCCCGGAGGCGCTCCCCGCCGCCAGCGGAAGTAGTAAAATACACTTTATGGTTGAACTGGAACAATATTTGAAAGCCGCGCGCGTAGTCGGGAGCGCAGTGCATCACAGGCGCGCTGGTCTATTTCTATCACGCACGAAATTAGCGGAACGAATTCCATGCTATACCCCAATTCTTATTTCTACACATACATGGCACAGTGAACTGCGCGGGAGTATGTTATAACTAGTATAAGAGTGCAAATGCGGGATGTACTATAGCGTGCCTGTCGTACTGCTTACGGCTACACCCGGGATCTTTAAGTAAGGCTTAGATTCTTCGATCTCCGCATCGGAATAAATATATGTATGTTTTACAAATTTTTATTCCGAGTCTGGTAACCCCGCCGCATTGGACAAGCGTGGTGGGTTAACGTCCGTTCCTCCAGAAATGGAGAGGCCCGTGCTCAGCAGTGGGACATATATGGGCTGTTAAAAAAAAGTTTATAAAATTAGTTTTTAATTTTCTTTTTCTACAAGGTGCACCACCTTCAGACCAATTCTTTCAGTTTCGCCCGCAGATTGACTGGTAGAGAATTCCCAATGGCATTAAGTCCACCTGTTGTGACTGCGCCTGATTTTGTGCAAAAAGTTTAAATATATAAATTTTAAATATAAAAGTGGAAGTTATATGTAGAAATGTTTTTATACGATTTTATTTTACGGTTGTTAAACAATTTATCATTCCAAAATACCGCAGACTATAGCTTGTGAGTCAGCATAGACCTTGGCAAAACCTCGTTGGAAACCTGTTATTATCTTAATATAGAGACAAAAGCATACATAATGACAATAGCAGTCGAAATCATTAACATATATATTCTTATAATATACCTTATCATGAACTATTTAAACCTAACTCCACAAATAATCCGTAATTCCACGAATTTTCACACTCTTTTTTTTTGGGATAGGAAGGCAAACGAGCAGGCGTGTCACCTGATGGAAAGCAATCAAGGCGGCTCATAAACATCCGCAATGCCATAGGCAGTACAGAAGCGTTGCCGTCTTTTAAGGAGTGTCATTATGGGAATGGGGAGGAAGGAGTGTTTGTTGGGCCTTTAGAACTCAACTGCTCACCGGACGAAGCGCGGGAGACAAGCTACCACTCAGACGCCGGTTTTCCACTGGAGTGTGGTACTTCCCCGAGCTAGCCGGCTCTACAGACAAATATTATGCCATTCTTGACAAAGTATTCGTCTGCAGCGTGGCTCTAACACTACTCTATGGAACCAGGTAGCTAGCCAGCAACGCGTCACATATGCGGCCTTAATCGTTTTGATTAATTTTGTGTTGATGGCTTTTGTATACATTTTTTGTCTGCACAGCAGTCGAATCTAAAAACAATTTTGGATTGAGAGGAACCCACCGCCTCTGGGTTTCATTATTGCTTCAGAGTCGACCGGAAGCGATTTGCTGTAGCCAATATGAAAGTCCCTCAACCGCTTTCGCACCCAGACTGGTCAGGGGAGAGTATGACAGAGTGAGGTTTCTCAATTATAAACTCCTTGTGTCACTGTGGAAGAGCCATACAAACAATGGTACATCTGACATCTTGCCCTCTGTGCCCGGTCACTTGCTCAGCAGATGACGTTATGAAGGTAACAGAGGTGTCAGCGGCCAAGTCCTGGGCGAGCAACGTCTGATGCCCGCTGACACGAAAAACAAAACTCTTTGTTATTTTCACTTAACATTCTTCTTTTCTCTTTCAGACCACCTCGTGAACGGAAAGTCGGTGAAGATGTTTTAAGAAAACAAGTGTTGTGTTGTTGACGACCTATTCGAGTTCTTCGTGTCTCTGTTGGACCGCGTTCAGTGTAGTGATCTTGTAATGTGGTGACAGTGTGGTGCGTGGGGACAGATCCAAGATGGCGCTGAGAATTTTGACAGTCGTCGTGTTTGCCGCCATCGGGTTCCACTGCGTCATCGCTGAAAGAGGTATTTTGTTTGAATTAATTAGACACATATACATTTTTTATCAGATAATGTGAGTCAATGGTCGCGGGTTCGATCCCCGCATCGGAATAAATATATGTATGGATTACATATAATTATTCCGAGTCTGGTAACCCCGCCAATCCGCATTGGACAAGCGTGGTGGGTTAACGTCCGTTCCTCCAGAAATGGAGAGGCCCGTGCTCTGCTGTGTTAAAAAGTTAAATATTTTTTTTTAATTATATTGTCAGTTATTATATATTTTAGTGACACAAATGTATATTTTCCTTCTTACTTCGAAAATTATCAATGAATTTCCGATCGCTACGTAAACAATCTACGTAAAAATTTGATCGTGTGAGATTAATCCAGTGCATCAACTCACAGATGATTCTGCGTCTGGACCAGTGCCAACGTCGACCGTTCAGAAATACTCATCTCGTTTATAATATCAAGATGCGTGGACATGAAAAATGTTTCGATTTTGTATATGTATATATTTTTGCTAGCATAAAGTCGGCCTAGTTATCACAATTTCGTAATACAATTTACTTATAATTTTTAGGCATAACAAAAATTTACTTATAATTTTTAGGAATAACAAACAATTGATTTTCTTTTACATTTTGAGAAGTTTTTATAAAAAATTTTTACTTTAGGTAAAAAATAAGGTAATTTTTGGGAAAAATACGAACTATTCTATCGGATACGATAAAATTATCCGATAGATATTATAATATATCCGATATATAATATAAATTCATAAAATAATTTATGCGTATACATATAAAAGAAGTAATATTACGAAAATACATAGTTATTTATAACCCCACACATATAATTATTTATAACCCCACATATGTTAATTATGTTATTCTTGACGTTAATGGTTCAGTGGCGCCGTTGCCGGTTGTGAAGTCAACGGTCGCGGGTTTGTTTTCTGCGTATAAATAAATATATGTAATTATGGCCATCAGACATTTTCTGAGTTTTATTCCAGTTTCACATACCCAGCCAATCTGGTTAGGACAAGCGTGGTGGGTTGATGATCGTTTTTCTTTTTAAAAGAGTAAGGCTTTTGCCCATTACTAGAATGTATGCGGATTGTTTCGTTTTATATTGTATGAGAAGTGTAGGCCTGTTTTTTATGAGGCATTAGCTCAAAAACACCACTGACAGTGTCTGGTTCCATAGAGTAGTGGTGCGCGGAAAGAAATTTCGGTAATAGCGCACCGTACTGGATCGCCATTTATCTTTTGCAGCAGTGGAATTAAGCGGTCAGAGTTATTCCAAACAATCCTCGGAGCACTCCCCATGATTGAATCGCTACATACTGAGACATGTGATATCTCAATACCAAGGAATCTAAGAGCCTATATTTCACATCTTCATTATCAATTACGAATTTGTTCGTGAAGTATTAATTTTTTATATCAATATCAATATCAGCCCGCGGCAGTCCACTGCTGGACATAGGCCTCACCCAAGGCGCGCCTCCTAGCCCGATCTTCGGCTACACGCATCCAGTCTCTGCCAGCCGCCTTGCGCAGATCGTCGCTCCATCTAGCAGGAGGGCGTCCCACACTACGTTTGCCGAGTCGCGGTCTCCACTCCAGCACTCGTCTACTCCAACGATTGTCGGTTCTCCGACAAACGTGTCCAGCCCATTGCCACTTCAGTCTGCTAACTTGAAGAGCAATGTCGGTGACTCTGGTTCTCCGACGAATTTCTTCATTTCGAATTCTGTCCACCAGAGAAACCCATGGAAATATAAATATAATAAATTATATAAAAAATAAATTTTTTATATAATTTATTTATATTTCCATGGACATACTGTGGGAAAAATGTTAATTTTAAGAATGTATAATATAATACAAATCAAAGGTTAATTTAGACAGAATCTCTCTCGTTGGCAAGCGTTCCACAGTGAGCGGATGCTGCGGTCGAATCCGGCGCCCTTGGAACAGATTCCACTTTGTTTATTGTTTCTGCCGCTCATCAGTAAATTAGCGAGCGGGCTCGGCGTGAGCCCGACCTGTTTCTGTGAGAGTAACACGTTACACAACAAACGGTGTTTGGTTTGCATACAGCTGCATCATAGTCGGTCTATGTATAGGGTGTCCGATGACAGAATTATAATAATTATCCAAAGTCATGCAACATTATCCATTATCACGGTCCAGTATCATCATTCCAGTATCACTGGGATCGATCCATTATCACGGACCGGCACATTGTTGCCAATAACCTTTGTTAACAATATTGTGATAGTGGATCGAACTACACGCGAGGCAATGATGGTTGATATTAGTGTTCCGCATGACGAGAATCTCATTAAAGCGGAAAAAGATAAACAAATAAAATACATAGACCTCGTGCAAGGGAATTCCGCCATGTGGCACGTCGATTCAACTGTCATTGTACCCAAAGTGATCTCTGTGAATGGACTTATCGGTAAAAAATTGGACGCCCATATGTCCAAGTTGGGTTTAGGTAAGTGGGTTTTAAAATTCAAAAAGCAGCCATATTGTGCACGGCTAGGATCGTGAGAAGATTCCTTTCCTTGGATGCATAATCCTTCGTGTGCTTGGTTTATCCTGCCACGAAGTATTAATAGCTCTAGTAATAATATTATTTTTATAGATATTTTTATATTAGTAGTATTGTTATTAAAAGAAAGACGACCGATTGGCTCAGTGGCGGGGCTCTCCGCCCACGGAGTCAATGGTTCGATTCCCGCATCGGAATATATATATATATATATATATATATATATATATATATATATATATATATATATATATATTATATATATATATATATATATACGGATTTATAAATATTTATTTCGAGTCTGGTAACTCCCCCAATCCGCATTTCCGTTCCTACCCTTTTCTTTCTTCTCTATTCTTTCCCTTCCTCTCTGCCAATCCACGGTCTGCCGTGCCAAAGGATGCGTGGCTAAGGGCGAGTTTAGTCGCAAAGCGTGCCATCCGTCCCGGGATCAGGCTCCTTCGGGTACTGTTGTGCCTTACTATGGTGCAGGACTCTGTTGGGGTTGACCTCCATCCTCCCTTGCGGCACGTGGGATTCACAAAGACGAATTTAGTATACCTAATTTGTTGAAAATGACGGCGATGTGGTTCGTCATCCGTCACGTCCTGATTCTCCTGAGGGCGAAAAGCGACTAATGCAGAGCCGTTTCGCTGCGATGAATGGTAGCTGATGGAGCTCTATGGTCTCTGCCAACCCCTGCGGGGGATAGGCGTGAATATATATATAAAAAAAGGAAAAATATGTATATAATAAAGCCTTTATTTTCCGAAATATAACAAACGCCTTATACATGAGGAAGCGACATAAAAAAGCGTAAATGTAGTAAACCGCAAAATGAAAACTTACCACCAGAGCCAAAAAAATGTTTAAAATTTCTGGAAAAATTCTATCTGATCACTCGGAAACAGTCAGTTTCAACGCTGTATAAAATTATCTATTGATCGAAGCTGTGAGACTCAGACCAGAATATAATATGTGTTCTTTATACGACATGGTGACAGTAACTTTTTCAGTAGTGTTTCAATAAATACGCGAGTGCGTTGGGGGCCTGTGGTGGTGGTGGTACGATGCAAGTGCTTCACCACCCACCGCTACCGTCAGCAATTACTTCGTTCACAAAACGTCGTGACGTGAGCTTAAAAGCTTTCGGTGGTTTTTTTGAATGTCGCCGCTCTGTATCACAGTACGATGCATCTACAGAAACTGTGGACCTCGCCATAATTAATTTCATATGTAAAGGTGGTTATATTTATATTATTCAGCGTGAATAAAGTAACTATATATTAAATAATTATCAATCAAAGTTAAAAAATAGACGAGGATTTGGGTGTCTTATCTTAAATTCAAAGATGTATCGTTAGTAGTCATATACTATCTCTTCTTTACTCTATTTTTTAACCCTTGTTATCCCTCTTATATCAAGACTCGCTTTGTATTTGGATTCACATTCCAGGTGTTTGTCAACATCTGAAAACTTAATATTAAAAATACCTGCTCATCACACTAAATTCTTTGACCAATGTTTCACAGTACAGGCTGTTCGGTTATGGAATTTGTTGCCGTTGGAGGTGAGACAAGCGAAGTCTCTCCCAATTTTCAAAAAGCTTGTCAAAAATCACTATCTATCTTTATAAGTATCTTTGTATCTATTTTTTACGGTTATTTATGTGTTTATATGTATATATATGTGTGTGTATGTATGTATGTATTGTACTTATATTTTTGATTATGGCTATTATCTTTGTGTATTAATAGTTATTTCTTTCTTTCATATCATCATAACGATAATGTATAATTATCAAATACTTCGTCAAAAATAGCATAATAATTGTCTGTAGCATGTATGAGCCGGCTAGCCCGGGCAAGTACCACACTCCCACAGAAAATCGGCGTCTGAGTGGTAGCTTACTTACCGCGCTTCGTATGGTGAGCGGCCGAGTTTTGGAGGCCCAACCCCCCCTCCCTGTATCCCTCCCCCTCCCATTCCCACTGTCACTAATGACACTTTCCTTAAAGGTTGGCAACGCTTTAGCAATGCCTATGGCGCTGCGGAAGTCTATGGGCGGCGTTGATTGCTTTCCATCAGGTGACACGCTGCTCCTTTGCCTTCCTAATCCATAAAAAAAAGAACACAACTAAGATTAACATCTTAAATACAACTGTATTGTATATTGCTGCGAAAATATTCCGTATTTATTACTTTGTGTAGCAATTAATTTATTTAATTAAAGCATAAAATATTTTAATCGTTCTACGCACTTTCTTACGGGAATTAACGTATTTTAATAAGCAGCTGGTCGTAGCCATTGTAATAACTCCATCTGTTAAGGACTACGTCGTTATACGTTTTAACGTTGAACCGTAAAATATTAATTCCGACGTAATAAACACCTCACCTCTCAGCTGCAGAAAGATGTTAATGTCAGTTATTTCGTTTGATAAATTATCATTACTACGCAATTCATACCTAGCGTTACATTTTATTGAGACAAATACCTTTCAAGAAAAAAAATTGCCATAAAAAGGAACTCACGAATAAATAAGATACTATTTTTTACGCCTGTTTCACTCAGAATCCCGTTTTCAGAAGAATATTACAACAAATAGAAAAATAATTTTTGGCTATCAAGTACGATATATAAATAATTATTTTTATTTAAAGCATCATATTCGAATTTTTTTTCAATGTTATTTAAAAAATTGTTCCATTGAATAACGGATTTTTTTTGTATACTTACCAGTGCGGGATACTCATACCTTTCTATTTATAGAGGAATGGCTTCACGTCGTTGACCTAATCCGAATTCCAAATAAATACCTGTAGATCATACCTGATTTGACAACGAATTGGCTCAGAGGCGGGGTTTGATCCCCGCATCGGTATAAATAAATGTATGACATACATATGTTTATTCCGAGTCTGGTTTTATGTCCATTTCTCCAGAAATGGAGTGGCCCGTGCCCAGCGGTGGGACATTTTGATAATGGTAGAGCCATACTGCAGACGAATACTTTGGCTTATTATTTGTCTCTAGCATGAAAGGGCGTCTGAGTGGTAGCTTAGCTACCGCTTCGTTTGGTGAACGTTTGAGTTCCGGAGATCCAACATCCCCCCTCTCCCTCCCACTCCCATAATGACACTTTCCTTAAAGACCGCCAACTCTTCTGCATTGCCTATGGCGCTGTAGATGTCTATAGGTGGCGTTGATTGCTTTCCATCAGGTGATAAGCCTGCTCGTTTGCCTTCCTATCCCATAAAAATAAAAAACAAACATGGATTTTGAAATAAAAAATACGTTATTTAGAATGATTCGGAAATATAATTTTATACAAATATTTGAACATTTTTTTTTCAAAGAATTTAACAAATTTAATCAAATTTTTCTTTTCTTACAAACATATGTTTCATACAATCTTATAGTGCTATTGTATGTATCAGTTAATAGTGGAAATTTTACTGATTGCAATAATTGTAATTAGAAATAATATAACAGTGTAATATAACAATTGTATGTTTCCCAAATAAAAATAAAATAAATGAACGGGTAAAAAGTGTTAAGTTCGAACAGTTCATAGTCACACTAGTTCAGCGGTAGTCTGACATACGAGAGTGTTTGGGTGGGAGGCCCGGACTGGACGATTCAATTTCGGAACAACCGCAGAAAAAACGGAACATTTTTTGGGAGCACCGGACTGGAGTGCGACTGGATGTACTGGATTGCTGATAGTGTCTCTGCGTCAATGTGTGCTAGTAGTCAGAAGTCAGTTATTCCAAAAAAAAAAAAAATATATATATATATATATATATATATATATATATATATATATATATATATATATATATATATATATATATATATATATATATATATAGTATGTGTAAGATAAGATTATAAGGTCATATACTGTAATAGTATATGACCTTATAATCTTATCTTGGAATTGGAGATAGAGCGAACAATCAAAAACGCATCGAATAAACATTGGATCCTAAAAGAAGTATTTAAAACTAACATGCCGATAAAACTCAAAAAGATTAAAATCGGTAGAAGATAATGTGACATGAAGTATTTGTTTGCAATGCTGAGGCATCTAGGAATCTATTTTTTACTAATTCAACACCAAATACGAATTAGTACGTGAAATAACTTAATATAGAATTTATTTAATTTTCTTATATAATATATATATATATATATATATATATATATATATATATATATATATATATATATATATATATATATATATTATAATTTTCTTATATAATATAAATATAGAATTTATTTAATTTAATCTACTTATCTTTTTTTATGGAAGAGACTTTTGAACAATCCACATACAGAGGACACTAGATATATGGCCTATATAAGAGTAAATGTGTGAATAATGGGAGAGGGAAAAGAATGTAAAAGAAGTTGTAATGAGTTCTACCTCTGTTGATGAGGTTCTTCTGTACAGAGAAAACATGGTACAGGAGACGTCGCACGTATTTAATTAAATTCTCTTTGAGTTTACTTTTCATTCTATTTACAATGCATTTATAACAACAATTGGCTTATTAGTGAGGCTGCCGCCGACGGAGTCAGTGGTCGCGGGTTCGATCCCCGCATCGGAATAAATATATGTATGACCTACATATATTTATTCCGAGTGTGGTTTACCCCGCCAAACCGCATTGGATAATGTGGGTTAATGTACTTTACTCCAGGAATGGTGAGGCCTGTGAATGGGCTGTTAGAAATGATAACAATTGATTAAAATGCATTAATTAGTCGCATTTATTTTCATATAGTTTTTTAACTTCATACCATTCCACACATTTCTTTGTCGGGATATGATTAATGACCTTATTGATTGCGACGTTGGGTTTCATATAGAATGATTACAATGCAAGTTTTTGTAGCTGAAACTTTCCTTGTACCATATTCATTCGTGTTTTGAGGAACCATAATTATTTTGATGTATTATAGCGATTTCATGATATAATTTGTTAAAACATGTTTAAAAAGTGTTGGACGTACGACGTATATATATGTATATATATATATATATATATATATATATATATATATATATATATATATATATATATATATATATATATATATATATATATATATATATATATATATATATATGTACTCGTATGTATATATGTGTGAAAATACATTTTAACTTGACTTGCTTTTATTCAAAATAAACTTAATAATCTTGAACTTTCATGATTTTGATTGAAGCTCTATAAATTGTCTTTAATACAGTCTTTATTTCAAAAACCTGGCTCCAATAACTTGAAAGGTTTTTGTTTTTATTATTATATTATAATATATATGAGCTCAATAAACCTTATTGGTTACTGTAAATTGTTAAGTTATTGAGGTTTTTGTTACCGAGGCTTTCTTTGCGGAAAAATTTTTGTTTTGCGCAAAGAGAGCTAAATTTTTTTGCTATCGCTACCTCAGCTTGCACCCCACTACGGAGATTGTAATGTAAAATTGGGTAGTAATTTTATAAATTGCATTTGGCATGTCCCCGGGTGAGGGATATTAAATTTGTGAATATTTGACGCATTTAATGTGGGCCACGGTTATCCCGGGGTATTTAACCGCTCCCGTATTGGCAATCTCAGGGGGCAATCTTATGGGGGTTCCGCCTGATATTTTATGGCGTGATTCGATTCGATGCTAAGCCGACTTGAGTGTGACATGCTTTTTTATCACATGTCATTTACGAAATTACAATCATTTCCCAAAGATTTCAACCATTTATAAAAAGTATTTTATTTTTATGGGATAGGAAGGCAAACGAGCAGGCGTGTCACCTGATGGAAAGCAATCAACGCCGCCCATAGACATCCGCAGCGCTAAAAGCAGCGCGGAAGCGTTGCCGACCTTTCAGGAAAATGACATGGGAGTGGGAGGAGGGAGGTTCTTGGACCTCCGGTACTCAGGCCGATCATCTTGCGAAGCGCGGTATCTTCGGCTTAAATCGGCTTTAAACACACTTAGTAACTTAATGTCATAACGCTGTAATCACTAGAAGGATATAGGTTTTATAAATGTTTGAAAACTTTGGGAAATTATTTTAATTTTTTTTTTAGTGGTAGAGCCACGCTGCAGACGAATATTTTGTCGAGAATGGCCATAATATTTGTCTGTAGCATGAATGGGCCTGATCGCCCGGGGAAGTACCACACTCACCCAGAAAACCGGCTTCTGACTGGTAGCCTAGCTACTGCGCTTCGTACGGTGAGCGGCCGAGTTCCGGAGGCCCAACACCCACCCCTCCTCCTTCTACCCCTCCCCTCCCATTCCCACTGCCATAATGACACTTTCCTTAAAGGTCGGCAACGCTTCCGCACTGCCTATGGCGCTGCGGAAGTCTATGGGCGGCGTTGATTGCTTTCTATCAGGTGACACGCTGAAAAAAGTGCTGATAATTGACAAAGAGAAGATTAAATAATAAATCAATACAACCAATTCGTTGTATATGGTTAGGGCATGTCTCCAGGGCGCAGGGCGTAGCGGTGATTCTATATAACATGTATATAGTGTTCAGGGGATCGGCCATTGCTGTACTGCTTCGGCCGACTCCATTGTGTGTCGTTGTTATATTTCTGCTCAAAGTTCAATATTGGGTCGGACATGACCTCCCCGCTCGGGAACACAAGCCGAGATATTTTGTTTTCGTTGCGAATTTTTAATATTATTTTTGATTCACGTGCTACCTTTTTACAATTTTTTAATGAAATTTGTTTCTGAATAACATATGGCGCGGGAAATGAGAGGATTTTGTGTTTTCATTTGATTATGGCGTAAAAGCAAAATTTAATTTGGGTTGTATCTTGTACGTGATTGTATTTTTATTTTTTAATTTAAGCAAAACGTATGGAAAATGTGCAAAAAAATTTCTCTGTCTGGTTTGAAGTAAAATTTGTATACGTATGAACAAAGATCCCACCGCCCACGGAATCAACGGTCGCGGGTTCGACTCCCGCATCGGAATAAATATTTATATGGATTTATAAATGTTTATTCCGCGTCTGGTAACCCCCCCAATCCGCATTTCCTTTCCTGCCCCTTCCTTTCTTCTCTATCCTTTCCCTTCCTCTCCGCCAATCCACGGTCTGCCGTGCCAATGGATGCGTGGCTAGGGGCGAGCCTAGTCGAAAGCGTGCCGATCGTCCCGGGGTCGGGCTCCCCCGGGGACTATGGTGCCTTACCTCAGCATGCAGGGCTCTGCTGGGGCTGACCTCCATCCTCCCTTGCGGCTCGTGGGATTCACTAACACGAATTTAATATACCTAATTTGTCGAAAAATGACGGCGACGTGGTTCGCCACCCGTCACGTCCTGATTCTCACGAGGGCGAAAAGCGACCAATGACGAGCCGTTTCGCTGCAATGAATGGCAGCGGATGTAGCTCTGTGGTCTCTGCCAACCCCTGCGGGGAATAGGCGTGAATATATAAAAAAAAAAAAAAAAAATGAACAAAGATTGGCATATTTTCATATGGAAAAACTTGAAACTAGAAGGCAGCATCTTTCGTTGATATTTCTGCACAAGATTTTACACAATAACATTGACAGTCCTCATATTATAAGTTGTGTTAACTTCCCTGTACCCAGAGTACATGCACGGGTGCAAAATTTTAGTTTATTTCACAAGGAAATGAAAAGAAGCGTTTTTGGATCCAATGCCCCGATTCAATCGTTGTGCGAACTGTAACACAAATACATGAAAAGACCCTTCATCACACAGATAGACAGATACGTTCTTTTCATTCTGCACTAACACATTACATGTATCTCTTCCACTAAGGTGTCTTAGAAGTGGCTTTACGTTTAAAAAAGGTATAAGGCTATGTTACTTGATAATCAAAACGTTACAACAAGTTATAACAGTCAGATTTCAGTAGATTTCAGAATTTTTTTTAACACTTAAATCCTATACATATTCTAAAAATATTATTCTTTGCCAACGACTGTAAGGTGCCCGTTTTTTTGCAAAGGAGTTCTGGATGACGTGTTGATCTTATAATAAATTAATGTACACATTAATTTATGTGTGTTGCTGTAGGGGGAAATAAATGAATCTATGTATTTATACTAATTAACAGTACATATTCAATTATAATACACACATCTGTATGAATACATGCATATACAGAGATATATATACACGTACATATACTAAAACTTCCACTCACTGAGCAGGAAAAAAAAATTTTTGCCACGACCCACTTGGTTTTATACCTCGTGGTATCAGCATTATCAAATTTGAGAGTACATGTATGCATTAAAATATTATACGAGTGTATTACCACCTTCGTCTACAATAAATTACTAATATATCAACATGTACGAATCAGTTAAGGATATTCTACTTTCAGAAGACTGCGAACAAGTTGATTTACACAAACGTCCCACCACTATAACGCTAGTGGGGAGAGTTGAGAAACTCCAGTTCACGGGATCCACTGAGACCGGCTTTAATCTCGCTAATACAATATTAGTTGAGGCAAAGTTCTCCGAGAGGCGTTCGTGAGACGTTCGCGCCGTGGGAGCCTATTGGAGCTCGGAGACGGCTCTGTGAAGTTAACGCCATAGTTTGACGTTGAATTGGGATTGGAAGCTTGGCCTTGTTGTTTCAAGGTTATCAAAACAATCAGCTGGAAGCAACTTGCCGTGGCTATCCTCGAAGTCTCAACTGCCTGCGCTGTAGAGACAGCATGATTTTGGGCTTTTCAGCCACAAACCTCTTGTGCGACTGTGGGAGAGGCACATACGCAATGGCAATTATGATGACAACGGATGATGCGGTGGCAACAGTCAGTTTCTGCGCTGGTAGCGTGTGATCTGACTCGATGAAGACGCATAAGATAAACATTCAGCCATTGCACACAACCTTGTATTTCATGTACAAGATACGGATTGAGAACGTGTGTGGTACAATACAATGTACAATGCCCGAGGTCTGGGACGACCGTTTGTCTGTAACTCTATCCCTATGCGATTCAACTTTTTCATGCTTTAGAACTTCAATCAGTCTTTTATATTTTTAATTCTTTCTTCTTCTACCGCGGCCGCTTCTATCTACCTCAATTTTGCCGTCAATAATGACTTTCTATAAATTGTATTTCTCTTTTCAATTAATATGTCCAAAATATGGCACTTTTCTCTTGTTTTTTTTTATATATCCACGCCTATCCCCCGCAGGGGTTGCAGAGACCACAGAGCTCCATCCGCTACCATTCACCGCAGCGAAACGGCTCTTCATTAGTCGCTTTTCGCCCTCGTGAGAATCAAGACGTGACGGGTGGCGAACCACGTCGCCGTCATTTTTTGTTTTCAACCAATTAGGTATATTGAATTCATCTTAGTGAATCCCACGAGCCGCAAGGGAGGATGGAGGTTAACCTCAGCAGAGCCCTGCATGCTGAGGTAAGGCACCATAGTACGCGGGGAAGCCCGATCCCGGGACGGTCGGCACGCTTTCGACTAGGCTCGCCCCTAGCCACGCATCCATTGGCACGGCAGATCGTGGATTGGCGGCTTTTCTGCTTTTCTCTTGTTGATCGTTTTAACTGCCTCTACATCGTTATTCATTAATTCTAAAACTCTTTCATTAGTAATTTTATCTGTTCATTTAATTTTACGACGACCAATTGGTTCAGTGTTGGGATCCTCCGCCCGCGGAGTCAAAGGTCGCGGGTTCGACCCACGCATCGGAATAAATATATGTATGGATTGCAAATATTTATTTCGAGTCTGGTAACCCCGCCAATCCACATTGGACAAGCTTGGTGGCTTAACGTCCGTTCCTCCAAAAGTGGAGAGGCCCGTGCTCAGCAGTGGGACATATATGGGCTGTTAAGAAAACGGATTTTAAGCCAACGACCTTCATGATCTTAAGGTGGACCTAGTCGTCAATATTATAAATGATTACGCTAAAGCTCATGAAGAACTTATTCACGAAGACTTTATCATCATGTGAACGTCGAGGTTATCCAGCTCCTCGACAACACGGACTTATTAAGAAGACTCAAGAGGACTAATCCTTTTGAGTTAGTTAAGTGAAATCCTAGTGTAATAAGTGAAATGAATGTTTTACTAAGTGTAGAGAACACAAGAACACAGTGTCTTCCCCTTAATAGAGACTATAAGAAAAGTGATAATGGAAGCAAGCTAAAAACACATTACTCAGTAGGATAGCTAGATTGTAATCGGAAAAAAATGCCGAAATCGAGCATCTGGTGGCTCAACCCAATATAATAGGAGTGACTAAGGCTCACTGACTTCGTTGGCCTAGCCACGTTCAGAGGATGGGGGAGGATCGTGCAATCAGGAGAGCGTATGTGGGTCGCCCCAGGTACCGCTGGAGAGACATGATCGAAGATGACTTGCGCAACCTTCATGTCTGCAACTGGCAGGAGGTGGCGTAGGACAGGACACGGTGGCGTAAGATCTGTTCCGAGACCAAGATCTATTTTGGATCGCTGCGCCAACAAAGTTAGTTAGTGAGATTGTAATATTAATGAAACAAGTCTACAAATCTACTGTTACGGTCCCATTTTTTTTGTAATGATTACTACATTACAAAAAAAAATGGGACCGTAACAAAAAAAATGTTTTAAGTACCCTCTAAAAAATAAACTGACAGAAGTTACACCGAAGAACGTTAAAAGTCACTAATCGCTCTTAACGTAGTTAGCTCAAATTCCCACTGAAGTCATTTGCATCCGAGAAAAATACCCCGCCACCAGCGGCTAGCAGTCCGCTCACGTAGGCGAAGTCTACGCCGCGCGTGGGTAATCGCTACGAGAAAAACAATCACGAATTTTCTATTCGTTTTGTTGGTAATAATCTATTTATATAAAAATGGAGAGTTAGTCTCGCTGAAACTCAAAAACGGCTCGACTGATTTAAATATTTTTTTTGTTTTGCTCGATCTAAAACTTCATGTATTAGATCGAACAAAATAAAATAATGGTTTACAAATAAAAAAAATATTAATATATTATAATATAATTAATATATTATTATATAAAAATATAATATATATTATAATAATAACTCAAAATTGGCTCGACTGATTTGAATATTTTTTTTTTGTTTTGTTCGATCTAAAACTTCATGTATTAGATCGAACAAAATAAAATAATGGTTTACAAATAAAAAAAATATTAATATATTATAATATAATTAATATATTATTATATAAAAATATAATATATATTATAATAATAACTCAAAATTGGCTCGACTGATTTGAATATTTTTTTTTTGTTTTGTTCGATTTAAAACTTCATGTATTAGATCGAACAAAATAAAAAAATGTTTTACTAATAAAAAACCTCGTCCAATGATGAAAAAAAAGTGGCCAATGCCACTTTTCGAGTTCAGCTAATAGCGAGCATCCGTCTATATGCCCAAATTTTTAAAGGCTTCTATACGTTTTCTGAGGTCTTTTTTAAGCGTCCAAGCCTCACATCCGTCTAGAAGAACGGGCCAGATGTAACTATGGAGCATTGTAATGATTATGTAATAATAATAAACTAACGATAATAATAATCTAACGATTATGTATAAATTTAATAATTTTATAACAAACACCTATACTCATAGATAAATACATGCTTGTTACACAGGCATTCCTATCTTTTTTATTATTATAATTTTTAATATTTCTTATTTTATTTTTTTATTTCTATTTATATATTTTTAATTTACTTTGCTGGTACTATCATAGTATACGGCCATTCTTCTCCTTAAATACATATATATTATATATTTTTAATAAATTAAAGAACACTAATTATTCTATACTACTAGCTAACTATAAGGTCAAATCTCTCTCTATTACTTCTATTCCTAAAGATTTTAGACAATACTTATAAAAATATAAAATTTGACTGTCATTTAAAAAAGTTTTCGTTTCTTCTTTCCACCATTTTTCCTCTTATCTGCTACTTATTCTGTTTTCTGTATTAAATGTCGATACGATGCGTTTTTCCCGAAACTTCATCACACGCACCACCAGTATTTGGAATCAGGTACGTTTTAGTGGTGTATCCTAACGGATACGATATTGAAATCTTAGAAAATTAAGGTCTATTCTTATTTCAGATGTCGGAAACGTATTTGCCTCCGGTGTTGCAGATGTGTAGGGGCGGCGTTAATTGCTTTTCATTAGGTGATATGCTTGCTTGTTTGCCTTCCTATCTAATAAAAAAAAAAAAACTCCTGTAGCCTATACTTATCCCTAATGCATTTGCAGTATCCCTAATAATTGGGGGATGGTTACTTAGGATCAATTTTATCAGGGATTCCCTAACTAAATTATTTTGGACCAGACCCCTTTTCCATAATTAACCGATACCTGAGACCCCCCCATAGCCAAATTTTATTATTATGGGATAGGAAGGCAAAGGAGCAGGCGTGTTACTTGATGGAAAGCAATCAACGCCGCCCACAGACATCCGCAGCGCCACAGGCAGTGCAGAATCATTGCCGACCTTAAAGGATAGTGTCATTATGGAAGGCCTCCGGAACTCGGCCGCTCACCGTACGAAGCGCGGTAGCTAAGCTACCATTCATACGCCGGTTTTATGCGGAAGTGTGGTACATCCCCGGGCGAGCCTGCCCATTCATGCTACAGACAAATATTATGCCATTCTTGACAAAGTATTAATACAAAATACTTACCAATATAAAAACTTTGGGGTTGGTGGTGAGTTTCGAACCCTTGGGGTCGATATCGACCCCTTTGGGAATCTCTAAATTACATCATTATGTGTGTCCATTAAAGAAAATTTCGTCGTATTAAATAAAAGTGCGCGACTAATAGTTGTCTATGTAAAGGCTTTTATTTTAAATTCACAACATATTAAATGTAAATCTACGTACATTTTCCCACAAAACCACTATCCCCCCTAATTAATTCGATCACAAGCTGAGTGACACAACGAAACAACTTTAATTAATTTTATTTTCCAAATCCCCCCGGGAATAGGGTTCAAATTCGCACAGCGGGCGGTTGCGAACTGTTAATGCAAAGCTACGAGTTCGTACAGAACGTGCAAAGACAAATTCCTCTACATTACCGAAGGCCGTGGCGGCAGGAGCTCGTATCTATGGATGCGTCATTACTAGAAACGGCTACACACTTTTTTTTACAGCCTATAAATGTTGTAGTATTTACTGAACTCAAACCTCTTCATTTCCGGAGGAATGAACATTAACCTACTATTCATGTCATAAGCGTGTAAGAGATAGTATCTTAACTGAGAAGTGATGCAACAGGAGTCTGGATTTATACTCTTTCTTGTTTACACAAGCGGACCTATTATATACAGAACTGATGAATGGTTAGAGAAGAGTGCGGGGTGTACGTGCGCGTATCAAAGCGCGTTCCGAGAATGCGCAGTATCAAAGCGCGTTCCGTGGATGCGCAGTATCAAAGCGCGTTCCGAGAATGCGCAGTATCCAACCTATGAGAAAGCGTAGGCTTGTTGCTTGAAGGTTCCAATGTCGTTTTGGCTCGGAAATACTACCGGAGGTAGCTGGTTAAAATTATTGGATTTAGTTATAAAGGATATAACTGAAATTCAAGTCGTATTTTTATTACTAATTAGAGATTTAAAATTAACTACGGATTATGGAACAAAAATAATATTGGTTTTTCATGCCACATCTAGATTACGTAGATCCAAGTTACTCGTTTCTCGTAATAGCAGAAGAAATAGTTTGCACAAGTATGCAAGGATTGATGGTCGGTGCTGTGAGTTGTGTTTGCGGTGGTAGCAAACAACGCACCGGGGGCCCGGGAGCATCGCGGTGTCGGTCAGCCCGTGAACCCACGGGACCTGGTGATCTATTTGAAGACAGGCCCTAAGTACAGGGTGTCCAATAGGAAGTTGCTGAAACTAATTGGCTGTCATTTCAAAACATATGCACAGAATCAGAAAAGCCAATTTTCTTTGAATAGAGGAAACTTTGCAGTTTTAAACGCACATAAATAAAAATCGAGTTGAATATTTTTTATGTCAGTTTATTACATCTCATAAAAGTAATGAAAAAATACAATGATTAATGATACACATTTTCGAAATGCGAACCGTTAGATTGTGCACAAAAATCAATTCTCTTTCGAAAATTGTGAAAAACTGTATCCAATATATCGTTTGTAATGCCGCGAACCACTTTCTGGATGGCTGCAACCAGTTCTTCTACTGTGCTGGGGTTATTAGCGTAACAATGATCTTTTATGTAACCCCACAAGAAAAAATCACAAGGGTTTAGGTCCGGTGAGTACGGGGGCCATTCTTGTCCACCTTGAACAAATTTAGGGTACCCCAGACCGATTACTCGATTCCCATATACGCGATTAATAGCTTCAAACACCTCATGAGTCCGGTGCGGCGTCGCTCCATCTTGCATGAAGTAAAAATTCTTGACCAATCCTCTCTTTTTTGCATGAGGGAAGAATTTCGTTTCCAAAAGCTGTTTGTAACTCTCTCCTGTCACCGTAGATTCCAAGAATTGTAAATAAATCCCCTTTACTGAAATCGCTGCCCATGCCGTTACTTTCTGTGGATGAAGGGACTTCGCTAGCGATATGTTGGGATTTTCCGTTCCCCAAAACCGATAATTTTGCTTGTTTACGTACCCATCCATCCAAAAATGTGCTTCATCAGAAAAAATAATCATTTTCTCATTAAGTTCTTCGGCTTCAAACATTCCCGTAATAGTCTTACAAAATTCGATGCGTTTCGTCATGTGATGTTGAGTTAACAATTGATGAGTGCTTATTTTATACGGATGAAACTTCAAAAAATATTTCAAAATGTTGTGTAATGATGATTTGGTTATGTTCAATACTTGAGCAGCTTTTCGAATCGAATGATTTGGATTTTGTTTGAAATAATTCTCAACTTCGTTTATCTTCTCTGGTGTAGTCACCGTAACAGATGGGCCTGGCAACTCGTGTCTACGGTCCTGGAGTGTACCATACTTCATGAAGTTATCGATTATTCTACAAAAATTAACGTAAAATTAGTACTTCAATACAGTTTAATTGAATTGAAACACGAGTGTGATAGATAAATATGAGTAAATATTAAATTCTTACCTTTTCAGAGTGTTTTCGCTGGCAACTCTATGAGTTCCAAACTTAGTTCGAAACCCTCTATACGCATTACTATAAATTTTTCCTCTCGAGAAGAAGCACTCAATAAGATATACTTTTTCTTCCGTGGTGAGCTCACTCATTTTGACGCGCACGTACTTGCTTCAACCACGGCTGGAACAAAACTGCGGGGCCTCAGGTATGCGCCTGAGAAAGAGGGACCCCTATTAAATTCATTGAGGGAAGGGACACTCATTTAGTTTCAGCAACTTCCTATTGGACACCCTGTATTTTCAAGAGTTACATACATACAAATGACGACCATGGTCGCGGTATCGATTCCCGCTTCTGAATAATTATATGTATTACAAATATTTATTTCGAGTCTGGTAACCCCGCCAATCCGCATTGGATAAGCGTGGTGGATTTAACGTCCGTTCCGAAGTGGATTTACAAGGTACTTGAACTAAATCTTACCGAAAAACGGCTCTCAGCAACAGTCGTCTCTACGGAAGACAACCGTTAAGTCTGACTGACTTAACGGTTGTCTCCCGTAGAGTCTACTATACCTGATGATGCCTCATCTAGAGGTCAAACACGTCGTTTGCAAGCTGGAAAAGTGGTAGTGTGTGTTTGGTATTGTGTATAGTGTTTTGTAGGTGGAGAGTTGCTGACGGCCGATTTTCCGTAAATTTTTGGTTTAAGTTCCAAATAAATCCACTTCATCCAGCAGGAAAACACACATTATTAATTTTCTATTGTTGTTTGCTTATCGCGGATCTTAGCTAAGTAAAAGTTTTGAGTGTCCACATAGTGATGGATTTCCGCAAAGTAACGCCTGACTCCATTAATCATTACTCTTTATATTATAATATTAACTATTACTATTATATGTTAACCTATTATTAGTACATTATTATGAGAGAGAAGTAGAGAGAAGGCTTTATTGTTATACAAATGTCTTATATAATAATGTATGTTGGAATAAGCTGTTGTTCTCATATGAAATAAATAAATAATTTACGTTCCCAAGATGTATCTAACTTGTTTTTGTGCTGAATAAGTAAATAAATAAATTAATTACCAGGCCTTTACAAAATGAGATCTCTTGTATATAAACGAGAGATCTTTCTCATTTGTAAACCGTGTATTATTAGACAGAGATACCAGCCGCGCGGTTCTACAATGAGACTATACTGAGTCGGGCCACTCTTAGTACATATACCTTCCGTTTTGCGGAAGGGAACCGAAATTTGCATCACAATGGCGTGAATTCCAATTCCCAAGTTGAAGACTCATCGACTCCCAGCTCGGGGTTTGTAATGAAATGATTTTAATACTTCGGTTGTAGTGTCAATTATAACTAAATACTATTCGATGTAGTCCTGTGCAAGAATTAGGTTTTCAAACATAAATCGTAAAAGAACTTTAACGAAGAAGAGAAATTCGGGTTTTTTTTTCTAAAAATTATTCCGTCAAATGTAGACTGCTATCCAGACACACTCTTGGAATCTAGCCACAGTATTCTGTGCCGCTCGCTGAAGTAGCGACGTCAGGATGCTGGTAACCTCGCGGACGATATCTCTTTTAGTGCTGAGGTGGTTATTGGATTTGTTTTATAGACTTTCAAAGTTTCATCCCCACCATCTGGATGAGTGGCGTGCTACTACGGTGCGTTTCTCTCGCAACTTTTTTCCACGCACCACCACTCTGTAGAACCAGAGAAGACATTGGAAACTTCAAAAAACAAGCCTATACATACCTAAAAGGCCGGCAACGCTTCCGCGACTCCTGCGGTGTCGCGGTTGTCCATGGGCGGCGTTGATTGCTTTCCATCAGGCGACACGCTTGCTCGTTTGTTCTCCTATCCCATAGAAAAAACTTTACTTTTGAAGTACCATCACATAATAAAGTATTATATATAGGGGTAAGATCCGACGAGTGGGTATTCAGGGAATATTGCCGAAACGGAATATCAATTTGCTAGGGAAGAAGTCAGGCATCAGCAAGCAGTGAGAAGTGTGACGCTATTTTGTTGGAACCACGTACGTAAAGTTAAGTATGTCATCTCGATTTTGGCAGAAAATAATCAGCAAGCATGCGTTTATTATTCGACCTATAATCTATTTTTCCGAAGAAACACCGTATAGGAACACCATATATTAGGTGATTAATGAAGTCAGGCGTTACTTTGCGGAAATCCATCACTATGTGTACAGTCAAAACCTTTACTTAGCTAAGATCCGCCGGGATTTACCTGGAACTTAAACTAAAACTTAGCAAAAAACGGACGTCAATATTCTCCACGCATCAACCACTATACACAACACCAAACACACACTACAACTTTTCCACCTTGTAAACGACACGTGTTTCGCCCCAACACGAGGCATCCTCAGGTATAGTAGACTCTACGGAAGTTTTCTGACCTTTCGGTTGTTTTTTTTATAGTTTTCTCGTCTCGGATCTTAGCTAAGTAAAGGTTTTGACTATCCACATAGCATATATTAATTATAACTATGTAAATAAATATAAAAATGAAATCCATAATAGATATTCTCATCACAATATATTCTAGGTTTTGAATTCAAATCCAATTCTTCATCAACAACATTTCTTCTTTTCGTTCTAATGCCTCTTAGAGTAACGTAAGCAGCCGCATCAATATCACCTCGCAGCAGTCCACTACTGAATATAGGCCTTATCCAAGCCGCGCCACTTAGCCCGATCTTCGGCTATACGCATCTAATCTACCAGTCACATTGCGCAGATCGTCGCTCCATCGTTCTACATTACGTTTGCCGAGTCGCAGTCTCCACTCCAGCACTTGTCTACTTCAACAATTGTTGCTTCTTCGACAAACACCAGCCGTATAATTCAGCGCAATTGATAACGAAGTTTTGAATAAATATTTAAGGAATAATACCGTACCTGTGTACCGTAAATAATTTAATCTTCTCATAGCGCCTCCCAATTTTCCCAATCTGACTGGTCACTGTGGGAAAAATAGACAACCAACCTCACAAACAAAATAATGTAAACATTGGACATAAAACAAAAGAGCAACAGGTCTCAGATACAATGTAAGATCTCTGCAGACGACATTGTAGAAACAGCAGGAAAAAACTGGATGAATCAAGCTCTAGATAGAGAGAAATGGAGGAGTCTATTACCCAAAAAGGGACTACACAATAGGAAAAGGAAATCTAGCAAAAGCTAACAAAAATTGTGGGAATTAAGCTATAATAATAAAACCAGCGCCTCCCCAACAAGAGGAAGTTGTCAACCAATTCGGCCCACCTATCTTCTTCTTTAGCGAGAAGAATCAATTCAGCATCACTCCCTGTCACTGCCCACTCCTTGATATTGCTTAGCCAAGACTTCTTCCTCCGATCATCTCGTTTTGTCCGCGACTTTTCATATCATGATTATTTACATCCATTTGTGTGTGTTCTGTCTCATGATATGGTTCGGATAAGCCATCTTACTGTTGAAGGTCTGTAAAAATTTACGTTTTTGCTTTATTCATTGGAGAACTTACTCATTGGACTTTTAACTTTATATTATATGTTGTTATATCCTCATATAATGATAAAATTTCCGTTTCCTGTAACTCTTTACGTATATTTTTGTAACTATTAGCAAATCCGAAGACTTAAATCTGTTAAAGATTCTAAGTTATTCTAAGGCACTAAGGTTCAAAGTAAAAATCTAGAGACGTGTCCCTTGGGAAGGGAATTGGAAGCCGTAAGGGACCCCCGTAAACCTGTCCCGGCTGTCTTATAAATTGAGGTCGCACTAACCGATGGAGACGGCGACGTTCGTGATTTAGAGCCACCCACACCGCGATCTAGTAGGGTGACCAATTTGAACATTAGAAATCGAGGACATCCAGTGCATAGTACGTGGAGTAATTAAAAGAATTTTATTCTTTTAATTACTTAAAAGAATAAAATTAAAAGAATGTTTCTTGTTATAACCTCCGGAATTCTGATTATCGGAGTATCAGGTTTTTCCTCATTTTTTCTAACGCTGAATAAGGGGCAGACCCCTTTTTAACTTTTAGTATTTTATGTCTGAACAACAAATGATTGTTGATCATGTTTTGTATTGTTTTACATCCCATGGTTAAACTTAAAATCGAATGTTCAGAGTTCAAAAAGCTTGGCTTACTACCACTGTCAGCTCTATATATATGAGGTGTGTGTGTTTATATGAAGGCATAAAAAACTATTTAATGATAAACAGCCAATGATAACGCTGGTCGTCACCAGCGTGATCCCCGAAGATTAATGTCGGATGATCACTACAGACTGAGTAAATATATCAAAAGCTGCCTGTTCATGTGTATACGCATCTACAACAATATACTTCATGAATTAAAACAATTGAACACAAGATTATTGAATAAAAGTCTATATGAATGGCTAATAGATGGCAATATTTATAATACTAAGGAATTTTTTGCTTTAAAAGTTGGATCGAATGTATGTAATAGATGGATCAATTATAATTTGAATGACAATGTAATAGTTTATTAATAATTTAATGCTTTGTAACCATAAGCGACATGTATTTTGATCTCTATATAGTTTATGTAGAGTTAACATTATAAACAAATAAATAAATAATTAATGAATTAAACAAATAATAAATAAACGTCTTTTTTCATTTTGTTACGCCTCACATTATGCAAATAAAAAATTATTATTAAAATTAATGTATTGCATGTTACATTTTTTTAAATAATATTAAAATTAGTTAAGTAATATGTGATATTGTTCCGACTATCCAAATAATATGCTTTTCTACACTTAAAAGTTTATGTTACAATAATAACACAAGTAAGGTCGAGACTCCAGAGAGACAAGAGCAAATGAAACGAAATTTCCTTTTTTGCTAAAAGTTTATGTTACAATAATAACACAAGTAAGATCGAGACTCCAGAGAGACAAGGGCAAATGAAACAATATTTTCTTTTTTGCTAAAAGTTTATGTTACAATAATAACACAAGTAAGATCGAGACTCCAGAGAGACAAGGGCAAATGAAACAATATTTTCTTTTTTGCTAAAAGTTTATGTTACAATAATAACACAAGTAAGATCGAGACTCCAGAGAGACAAGGGCAAATGAAACGAAATTTCCTTTTTTGCTAAAAGTTTATGTTACAATAATAACACAAGTAAGATCGAGACTCCAGAGAGACAAGGGCAAATGAAACAATATTTTCTTTTTTGCTAAAAGTTTATGTTACAATAATAACACAAGTAAGATCGAGACTCCAGAGAGACAAGGGCAAATGAAACAATATTTTCTTTTTTGCTAAAAGTTTATGTTACAATAATAACACAAGTAAGATCGAGACTCCAGAGAGACAAGGGCAAATGAAACGAAATTTCCTTTTTTGCTCCACAAGGATAATTTTATTTAGTTAAACTTTCATAACTCCAGTTTAATATATGGAAACAGCCTTCTAAATTAACAGAACATATGATCACGCCTGTATCTCGTACGGGTAGGGAGAGACCATAGATCTCTATCTGTTACTATCCCATCCTTTTCTTTGCTTTATACACAGTCATCACTGTCTTCATACAAGCTCGTCGCTAACTTTAAAACTTCGAAATTATCCTAGTTAATTTGGTCAAGTGGTAACCCCACTCCGGGGGCGAGTGCGGATGGCGCCGTGTGACGTCGGTGGAAGGTGTTAAGCCTTTAAGACCGCCGTTAAACAAAGTGTAAGTTTTGAAAGCGAAATGGCGGCGTGATCTACAATCTTTAAGATCAAACAGTTCCCAGAATTACAGGTTACGAAGATAAATTTCTAGGAGATAACCGTATAGTAAAGGTCTAATTATGATTATGCTTCGTCATTATCATGGTGCGGAAGTCCACTTCTGGACATAGGCTTCAATCCTAAGGGCATCGTATCTTTGGCTACCCACATTTAGTTTCTGCCAGATGCCATACTATGTCGATCATCAGACTAATGTTTCATTCAGAAACCAGTTACTATTGTTACAGAAATCTATTTGTTGTCTATCGCTGAGCCAATAGTCCTGATTCAAATCTCCCTCTATCTAGCCTGAAGGCGTCCCACACTAAGTTTATAAAGACGCGTTCTCCACTTTCGCAGTCTTGTATATCAAAGGTTATTTGTTTTCCAAGAAATGTGACCGACCGATTTTCACTTCAATTGTTAAAACGAAGGGCTCTCTTTATGTAAGTCGTTTTGTTTTTTCGGCATGCTTGATTTGCTTAACTTGTGGTTACTGGCATATATTAGATTATTCGATTCGATATTTTATAGCAAAAACATCTTAGTATTATAAATATTGCCATCTATTAGCCATTCATATAGTCTTATTTTAAATAATCTTGTGTTCAATTGTTTTACATGAAGTATATTGTTATAGATGCGTATACACATGAACAGGCATCTTTTTATATATTTACTCAGTCTTGGGTGATCATTCGGCAACTACCTTTCTCTTTCTCACCAAAATAAGATAAAATGAAGACGGCAAATGCAATACGCAGTGATGTAAATCCAGACGTAGACTCGCCAAGTTTTGATGATCAATTTAACGAGTGGAGTGCTCTCTGAGGCGCGGCAAGTCGCTAAGACAATCGCGAAGGCGTAATTAAATTGTGGTAATACTTCGTCTGGACGGAGAAATTGGAATTGCTTGAATTTAATATTTTAAAGACAATAATACAATCACACGGTTAAGTTTTGTGGAAAATTGAAATGCAGTGTGTCCTATTAATTTCATTCTTTGTAAAGTATACATCCGTGTTCAAATTAATATATTTATGTAAATGCTTCTCAGTCTAATAGACTAGTTATTTCATCATCATGAATACTTTGTCAAGAATGGCAAACTTTTTGTCTGTAGCATGAATGGGCCGGCTCGCCCGGGGAAGTACCACACTCCTGCAGAAAACCGGCTTCCCCGGGCGAGCCGGCCCATTCATGCTACAGACAAATATTTATTATGCCATTCTTGATAAAGTATTCTATCCGCAGCGTGGCTCTACTACTATTAAAGTAATGTAGAGCCTTGTTATGAACATAATCGACAGTATATGTGTAGATAAGTAAAAATATACAACTGATTGAATTGAAATGATTTGGACTCATTGTAATGGTTAACTATAAGCCATTCAAACTATAGTCCCATAAAAAGACTTGCATCGCTTAGACAAACGGAAATCGATTTCAACTGCGTTGTCTATTTCCATTACCCACTCTCTCTCGACACGTTCTTTTTGAAACAACACATAAATTACGAAGTAAGAGCACTCGAATGCGCATTTACTTATCGAATGATGTACTGTTATGGCTTCCTAAGATCGCACAGTGGAGATACAGCTCCGCTCAGCATCACACACGTATATTTCACATTCGATGGTAATATGAAAATTAAGGTCATTGCAGTCTTCAAAAAACAAGCCTACGTATTTTTTAAAAGCTGACATAGCTTCTGCTATGCCTATGGTAATTCAGATGGTGGCGTTGATCGCTTTCTATCAGGTGTCACGCCTGCCTATCCCATAAAAAAATGTAAACTTACAGCCTATACAAATGCTTTGTTTAACATCATTGTCGTACAATTACACGGACTTTTTAAACTAATAACAAACGTACAAGCAAACTGCTTTCTCTGTTATATAATTGCGTATAAAGATAGAACTTTAACCTTCAACCTAGGTTGAAGGTTAAAGGGTGTTCCAATTATCAACAATACATACATACATACATATCGCCATGCTTATCTTCCGTAGAGATTGGCAGAGTCCACAGATCTCCATCCCCTACGATCCCAGCACACCCTCCCTGCTTCTTCCACACTCATCCATCCTTCCTCTCACATTCATCGTAGCGAAATGGCTTTCTAGTAGTCGCTTCTCGCCCTCGTGGGAATCAGGACGTAACCACATTGTAATTATTTATAACATATTTATTAAAATTCATCATAATGAATGTTACAAGCCGCAACGAAGGATGTAGGTCAGCCTAGGGCTTACAATACTGAACTAAAATCTGAATACCGGTATTTGATATATAAAATTAGAAATATCGGGATACCGGTATTATTGATAAAAAATATACTAGTTATATTTTTACTTATCTCAGTTGTTATATTGACTTGTTAACAAATAATATATTAAATCCAATAAATATTGTTCTGCAATGACTAGATATTATTTATTTTATTACATAAAGAGTAGGACTAGATAGATACAAAAAAACGTGCAAGTAAAAAAAAGTACATATTAAATTCTATGTTACATTTTACATATAATAAATGTGCCAGATATATATTTTAATACAATGAAATTGTTTGTTTATCTTCAAAAAAAAAAATTCTTGTTATTAATTAATATTATTTTAATATGATTTATATTGTGCATAAATTCAATTTTTATCAACTAATGTAATACCAAAATACCGATATTTTTACATAAATACCGGTTTTTAATTACGGATAAAAATCGTCCGGGATTCCGGTGTTCGGGATCCCGGTATTGTAAGCCCTAGGTCAGCCCCAGCAGAGCCCTGCATGCTGAGGTAAGGCAGTACCCGGGGGAGCCCAATCCCGGGACGGTCGGCACGCTTGCGACTAAATTCACCCCTAGCCACGCATCCATTGGCACGGTAGACCGTGGATTGGCGGAGGAGGAAGGGAAAAGCATAGAGAAGAAAGGAAAGAGCAGGCAGAGATCTGTGGTCTCTGCGTACCCCTCCAGGAAATAGGCGTGACGATATGGATGTATGTACTACACGAACTTATTTATTTTATTAAAAAATATTGCAAGTCTGAATGTTTGTATAAATCATTCTAAGACTAGTAAATATATTAATATGTGTTATAATTAAACATCTATCAGTCACCATTACTGTTTCAAAATGGCAGACTAATCATCTCGGAGCCATCGCGGTGGCCGTGCATACGTGATCGCTCAGTAATGCAGTGTGAAACCAATTTAAACTGGGATTAGTGCTACAGCTTACACTAGATAGCGGCTCGGAAACTTTGAAAGCGGTGCGAGCGATGAGCGGATAGCGGGTTTGAAAAAATTAAATATTTATTTACTTATATTAAACTTTTTTGCACAAAATACACAACAGGCGGATTTAATGCCATTGCGCATTCTCTAACAGTCACCCTGTGGGCGGAACCGAGATAATTGGTTTAGAGGTGAAATAATATCTTAGTTTATTAAAAAAAAATCACTCACATACTACGTAGAGTTCGTTATTGAAAGTGATTTAAAAAAAATTTAAATATTTTGTATGTAAATGGAAAATTATTTGGTAGCCATTTAGCTCACTTCACTAGTGCTAGATCCACGCTGCAGACGAATACTTCAAGTACACTAGTCAAGAATGGCATAATATTTGTCTGTAGCATGAATGAGCTGGTAATATGTGTTTGGTGTTGTGTATAGTGGTTGGTAGGTGGAGAATTGATGGCCGATTTTCGGTAAGTTTTTGGTGTAAGTTCCAAATAAATCCACTTAATCCAACAGAAAAACACACATTATTAATTTTCTGTTATTGTTTTGCTTGTCGTGGATCTTAGCTAAGTAAAACTTTTGACTGTCCATATAAAAACTATTATATAATATTTATATACAAATGGCGGTCTTATCGCTAATGGCGATTTTTTCCGGATAACCGTTGGATGAACATGGTCTTAAAGTTAGTGGTAAGCATGTATTTGGTGTGGGCTGTTGACACATTGATTTAGCAGGTTTAATTGTAATAGTTATAGTACAATTTAAACCGCTAATTCTTATCGCTTACGCTTATACTTAAGTGTAAGGGCTATCGTACATCCCGAGGGATCTCTAAAACACGCCTGTAAAGGGAGATAAGGCTCCGTATGGCCTGTAATTACTTGACAAACTGCCAGTATATAAAGAGTGGGGCGGTCGAGAAGATTAATAAATTTACATCACTTTTTGTTACTTGCTCCACTGGCACGAACGTATCACCGTCTTGTATATTCGCAGCTTGGTACTTCTGCTGAGGAGTTTGGATAGGAAGGTAACACGTGACACGCCTGCTCGTTTGGATTCATAACCCGTAAAAACTTATATAAAAATGGGCAGACGGGCGACAAAATTTTTACCGATAAGTTCATTCACAGAGACAACTATGGGTAAAATGACAGTTGAATCGACGTGCTACATGGCAGAAATCTCATGCGCGAGGTCTATTTATTTTATTTATCTTTTTACGCTTTGATAAGATTCTCGTCATGCGTAACAGTAATATCCACTATCATTGCCTCGCGTGTAGTTCGATCCACTATCACAATATCAAGGTTATTGGCAACAATACACCGATCCGTGATAATGGATCGATCCCAGAATAATGTTGCACGGCTGTTTTCGAGAACTGACTGGTCGTATTTAATGGTGAGTTATTACTACTACTATTAATTAAAATTAAATAGTATATTAAATCTTCTGTCTAATTAAACAACCTAAACCCAAAACCATCCATTGTGTGCACTATTTAATTTTGCGTAGGCTCATTTAGCTCTGAGGACAGTAACGCGTAATGAAAGTCCCAATCTATCCCCCTGCTCCGTTCTCAATGAGAGCTATCAATCTTGGAGGCTCAGCATTAAGAGCCTCACCCCATCCCCTCATCCCCTCCCCCGGAACTCATTCTCGCGCGGTTTAAGTGTTAGCGAATTACTGTAACTATGTGTAAGGGGAGTGGGGGGGGGGTGCTGTAGGTGACACTTTATGGTTATTTTATGGCGCTAGTTGAATTTCAATATTTAAGAGGGTTTTTATCGTGAAATATTGCGTATATAGAATCTCTGACCCTTGCTTTTTTAGTGTAATATAAAGGCTTTATTCCTCTTTTTGTTTTTGTGTTTCATAATTATAAATTAGTTAATATCATTGCCAAGATTAAATATTATTCTTTGAGTCCCGAGATGCGGGCAATCACCCACTCCGGGGTCCACCGGCAATTTAACCTTTTATACAAGCATGAATAGTTTAAATAAATAAACAGAAAAGCATGTTTGTAATGGGTCTACATATTATTTTATTGATATAATGGATAAATATACAAAAGAGTAATGTAAAATATATTTTACATATATCAATAAAATAACAGGTTTTTATATGGGATAGGAAGGCAAACGAGCAGGCGTGTCACCTGATGGAAAGCAATCAACGCCGTCCATAGACATCCGCAGCGCCATCGGCGCCATAGACGTTGCTAACTTTTAAGGAAAGCCTCATTATGGGCGGGGGAGGGGTGAGAGGGAGGGGAAGAGGGAGCGGGGAGGGTGTTGGGCCTTCGGAACTCGGTCGCTCACTGTACGAAGCATGGTAGCTAAGCTACCACTTAGATGCCGGTTTTCTGCGGGAGTGTGGTACTTTTCCGGGTGAGCCGGGCCATTCATGCTACAGACAAATAATATGCCATTCTTGACAAAGTATTCGTCTGGAGTCTCTACCACTTAAATATTTCGATAACGTATATATCTTATCATAAAATAACCATTTTGTTTCTTAGTGGAATGAATATACTATGTAATATAACAGTACGTCGCGCCTTCTTACCCTCAGGAAAGCAGGCCGGAAGTGGTCTTCCTGGGTGCGACTTCCTCGGCTACACTCGTACACAACAAGAAGCCGTTTATCATCCGCGACGTGGTTATCAGCCACTACATGTTGTGCGTTTCATTTGATTCACATTTGTTAAAGTTAGCTCCGTTTATTATTTGGATGTATTACACACCATTACTACATAGCTATGGATTAGGAACGAGGGTGGATGTTGTTTTTTATTTATTTACAAAAGGTACAGTTACAGACTACAGATTAAATAAAATATAAGATAACGAACATACAAAAGAATTTAAGTTAAACTTGAAGTCCAGTTACAATTATACAAAACAATTACAATGAATATTTGACAATAACAATATGAGGGACTTATGATTTCATTTATATTTATAATTAGGTAGACAAACACAAAACAATAAAAAATAAAGTGTAAGTAGGAAACAAAAATTAAGATAAATATGTAAGGCCATAGATATAAGTTTTAAAAGATTTAAACTAATAATAAATATCTGTGTGTATTCATATACAATTATAGCTTCTACACACTCTGCTGTGTTTACTGTGTTTTATTGGTGATTCAAAATCTTTTTATGTGTTAGGGAGGGAACGAGTAAGCGTGTCACCTGATGGAAAAGCATCCATGAGTGTGTGGTCCGTTTGGCTAGGAAAATATTATTTGTCTGTAGCATGAATGGGCTGGCGTCTGAGTGGTAGCTGAGCTACCGCGCTTCGTACGGTGAGCGGTCAAGTTCCGGAGGTCCAACACCCTCCCCCTTCTCCTATTCCCACTCTCATAATGGCATTTTCCTTAAAGGTTGGCTATGCTTCCTTACTGCCTATGAAATTGCGGATGTCTATGGGCGGCGTTGATTGCTTTCCATCAGGTGACACGCCTGCTCGTTTGCCTTCCTATCCCATAAAAGAAAAATATTTGTTTCGCTTCGCTTAAGATATAGGTTCGTTGAATTAGGTATGTACTTACTGAAGTGGACGAGGTACCATAAGAAGAAAAGCAATTATTTAATGATGCGAATCCTTCTTACATACATGTATACATATCTTGACGCCTATCCTCCGCAGGGGTTGGCAGAGACCACACAAGTCCATCCGCTACGATCCCAACACACCCTCCTTGCTTCCTCCACACTCATCCATCGTTCCTCGTACATACATCGTAGCGAAACGGCTTCCCGCTAATCGAAAGTAGAAATCCTTGTTATCCATACCAAATAAACTTATGGCGTTTAAGATATGGTTTACATAAAAAGTAGAATAGAATTAGAATCGGTATAATTTTTTGTATAAATAAATGATATGTTGAAAGATATCCACAATTTGCGTCGAATTTGTGAACTTATTGCCGCCATCGGGGAAACAATACCAATATATCTTTCACAATCTCACCCGCTGACTATAAACAAGAGCGATACTGGATCGCTACGTACCTCCACCATAACGCCGAAAGGGAAGGTCGGACGGTATAAATAAGGATAATGTCGATAAATGACGTCACCATGCATTAATTCTCCAAGCAAACCACCGAGATACCGTAACAAGATATTATCCGGAGCAATACCATCACCCCAAGCGATGTACGGCGAATAACATCCCTTCGACACTTGGGGCGAAGAGAAAAATACATTTATCATTATAGTGCGGCTTGAAAATGTAATCTCGGCATTAGTAAACGACGAACAATCCGCTGCGTTCAACACATTGCATATTCGCAATAACGTTAAGGGGCCAGACGGCGAAATATAGGAGCAATGTATTTCGCGGGGTAAGTATTATTTGATGTTATTAAACTCTTGGTACGAGGGCACGCGAAAAAGGAGGGAGAGGGTAGTATCGCTGAATCGCTGCGTTTTGTAGACGATAATGCCTTAGTTGAGTCTTCCACACGTAGGGAGAGTTCCGACACTCACACCGTGGCGTAAGAATTTTTTTTATATTAAGGGAGGGAAACGAACAAGTGTGTCTGATAGAAAGCAATCAACCCATAGAAATCCGCACTACCATAGGCATAATAAATGCGTTGCCTGCCTTTAACATATGTATATGCGTGTTTTTTGAAGGTTTCAATGTCGTATCAGATCGGAAATACCAGCGAATGGTTTTATAGTGTAGTGGTGCGTGGAATAAAGTTTCAGGAAAAACGCTATTTTGTATTGCTATAAAATTTGTTATTTATGTGTTATCGATTCCCACATTGGGATAAATATATGTTTAACCTACAGGTATTTACTCCGATACTTGGTGTCTCGATCCATGCCTTGGACAAGTGTGGTAGCTTACTATTATATACCTCCAGAAATCGAGAGGCCCTGAGACTGATTTTTTGCACCCCCTGGATCTCTTACTCTCAGCAAAACGTATTAGTTTATTCTGTAGATGAGTCTGTCTATTCATGCTGTAGATAAATCAAATCTTGCCTTCTTAACTTCGGGGTGAGTTTGCCTCTCCTGATTTTTCGGCATGGTGATCATGATGATGTGGAAAGGAGGGACATCTTTCTTATGCGTAGCAGCATGCAGAGGTTTTTGATCATATACTTCACTACACACAAAAATATATATTTACATACCTAATAAACATTCGCATCGGTGTGAGAGGCGGCCTTCACACGCAATACGCGGGCAAATCAAGTACATTTCTCGAATCACGAACATAAAAAGTATAGGACCGCTCTAACGTGATATGGAAGTTTTACTGTTTGCGAATTCAAATTCAACGTTTTTTTTGGACTCTCACCGATTATGTTTGCCCACGATGTGAGTCCGGGGTGGGTTCCATTTTGAAAGGTTGTTTTTTTATTTTTTTTTTCAATTTTTTTCGACCTTAACAGTATGTGACGTTGACTGTTTTGATGCACATTAGATAGATTGACAAATATTTGGTTCAGTGGTTAGAGCATATATCTTTTGAGTTAAGGGTTCCAGATCGAAACTAAAAATTAGTTTTTTTGTCTTTAGATGTTCTACGTCTATTTTTCAATTTCTGCTATTAATTCATACTCTTCCTCTAGATATTTATTTATGTATATCTTGTTCAAATTTTCAATTGTCAATAAAATGCTTTTTATTTATTACTCAAGTTCATATATATATTTTTTTAACTTGTAGTGGATGATACTATTTTTTTAATTAATAATTCATTATTTTTTTATTATTTTATTGATATAAAGTATAATTAAATGTAATAAATACACATGAACTCATTAAACCTTACTGGTTTTCGTTGGGCCCAGATCCCTGTTATGTACAACTATACAATTTAATAATCTTATAATCACAATACTTAAAAACTTATAAATCTATATAATAGTTATATTTAAAAGAAAATAGGTTTTTTTAAATAATTGTGATATCAAGCAAATCGTTCTCAATAAACGAACGTAGTCAGTCTGCCTCTGTGAGTTAATATATCGCATTACTCCAATAAGTAGTTACGTCAATCGAATCCCGAACTATTCGCCCAAATAAACTAACAATGTCCTCGTTAACTTCGTCCGCAGTGACTTGCCGACCCCCCCGGTAAGAGATTACGTGTTGGCTGATCAAATCAAATTGTCTCAGTCTGCTTCACCCGGATTCGAATTTTGGACCCTTCGCGTTGGGGTGGGGGTCAGGTTAATGTTACTATGTTGGAAAGTTATAGTGATTTGTTACCTATACTTATTTCTGTCTGATGTCTGAATATATCTCAATTTATTTTTCATAGTTCAAAAAAAATATGATCAAAATAAAACATCAAAAGAGTAAATTTGAAATTATTTTCTTCTCTGAATTTACTTTCTTTAACCAGAAGACCGATACGTGAGTTCTTTGAAAAACTAAGATGATTCACCGAAGATGACTCCGCACTCTTGAAACTTCGAAAAAAATGAGAAAAGACGAAAAGGTTCATCAGGTGAAATCAAGACCTCGTTTAAGGCTGTTGTTGGATAGTATTTTATTTATTTATTCAATATAAACCCACAGTATATCATATACTAACACTTATACTATATATATATATATATATATATATATATATATATATATATATATATATATATATATATATATATATATATATATATATATAAAAATATATATATATACATATATAATTTCGTTGGTCATTTCTTCGTTTGTGACTCCACTTTGTCATGCTATACAGCGTAATTAAAAGAAATAGAAAAGTTATTTCGTGATACTTCTTTACAAAAAATTAAAGAAACGAATAATAAATAAAATCTAAAAAGCGTAAGCCAGCCAGGCGCTCTATTGGACGCTGACGCCGGTCTCCAGCAAGAACCAATGTGGTTAGTAACGAAATGTAGCCATATAAGAATAGAATGAGAAATAATAACTCTAACACGATATTCTACTTTTAATTCGCATCCACAGTGTGAAAGTTACAATTAATAATAAATGACCTTAAGGACAAAATAACTGTGAAGTTACGGCGGTAGTAATACGAGATAGCTAGCAATAACATCCTCTACTACTCTACGGATGTTTCAATTCAAGGGTCCATTCACCAATGAGTCGCCCCTCTGCGAGGGTGCAAAACAAGCTGGGAGAGTGCATCTTTATCGCTTACGCATACATCGGGTCCGCCAGTGCGAACGGCATGTACTGTGAAAATAAATTGATGAGTAATCACAAGTCAGATATGATAATCTTCTCACTTATGTGTAGTGTGACTTTAGATAAATTTTATTTATTTATTTAGTTATTTTTTTTATATATTCACACCTATGCCCCGCAGGGGTTGGCAGTGACCACAGAGTTCCATTCACTACCATTCATCGCAGCGAAACGGCTCTCCATTGGCCGCTTCTCGCCCTCGTGAGAATCAGGACGTGACGGGTGGCGAACCACATCGCCGTCATTTTTCAACAAATTAGGTATATTAAATTCGTCTTAGTGAATCCCACGAGCCGCAAGGGAGGATGGAGGTCAGCCCAAGCAGAGCCCTGAATGCTAAGGTAAGGCACCATAGTACCCGAGGGAGCCCGTACCCGGGACGGTTGGCACGCTTGCGACTAAGCTCGCCTATAGCCACGCATCCTTTAGTTATTTAAAGCCCTAGAAACCACAACTAAAGAATGTAAACCAAAATTAAAGAATGTTAAATACTCTCTTTCTTCCCACACATATAACGCTACATAACACACACACACCACGTGTTATATAATATATAAAATTACTTTTGTAAAGTAAATTACTTTATATTTTTAATATAAGATATGATGATAATTAAAATGTAAATCCATAATTAAAATGTAAATCCATAATTGAAGAACAAGACTCCAGAAGTATTAAATAATTTATATAGGATATATGACATTAGTGGTAGAGCCACGCTGCAGACGAATACTTTGTCAAGAATGGCATATTATTTATTACACTCCCGCAGGAAACCGGCGTCTGAGTGGTAGCTTAGCTACCGCATTTCGTTTAGTGCGCGGTTGAGTTCCAGAGGCTCAATACCCTCCCACCTTCCATAATGACACTTTCCCTAAAGGCCGGCAACGCTTCTGCATCGCTTATGGCACTGCGGAAGTCTATGGGCGGCGTTGATTGCTTTCCATCAGGTGACACGCCTGCTCGTTTGCCTATCCCAAAAAAAATATCTTATGAATTTGTATTAAATAACTAAATAAATATCTGAAAAGTATACAGCATAGCTTTAGAATGGTTTTGTCTGAGATTTACTTTAAAAAAAAAACAAGCAGACAGATTTGAAAGCCAGGTGAGCGCAATAAACAGACATCATTAAATAAAACATTTATATAACAAGCGAGCACTTGTAATTCTCTTCTCTATGTTTACGGAGCCAATTTGTTCATGACCTATAACATTAAACAAACTACACCGAAATATATTTCTTAAAAATATCTTTATGTTTTCCTTAACATTACTTTCGTTTCTTTTACAAATTTACGTTAATTATAAGTAAGTTCTAACAAAATTCAAAGAAAACTCGCTTATTTTTCTTTAACATGTTTAGTTTTGAAATTATTAATATGATAACTTTTTTTCTCGGCAAAAGATTCCCACAATTTCACAGTCACAGTAACAGAATCAAAGTTATTCAAGAGTTGGAGTGAATAAACTTTTTTCGTACATTTGTGAGAACGAATTTTAAGGCGATTTGTTTTAAGCTTGTTTGAAGTTCACCTCCTATGTACACGACGAGTACTTAACTACGAGTTCTATAGTTAAGTTATAAAGCTCTTTTGTTGGGGGATGCCCTAAAAAATTCGATATCAATGTTACATTATCAACACATCAAAGGACAATATAAAGTAACATGAAAAAAAAATTGAAAGTCCTTTATTTTTCCTTGAAATTTTTCCTAGCGTTCTACATGGTTCACCACCATACTGATAAATATTTTATATAAGAGGATTTATTTTTTATGATTTTTTCTTTTTCCCATATAAAACTTAAAATAATTAATTAAATTTAATTAATTAATTAATATTTGAAATGTATTAACATCAAGTTTCCTTTACAAATTTAAAAAATGTGTTTGAACTGATAAATAAAAGAACGATTGGAAATTTGAACATTATATATAAATATATGCATATGTATGTACAAGAATAATTTTATTAGTGGTAGAGCCACGCTGCTGACGAATACTTTGTCAAGAATGGCATAATATTTGTCTGTAGCATGAATGGGTCGGCTCGCCCGGGGAAGTACCACACTCCCAGAAAACCGGTGTCTGAGTCGTAGCTTAGCTACCGCGCTTCTTCCGATGAACGGCCGAGTTCTGGAGGCTCATTTCCATTCACGACACGCCTGCTCGTTTGCCTTCCTATCCCATAAAAAAAAGTATATATGTATAGCCAAATTTGGAAAAGAATAAATGTGAACAAACCGTTTTGGGGTCATCACAAACTTACGTAGATCAATACATCAACCTTGAATTATCGACTATAATAATACGCATTACATAGTAAATATTAATACAGCGTTTTATCGTTAGTCATTAAATTTTGATAATACATTTGTTATACAACTTCATGTAACATCAAATCTACATTATGCTCGTTATGTTTAAGATTCTAATTCATATTAATAAAAGAATAAAATAACCTCATCAATATTAATAAAATCTCTGCTTTAGTATAAAAAAATATAAAACGCAATATTAAACTATTTAAAAGAAATAAAAAAAAATCGGACGAGAAGCGATCAATGGAGAGCGGTTTCGCTGCGATGAATGGTAGCGGATGGAGCTCTGTGGTCTCTGCCAACCCCTGCAGGGGATAGGCGTGAATATATATAAAAAAAATCGGAGGCAGTCATAAGGACTGCCGACAGAAGTGAAAACTTTAAACTGTACTTTGAAATTTCAAACATGTTGCTGACGCGACTCACAAAACTTTATCCATCCATGAAGCGTCCAACGCACACACATACAATCAGGTATACATATACAATGTGTTGGCGTGATGCGTGTACGTAGGCAGCTGCGCGCGCATTAACTGTATTTAAAGTATGTCTTTAGCTATATTCATAGCTGTAGATATACCTTAAGCATTAGCATGTTGCTAACGCGAACCCATAGAGTCGTATAACGCGGCTATAGAAGTGTTCACTTAAAAACATATTGGCAACAAAACGGCATTGATCAACATTTCAATGTTACATTTACAGAATCAATATTGATGAAGACTTTTAGTTTCGAGTAATTTCAAGAGCAAAGCGATCTTGGTCGAAACAAGGGTAGTTATACCAATTTATAGCGTTGTAATTTATACACCAATAACATTGATAATGAAGTTACCGCGCTCCATTCAAAGGGCTCCATTATTCCCTGGTTTATTCGATGCCAGGTTAAAATAGCGAGTTAGGTGAAGAGATATTATCTTAACGTCCTTCGCCTGCACAGTCAAATAAACACCCTAATATTTCCAATGCCCCTACTACGTGAGCAGAATACGCATAGAACAAATACTTTACGACCTCATTGAATATTTTATGAGGTTAATTTTTGAAATCATTATTAAACTGTGAAAAAAAAGGCCAGGCAGAGTGTATCTTTGCCTAGCCGCCTGCCCGGTAGTATAGTATTGTTACACGGGTCTCGTCTTCCGTTGCGATAGTATCATATCCCTATTATCCTGTCTAAATCCATCTTTTCTATCCCCTGCCTCTTCCTTTCTTCTCTATTCTTTCCCTTTCCTCTCCGCCAATCCACGGTCTGCCGTGCCAAAGGATGCGAGGCTAGGGGCGAGCATAGTCGCAAGTGTGTCGACCGTCCCGGGTTCGGGCTCCCCAGGTACTGTAGTGATTTACCTCAGCAAGCGAGGCTCTGCTGGGGCTGACCTCTATCTTACCTTGCGGTTCGTGGGATTCGCTATAACGAATCTTAAGATACCTAATTTGTTAAAAAATTACGGCGACGTGGTTCGCCACCCGTCACGTCGTGATTCCCTCGAGGGCGAGAAGCGACGAACGGGGAGCCGTTTTGCTACGATAAATGTGAGAGGAAGAATAAATGAAAAGATGGATGAGTGTGAAGGAAGGAAGGTGTGTCGGGATCGTAGCGGATGGAGATCTGTGGTCTCTGCCCAACCCGACGGGAGACAAGCGTCACGATATGTATGTATATAAAAAGGCCAGACCAAAAGTACCGACGAGGTTATATAAAGAAAGTGGACGAAGTCATGAGTGTGAACGAAGAAAATAAAGTGTGTCGGGGTCATAGCAGATGGAAATTGTGGTCTCTGTCTACCCCTGCGGGAAATAGGCGTGATGTGATATGTATTTATCTATTATTGTAAATATATATGCATTTCTTAAAACGTGTTAAGATTTCGATAGTTTCTAGTAAACAGTACTTTCATTCGAGAAACAGTGGTAACGATCGGTAGCGTGGGGCGCCGGATAAAGAGATTACAAGCGAGGCAATGTGTCGAAATGAATCATTGGCGAGTAGATAAATGCGCTACACGCCTAGGGCTGTCTACGTTAGCGACTTTTTGTTGTAGGGGACCCTCGAGACGGTATATTTACGCAACTCGCCGCGTTATTACATCAAAGCGATTCGACTGTTTGTTAGACACCGCTGTGTTTTTGTAACTTATTATTTATTAATCTACTAACCCAATGAAAGAGAGAGACATTAGTCAATATTGTGGTGAAAGCATTTTGAAAGCACACACACACACACATGCATACTGACATTAATGTGTGCGTACATGATTTTTCATTTGTGTGCTTTTTGTAAAAATAATAAAAAGTAAACAAATGCAAAAAAAAAATATACACACGCACACTTACATACATACATTAACACTCACACACACACACACACACACACACGTACACACATGCATACTGACCCGCATATGTACGTGTGTGTTCATGAAAAGCACACAAATGCAAAAAAACATACACACGCACACTTAAATATATACTAACATACATATTAACATATTTATGTGTATATATGTACATGTAAAACACAAACACACGTACATACACGCAGATAGACACACACATGCACTCATACACACGCTTACATATACATTTTTTTTCTGTAACGTCGATTACTTTTTTTTTAAATATTATCTCGTCTACTTATTGATATTCAATCTCTTTTACTTAGTGTTATGTATACTTTATACATACACTCATATTCTCTCGAAATTAGACTCGCTCAAATTTAGGGGTGCTGCTGTTATCCCCATGCTAGGCGGGCGGATTGGGGATTGTATACGATTCTGCCCATCTGTTAATTTTTGTTCCATGATCATATAATAGACCTACAGGAACTAATGGGGTATTCGTATCCTATGCCGCGAACCATACACCAATCACAGCAAACTCATTAACATTTTATTAATTAAAAAACAAGAAGGAAAAGGTGGAAATAGTAAATATATTACATTAGTTGAAAGGCTACATGTAGCTTTGCTTCTGTCAGGAGACGTGACCTAATTTAAGAGAAACAAAGCTATTTCACGGCAGCAAAGTTAACCGATCGATTTTTAAGGAAAAATCACCTTTAATGCGTTAGATTTAAGCATTTGTTCAAATGAAAATAGAAGTTGGCGAACCTGATTGGATACAGCAAACCCAATATACAGTTGATAGGTCCGATCTTGAACTTTATGTTATTTTTATTAAGGTTCAATCATGGACCGCGCAAACCCCTCCACGTGTCAGGGAACCTAACAACACTACTGGAATTTATTTCAAGCCGAACTTATCTTTACCCCGTCGAGATAAGGGCTTAAGATACTGCAGATTGGATGCTGTTAATTCGATTTCATGAGGGCGCTTGCTTTCAATCATTCGCAGAATAGGTCTCTGAATATCTGAGATGTTACGTTCTGTCTTTACTCTAAATGTAATATAGAGACGAAGGTCTCCTCTCGGACCGGAGGAGATTTATGAATTTGCGTCCACAGCAATTTTTTTAGAAACGTATAAGAAAAATTTTAACATTCGTGAACCTTCTTTTATGAAACAGGTAGATAATTTAATAAGTGGATCTGTTGAGGGCAAACACTAAAGACCGTTGAAACGCAAAGACCGCAATATCAAGACTACTGCAGAAGAAATTTGTAACTTGAAACCTAAACACACCAGATGATTAATGGAGTCAGGTGTTACTTTGCGTAAATCCATTACTATATGGACAGTCAGAATTTTTCGCACCAAGTGTAGAAGTGAAGAGTGGTGGTGTGTGCTTGGTGTTGGTGTTTTTGATAGTGGTCGGTGGGTGGGGAGTTGCTGACGGTCGTTCTTCGATAAGATTTAGTTTAAGTTCCCCGTAAATTCACTTCTTTCAGTAAAAAACACACATTATTATTTTTCTATTTTTGGTAGCTTGTCGCGGATCTTAGCTTAGTAAAAAATCTGAACGTAAACATACCAAAAACTTCTTTTGGCTATCTGTGACATTAAAAAGTTAGATCTACACACGTTAATATGTTGTCTAAAGATAAGAAAATACCAAAAGAAAAGAGAAAACATGTGGAGTTTCAGAGGAACCTTAATGCGAAATGGCGTGTTGCTGATTAGGCATCAGCAACACGCCATTTCGCATTAAGGTTGTGGCGTTGATTGCTTTCCATCATTACAAAGAACAATAAATGCGTATCATCTGATTAAACAATAGACAATCGCGTCCATATACACCCACAACACCGTGTCCATATACATGCACAACAGCATTGCGGAAACGTTGTCGACCTTTGAGAAATGTGTAGGCCTGTTTTTTTATGGCTCCAAGGTCGTATCAGTTTGAAAAAGCCGCTGGAGGTAGCTGGTAGTGGTGCGTGGAAACAAGGTAAACACACCATTGTGTATTTATTATTATATTCTTATTGTTAATTATTTTCCTTTATTTACATATTTTTCTCTTAATAACAATTTTATTAATACAAAAAAAAACTCTATAAAAATAATATTATTACTAGGGTTATTAATCCTTCGTGGCGGGATAAACCAAGCACACGAAGGATTATGCATCCAAGGAAAGGAACCTTCTCACGATCCTAGCCGTGCACAATATGGCTGCTTTTTGAATTTTGAATTTAACCCACTTACCTAAACCTAACTTGGACAGATGGGCGTCCAAATTTTTACCGATAAGTCCATTCACAGAGACCACTATGGGTACAATGACAGTTGAATCAACGTGCCACATGGCGGAAATCTCATGCGCGAGGTCTATGTATTTTATTTGTTTATCTTTTTCCGCTTTAATGAGATTCTCGTCATGCGGAACACTAATATCAACTATCATTACCTCGCGTGTAGTTCGATCCACTATCACAATATCAGGCTTATTGGCAACAATGTGCCGGTCCGTGATAATGGATCGATCCCAGTATAATGTTGCACGACTGTTTTCGAGAACTGACTTTGGATCGTATTTATTTATTAATTATTATTATTATTATTCTTCCATTAATTGATTAAAGAAAGATTGGAGAAGCGTGTATTTATTTGAAATTTTCCGAAAATGTTACTTCTCCGAATGGTACTAGGAAGACATAAGTTGAAAGATAAAATCGATTCAATAATACGCGAAGCCACAATTACCTCCGCTCGCGTTATTCGAATAAAAATGAAAAACGATTATTCCCTCATCCGTACATCAAAGCAATAAAACGTTTCTTCAGTCCCAATTCAGCACGATTTCCTCTTAAATATTCTTTCGTATCATGAAACCATGTCGATCTGCCCCGACGATTGGAATCTGCTGAGCTATTACTAGTAATAATGAAATCCGGTCAAGTGTGAGTTTAACGTTAAACGTTCTTTGTGATGTAAATTTGAGCTTACGAATGTATTTATTTTAATTTTTTTTTGTGTATCAATGCAACAGTCACTCTGTTACATCTGATATTACATTACCTTTTAGTCCTTCAGTAAAAGGACAAAGTTTTATTTGCGTAGCACGTACGGTTAGGAGCAAGTCTAAGGATTTAATCCGCCTCGAAGGACCAAAAAAATGTAGTAGTGTGCTCGTAAAAGGCGAGTGTTAACTTAAATACGTAACATCATACCTTTTTCCTGTAGGGGTAGGCAGAGATCACAAATCTCCATCTGCTATAATACAATCTAGGCATACTTCCCTTGCTTCCTCCACACTAATTACTCTCCTCATGCAAGCCTCATTACTCTACTCTTGACTTGGCTTCAGTAAAAAGACAAAGTTTTATTTGCGTAGCACGTAGCCTTAGGAGCAAGTCCTTTGATTTGATCCGCCTCGAAGGACCAAAATAATAATGTAAGAGTAATGTCAAATGTGAGGCAGGAGCGATGTCAATAGTATGTCAACTAGCCATCCCACTAGCTCAATAGGGAGCTAGTGGGATGGCTGCGAGGGCCGCGACCTTGCGCAGATCATCGCTCCATCTAGCAGGAGGCGTCCCACACTACGTTTGCCGAGTCGCGGTCTCCACTCCAGCACTCGTCTACTCCAACGATTGCCGGTTCTCCGACAAAGATGTCCAGCCCATTGCCACTTCAGTCTGCTAACTTGAAGAGCTATATCGGTGACTCTGGTTCGCCGGCGAATTTCTTCATTTCGAATTCTATCCACCAGAGAAACCTTGAGCATAGCCCTCTCCATAGCCCTCTGAGCGACTTTTAGCTCGTAAAGGAGACGGGCCATCAGTGTCCACTATTATTACGTATAACTTATTAATTTCATTTTGCATGTTTATTATTTACTGTTAACTCATATTTATATATACTTATTTTTTTCCTTAATTTTGTGTTTATTAATTAATTTTTTCTATCATCCTGATGATAAAGTACCATCAACTTACATCAAATTATCTTATTAACATTGTGTTCATCCTATTGTTGTCTGTAAGAAATCGCTATTAGCGATAAGACCGCCATTTGTATATAAATATTACAATCAATAATTGTATAACTTTATTTTTAGTGTACAATAAAGAATATATCTATCTATCTATTTATTTACATTATAGAAATAGAAATAGAAAAACTTTATTTATGAAACCTTTTTTTACAATAACTAAAACTGAATCCTTAATAATATTATATATACAAATAAATACGCAAAACAAAAATAAAATAATTTTAATTTAACGAGTGTCATAAAATGGTTCTTGCTCAGCATATGCCGGGCGTTCTATTTGAGCACCCGGCGCTGGTTTTCAGCAAGAACCAACGTGGTCAGATCGCGAACCACAGTGACGACATTCATACTGATACACTCGTACAAACACATACATCCATATATATAACTACTCATACTCATATACACATACATATAAATACACATACAGTACAATAGAATTAAAAACAACTGAGTCATGTACTAAACTCACCGCGTTCAAAAGAACAAGTTTCTGACTGCATACTTAAAATTAGATTTTTGTGTTTTTTTTTACTACTTACATTACATACTCTTACTATAATTTACCATACTGATAACAATGTGCGATATTGTCAATTGACATATAATTGTATAGGCGACAAACGCGAACCATAGGATTATATATATTCACGCCTATCCCCCGCAGGGGTTGGCAGAGACCACACAGCTCCATCCGCTACCATTCATCGCAGGGAAAGGGCTCTTCATTAGTCGCTTTTCGCCCTCGTGAGAATCAGGACGTGAACCCGTCACGTCCTGATCGAACGGCGACCACGGCGAACCACGTCGCTGGCATTTTTCAACAAATTAGGTATATTAAATTCGTCTTAGTGAATCCCACGAGCCACAAGGGAGGTCAGCCCCAGCAGAGCCCTGCGTGCTGAGATAAGGCATCATAGTACCCGGGGGAGCCCGATCCCGGGACGGTCGGCACGCTTGCGACTAAGCTCGCCCCTAGCCACGCGTCCGTTGGCACGGCAGACCGTGGATTGGCGGAGAGGAAGGGAAAGGATAGAAAACAAAAGAAGGGTTACTCGGAGTAAATATATATAAAATCATACATATATTTATTCCGATGCGGGGATCGAACCCGCGACCATTGACTCCGGGGCGGAGGGCCCCCGCCACTGAGCCAATCGGTCGTCTATTATATAGGATTATTAATGTAATAGAATGGGAGGGTTTTCGTTTGTTTTCTTTTTAAAACTGAACCTTAATAATAATAAAAAAAAACGTAATAAAAGCGTTTGGGGGCACGTCCCGTCCATATTTCAGATATCGGATAAAATTTAGACATAATAGTGGGTACGTGACACTCTGGTGCGGGCGTGCGAGGGTAGTAATGTCACGGCGGTTACGCTGTTACTACATTGGGGTGCTGAAATAACTACTTCTATTCTAGTACTATTCTAGTCTCGAATGTGGTTAAGTGGAAGCGTTGAATTGTTACATCCATATTGGAGATGAGATTGGAGAATTGATGGCAATTGCCAATAACTATTATGTCAAAAAACATAATATCAAGTGTCTTGAAATGTCAATTGAGATTTCACAATACGTCTTGATAAAATGGTATTCATTCTACCAAAATCTTCTGTGGACTTTTGTAGTCAACTTTAAAAGACGTGGACATGTGGACAGTCAAAAGTTCTTAATTAGCTAAGATCCGCGACAAGTAAAACAATAACAGAAAATTAATAATGTGTGTTTTTTGTGCTGGATGAAATGGATTTATTTGGTACTTAAACCAAAATCTTACCGAAAATCGGCCATCTATTCTCCACCCACCAACCACTATACACAACACCGAACACACACTACCACTTTTCCACCTTGTACACGACACGTGTTTCGCCCCAACACGAGGCTTCATCAGGTATAGTAGTCTATACGGAAGACAACCGTTAAGTCACTTAACGGTTGTCTTTCCGTAGAGTCTACTCATTTTCCTGTTTTTGTTTTGCATGTCGCGGATCTTAGCCGAGTAAAAGTTCTAACTGTCCACATTCAAGTTTTCAGACAAAAAAAGGAAAGATAAACAATTTAAATTAGACTATCTATCCAGCTATCCAGGTATGAAATAAAGTCCTAATTGCGTGCGTGCCGAGATTGCATCCGGCTACGAGAATTAAACTCGTGGTTTTAGTTTGAACTTGTGGCAGTTTTCGTTTTGTACCCTTTAATTAACTGACATTTCTCACATTGGCCAAGTTAAATTGGATGAAGTTCGAAGCCGTAGAGCCGACTGCCGTGATATGTGTTTGAGGGGGTGATTTGATTTGATTTTTATCCGTAATTCAAAGCATACACCTCAAGCACTTTAATAAAAGTATAAGAAACTAGCTGACCCACTGGCAAACTTCATACCGCCTCAGAATCAATAAATAAACAAGCTGAAAGACAATTGCAGGATGCAGAAATCAACTTTAGTAAAAATGTGGTCAAAACTTAACCGAAGAAATGAAAAACAAAAAACTTCACTATTGACGATATTGTGACGATCCATGTGGATAGATCTTCAGGCGCTGATTTTCAGTGAGACCAATTGAGTCATTTGTATGGAGTAACACTATTGTAATATTTGGTATAAGTGCAAAAAATAATTATCCTATAAGTTAATTCTAAAACACCGTTACGTATAAATTATAGCTTCGAAACATTAAAGCCATCATGACAAATGTTATAGAAGAAGATAATATATTTATTACATTTAAAAAACTCTGATGAACACGAATTAAACTACAGTATCGCCGACCCGCCAGACAAATTCCAGTGCCCTTTCGGTATTTAAAAACAAAGCGCCACAAACGCCGCCCTAGTTTCATCCGTCGCACAGAACACAACAAACATTTGGCTCTGATCCAACAAGCATTAAAAAGAATTCCACAAGCAAACATCAAAACAAATTGTTTCGGTGGCAGCGAAGGCAAAGAAATCGCATTTATCGTCAATAACTAGAATTGTATGATCGCTTCCCTCACGTGTGTTAGATTCAGCGCTGTTCACATTGGACTGAGAATTAATTAGATGTTTTCGTATTAAAATATTGTTAATATTGTTAATATTGTCGGTATAATATTTGGACTACAATTTCCGAAAATACAATAGTTCAAATTTTTCAAACGATCGAGACGACCGATTGGCTCAGTGGCGGGCGGCTCATTCCCGCATCGGAATAAATATTTATATGGATTTATAAATGTTTATTCCGAGTCTGGTTACCCCCCCATCCGCATTTCCTCTTTTCGCCCCTTCCTTTCTTCTCTATCCTTCCCCTTCCTCTCCACCAATCCACGGTCTGCCGTGCCAGTGTGATGCGTGGCTAGGAGCGAGCCTAGTTGCAAATGTGCCGATCGTCCCCGGGTCGGGCTCCCCCGAGGATTATGGTGCCTTACCTCAGCATACAGGGCTCTGCTGGGGCTGACCTCCATCCTCCCATGCGGCTCGTGGGATTCACTAAGACGAATTTAATATACCTAATTTGTCGAAAATGACGGCGACGTGGTTCGCCACCCGTCACGTCCTGATTCTCACGAGGGCGAAAAGCGACCAATGACGAGCCGTTTCGTTGCGATGAATGGCAGCGGATGGAGCTCTGTGGTCTCTGCCAAACCCTGCAGGGGATACGCGTGAATATATAAAATAAAAATTCAAATCTATATTTAATTCGTAACGGATGTTTGAGATTTATTTATTACCTGGCCACGCAACTCGTCACAAGGAATAGTTTTATCCCTACAATCTGTGAGATGAGTGGTGATCCAGTACGGTGCGTTTATCAGAAACTTCTTTCCATGCGCCACCACTATCTTGTGGTACCAGCTACCTCCAGCGGTGTTTCCAAATCAATACGACATTGGAACCTTCAGAAACAAGCTTCTGCAATACCTATGGCGTTGCGGATGTTATGGGCGGCGTTGATTGCTTTCCATCAGGCGACACACCTGCTCGTTTGCCATAAAAAACAGTCATCGTCCATCCTCTGTTTGCTTTGATAAAATATCTATTTTTTTTAAAGAAACTCCTTAATCAAATACGCCTCATACAAAGAAAAGAAGAATCTTGAGTATTGACTGCCAGAACCGTTATCAAGTCTTGTTCATTTAATATCATTGTTGAAGTTGAAAAGATATAACATATTATTATACGAATAAATCTAACAATAATGTACACCTTGGAAATAATTTCACGCACAAAGGGGATCGAATAATATGAAAGTCGCGCGAGTAAAACGCTTGTAGGTAGGGTCTCGATACGGTCTTATTCAGAATGTTGTCAGCAGAATTGAACCAATTACCGAGGGAAATATTCGAACGATTTTTAATTTAATCAAAAAACATTTGTCCTCTCGCGCCCTCCACCTGCATTACTCTGTAATCCTTTGTAAATAAAGTCCACTTCCCTCTGACGAGAGACAAACGTAACTCTGTCGGCAGGAATAGGTAAACAAAAGGAAGGAGCGATGGTGCGAATCATTTTTTCAATATGGACCCTCAAAAAGAACAAAGGATGTACGGAAAATATTAAATACTCGGTCTGATAATGTGGATGGAAATGGATTTTGTAAAAAAATATACAGATAATACGTGATTTATATTTGTAAATATCTCTCTCTGAGTCCTAAGTCCCACTAGTAGGACAAAGGGCAGGCACGTCGCTTCTCCATCTCGATCTGTCGGAGGCCATACGCTTCATATTCATCTTCTACATACAGGCTATAATTGCTTTCCATCAGGTAACATACCTGCCTGACCGCAACAAACAGAAGAGCCTAACAAACCACTGGGTGAAGGCTGAATTGCAGTCATGAAGGATTGACCAGAGAGAGAGACGTTTATTGAAGGCAATTTTCGGAGTAATCCAGTGAAGAGCAATGCCTCTTGTAGCTGAATAAACTCATGAACCTGACAAGAGAGTATCGCGAGGGTTGACAATCAGCTTGCCTTGGGGCCATTTCCTTCTTTGTTAGCAAGAGTTCCAAATTAAGCTTTGTCGCTAAACCTCACAATCCTTTGCTCTGACTCAATAAGCAATTTTCTTCCATTCACGATGGTCAGTCTCGTTCTACCTTCACTATTGCGCCCAGATTGTGGTGTGACAGTCGAGAGGATTTCATCGTATGCATAAATAACCGATTGCCTTAGTGGCGGGGCCCTCCGCATTCAATGGTCGCGGGTTCGATCCCCGCATCGGAACAAATATATGTATGGATTTATAAATATTTATTCCGAGTCTGGTAACCCTCCCCAATCCGCATTTCCTTTCCTGCCTTTTCCTTTCTTTTCTATCCTTTCCCCTTCCTCTCCGCCAATCCACGGTCTGCCTGCGATGCCTGGATGCGTGGCTAGGGGCGAGCTTAGTCGCAAGCGTGCCGACCGTCCTAGGATCGGGCTCCCCCGGGTACTATGGTGCCTTAACTCAGCACGCGTCACGTCCTGATTCCTGCGAGGGCGAGAAGCGACTAATGGAGAGCCGTTTCGCTGCGATGAATGTGAGAGGAAGAATCTATGAAGGGATGGATGAGTGTGGAGGAGTCGGGGAGGGTGTGCCGGGATCGTAGCGGATGGAGCTCTGTGGTCTCTGCCAAATAATAAGTGACATCATGTGAACCGTTTGCTTGTTATCAATGTTTTATGAATGAAATAGCTGAAAAGATATTGCAGTATCGAAAAGATAGAAAAGAACAAACGATAAATATCATCAATGATAACGTTGACCGTAAATAAGATATAAAACTAACAAAAGAAGGAATACAAAAAAAAAACAACACGCGAATTACAAAAAGCGCTCAAAAACATTTTGCGTTCCAACTGAAATACAAGCGGGACGATTCACAAACCCCGGCGAAGAAATATTAAATGATAAAAAGGCGCCATTAACAAAAATGATAAACAAGCCCTCTCCGTATAATCTGCACAGCGCCCAACTTTATCTGGCGGGTAAATAATGAAAAACATCCTTTATAAATTAAATCGTAGCCATTTGGGCTTGTAGCTTGTCGCCCTTGATGACGTTTGTAGAGGGCAACTTCTGTATTGTACTCAACTCACAGAGAATATAAACAATTATCATAGATTATAAACGGTGTGTTATGTATTGATTACTTCTTCTTGTGCTTCTCTAACTAGCGAAGTTTGGCAGTCGATTCCCCATAACTATCTCTGTCTTTCACGATTCAAAGAAATTCGCCAGCACTTGTCACCTCTGTCTATTTTTTTTATGGGATAGAAAAGCAAACGAGCAGGCGTATCACCTGATGAAAAGCAATGAACGCCACCTATAGACATCTACAGCGCTATTGGCAGTGCGGAAGTGTAGCCGACCTTTAAGGAAAGTGTCACTATGGGAGAAGGAGTGGGAGTGGGAGTGAGAGGGGGAGGGGAAGGGTTCGCCTCCGGAACTTAGCCGCTTATCGTACGAAGCGCGGTATGTAAGCTACCACTCAGACGTCGGTTTTCTGCGGGAATGTGGTACTTCCCCGGGCGAGTCGGCTCTATCAATGCTACAGACAAGTATTATGCCATTCTTGACAAAGTATTCGTCCGCAGCGTGGCTCTACCACTATCGAAAGCTCCTTAATAATGCCTGCCAAATAACCTGACCTTGCTTCTCCGACAAATCCATTTTCTGCAGTCATTTCCATCATGATGAATTGCCACCACGTTGTCATTTTCGAGAAACCACTATGGAAACATGTTTTTTTTAAGTCCACGTGTCTTATTTCGTTTCTTCGTCCACACTTATCACTCGCGTCATACAAGCTCTCTGATTAAAGGTATTTTTGACCTGGCCTTTTTTAAGAACTTCAGCATATTGGTCATTATATGTTCTTGGTCTTTCCATACCAACCCTTCCGTTCACATACAGATCACTCTCAGTGCTTACTCTCTTTATTATATATCTTTCGAATCACATTTCTGGGATATTTGTAACTGTTTCTTATGGAAAGAGCTGGGACAACATCTTATGACTTATACAAACACAACCCTCTACAATGTTATATCGTAAGCTTGGATAATCCGCTAACGCCTATAACTCACACCGATCCGCCATTTCCATACAGTTTACATAGGCGATGCACGTAAGTAATGATCCTATATAAACGTCCTCTGTAAACTTAGAGACGGTCGCGTTTACTTCTTGTTTGACGCTAAGCGTGTTCTATAAGCTGTCATCTGCTTAATATTTCTCTACTTGCATGCATAAATCGAAATGTGAGCATATAGACGGATGCTCGATGTTAGCGGGACTCAAAAAGTGGCCAATGACGATGTGAACTTTTGCGGACCGTCAAAGGAAGAAAAGTTGCTTAACTGGGTTATATCATGTGATATGACAAGTATAAGCTCATGATGAGAAACTCCACTTTCCGACCACTATCAACAACACCAAACACACACTACCACTTTTCCACGTTGCACACGACACGTGTTTCGCCTCAACATGAGGCTGATTTAAGGGTTGTCGGTAGAGTCTACTATACCTGATGAAGTCTCGTGTCGTGTGCAATGTGGAAGTGTGGTGGTGTGTGTTTGTTATTGTTGATAGTGGTTGGAAACTGGAGAGTTGCTGACGGCCGTTTTTTCGGTAACATTTAGTTTAAGTTCCCCGTAAATCCACTTCTTCCAGAAAATTTAATACTATTATAATTATATAAAACTACTGGTATAAAATATATTTATATATAAATAATTTATATTATATATAAAATATAGTTAGTTATATAGCTTAAAAAGTATAGTTTATTATAATTTTTCTGTTTTTGTTTTCTTGTCGTGGATCTTAGCTAAGTAAAAGTTCTGACTGTCCACATAGTTATGGAGTTCCGCAAAGTAACGCCTGAATCATCTGTACCGAGGTCTTTCAGGAGGTGGACCGTAGAATTCTTCCATCGTTACTAGTAACCTCCTCGAGTTTGATTGCTTTTGTGTGAGTCCCATACTACTATAATGTAATTAATTAAATAATTATAATTCTTCTTCAATATCGTCATGCTTTTGGTAGAGTAGTTGTGGTCGTTATATTTATATAGTGGTGAATTGTTCAATCAGACTCCGCCATTGATGTTTGCGCATGATGTGGCCTAGCCAGCGAATCCTTGTGTTGGGATCTCGCCTATGATATTGGGTTCAGTTACTAGGTCTTTGATCTCTTTATGCTTCACAACTCTCCAAGATCCATCTTCCCTCATCACTGTTCCAAGTAGTTAACCAAAGATCTTGCGTTCTGTCACATTGGTACTAACACTTAATAAAATTTGTTCAAGGATATACAGAAAATTATTCATACGTTACTATGGGAGCATGTTGACCTATGTTTTATATTATATATAGTAAATACAAACAAATTTCTATAGCATAAAACATTATAGTAACATAAGCGAACATTTCCTTGTAAACACTTGAAGAAATTTGTTATCAAAAGATAATCAACTTTGTTATCATCACAATAGAAGTGAAATTGAATTGTAATACAAACAGCGTAAGTAGTTCTTTGACAAGTGCCGTGGGAATTTATCATGCTATTGTATCTCCCACTCTCTACGACCTTCGGCGTATTTCAGTTCAACGACCCCCCCCCCCCCGGTTAATTATCATCAATGGTAAAATACAAGCATTAAATTCGCGTACAGTTTCTGGAGCATCCTACATTAAATTACCCAAACACACACTCCACCTTCTCCAATGGTTGTGGGTTCTTTGACAAACATAGCCTTTCTACTGCCACTCCAGATCGCTGTATCAGTGACTTGGATTCTTTGGCCTTATTTTCCTTCAGAGACATTACATGAATATTTTTTTCCATAGCACTTTTAATTCTTAGCTTGTGAAACACACGGGCCGTTAGTATCCACGTTTATATATATATATATATATATATATTTTTTTTTTTTCTTCTGCTTCTTATGCTGGAAAGGTGACATGTCAATTAAAAGACGTCAGTCGCAGTAATGTTACTTTTTTTATAAAAAAATTTATTTCTTTTTTATTCTAAATTTTAAAATTACCAATGTAAAAAGTAATATAATATAAATATAATATGATAAAAAAGGTATTTATTACATTCAAATAAAAAGTTTTAATACATTAGTGATACATTTATCAATGTGTCACTAAAGTACTGAGGATGACTGTGGGCTGCGTTGATTGGTTTCCATAGGGTGATGTCTGCTCTTTTGCTTGTTATCCCATGAAAATAAAAGGAAATGTTGACAATAGAATCCAGCAACATTAATGCTAGGAATTTAATTTGCTGCAAATGCAGTCTCCAGTTTGATCTTGGACACAATATAAGCGAACGTCTTCGCTGCACTTCAGTCTCATCTGAATTCTCGCTGCATCTTAATCCGTGAATTACCTTCGATTGTCAGTCAGTGCTGGAGTGTGGAGTGATATCGGTGCTTTCGTTAAAGGCACTGTTCAATTGTAAACGGTTCGAATGAATATCATTTTTATAGAGAATACAGTATTTTACTTTTTTTTTATGGCATAGGAAGGCAAACGAGCAGGCGTGTCACTCAGCAACCAACACCGCCCATAGACATCCGCAACGCCATAAGCAGTGCGGAAGCGTTGCCGACCTTAAAGGAAAGTGGACTTATGAGAGTGGGAGTGGGAATCGGAGGGGGAGTAGGAAGGGGAGGATTTTGGGCCTCCGGAACTCAAACCGCTCACCGTAGGAAGCGCGGTAGACAAGCTACCACTCAGACGACGGTTTTCTGCGGGTACTATTTAGTGTATATATAATACGCTGTACAATTTATCCTAAATGTAAAAAGGAATTCAAAATTGTAATATATACATGCATATATACATATAGTCACGCCTATCTCCCGTTTTGGCAGAGACCACATATCTCTATCCGCTACGATCCCGGCACACTATCCCTGCTCCCTACATACATCCATCTTTTCATCCATTCTTCCTCTCACATTCATCGTAGCGAAACGGCTCTCTGTTAGTTGCTTCTCGCCCCCTTGGGTGTCAGGATGTGACGGGTAGCGAACCACGTTGCCGTCATTTTTTTATTAAAATTCCTCTTATATATAAACAAATTACTATTATATATGAAACTTAAATAAACAAGTTAGTTTTAATAAAATTCGTCATAGTGAATGCCACGAGCCGCAAGGGAGGATGGAGATCAGCCCCAGCAGAGCCCTGCATGCTGAGGTAAGGCACCATAGTACCCGGGGGAGCCCGATCTCGGGTCGGTCGGCACGCTTGCGACTAAGCTCGCCCTTAGCCACGCATTCTTTGACACGGCAGACAGAAATGCGGGTTGGGGATTACCAGACTCGAAATAAATATTTATAAGTCCTAAGTATTTATTCCGATGCGGGAATCGAATCCGCGACCATTGACTCCGTGGACGGGGAGCCGCGCCACTGAGCCAATTGGTCGTCTAAGTAAAGCCAAGTTTTAGTAAAGCCAGTTTTGAATAAGTCAATAAATGAATTCAATATCGCGCAACTGTGTAAGTGTAGGTAAGGCGTCCGCTAAAAAGACAACGAGACATCGTTAAAAGGCGAAGTGTTTAGAAATGTAGACGCTCGTCTCCATGGCAACCGTCAATTACCCAGCCCTGACGTATTAAGAAGAATTGATGTCGTAATCGTAAATAAGATAAAGCTATTTCCCCGAGACTCAAAGAGGTCTTTGAATAACATTCATTTACTTGTCACAGAAGCGCGGTGTGTGGTGCTTGGTAGAAGTGATGAGAGTATGGTGGGGCGGGTATACTTGTGCAATATTACTGCCTTCAGCGGTATTTTCGAAGCGAGAAATCTACACAATGTAAACCTATTTATATCTCGAACGCCGTCGGCAACGCATTTGTTTGTGGTGACATCTACAAATCCATAGATAGGTTTTGTAAATGTCTATGTGGACAGTCAAAAGTTTTACTTAGCTATGATCCGCGACAAGCAAAACAATAACAGAAAATTAATAATGTGTGTTTTTTGTGCTGGATGTAGTGGATTTATTTGGAACTCAAATCAAAAACTTACCGAAAATAGGCCATCAATTCTCCACCCACAACCACAACAACATCCACAACAACAAACAAACATTACCACTTTTCCAACTCGTAAACGATACGTGTTTCGCCCCAACACGAGGAATCTTCAGGTATAGTAGACTCTATGGAAGACAACCGAAAAGTCTACTATACCTGAAGATGCCTCGGGCGAAGGTAAGTTTTTGGTTTAAGTTGTCGCGGATCTTAGGTAAGTAAAACTTTTGGCTGTCCATATAGTGATGGATTTTCGCAAAGTAACGCCTGACTCCAGTTAAGAAATATATTGTTTTAGAAAAACAATAGGATTAGTTCCTTCGACTTATAATATATCGTATTATATATATTAATAGGATTAGTTAGACTGGCGTCTTAGGATAGACATATCATCTTTCCGGCATAAGCAATTGAGATTGAATATAAAATGTAATTTTAGAATATTATTAAAGTATATAATTAATATAAAATGTACAATGGTACATTAATAAATCAATTTCATTTGGAAGAATTTAATTACATCGAAGATAAAACCCCCTAAATATCCCGTGTGTCGCCATAGCAGTACGGCTGGTACCCCCATAGTATTCAACGGTAAAGTCAATTCAAGAGAATGGGTTTGACTAGTGTAACTAAGAATTAGAATTAAGAATACTATTATACGAATGATTGACAGCTAAAGAATAGTCAGTATTGTAGCGAACAAATTATCGTATATTTCTACTTTTCTTGTATACAGAATACTCGTTGTTATTCAACTTTTTATGTATTTTTTTTCATCATATTATTAAAAAAAGGAATTGAAGTTCACGCCTTGTACATAATTAGTGGCTTCCGTTAATAACAAAGAGTGATAAATCCGCCGTGAGAATGTTCCCAGGTTCGAAACGGAATACAATGCGATAGATTTGTGGGGAAATCGACTTCTCCAATCGAGTGCCACTGTTATATCGAAGTCTCTGTAAATTTAATTCTTACGTAACATTTAAATTTACATGATAATATGCAAGATATTTGAAAACGCCTCTTCATATATTTGATTTCAATGGCTAATAAAAGTCTTATGATATTACAAAAACGGCGTGGAATCGTTGTTTGAATTCAATTCTATGGCTTTTCGTAGTTATATCAAAATAAAGTCGCCATAAAAATAATTTACGCATATTCCTATTTATTTATTAATTCTTATTGTACATTTTATGGTATTAATTTCGGAGGCGGATTTAATACCGGAAGGCGTTCTCTGTCTGTCAACCTTTGTGTTGATGATAAAGATTTTTAAAAGTAGGTACAAAAACAAATAAAAACACCGTGACTTTTTAATTACCCGAGAAAATTAAGTCATATGTTCAGTTATCGATATACATTACATTTGGTGAAGAAAAAAATTTTTAAAAATGTCCTTAATATACACCAAAAATTATACAACAAATAATCTTGCTAATTCAAATAGACATCGTTATCATTCCAATATGAACTGCACCCAAAACCAACCTAATTTGGTCGCGTAATATTTACAGGATTTCTTTGAAGTCCCATAAAACAATATTTTTGTATGAACGCTATAATATTTGAATGTTACTTACTGATAAATATATTTTTACAAACGCGAATTTTAGTTTTCTCGGGTAATTAAAAAGTCACGGTGTATAATTAAATATAAATACACAAATACACACACACGCACGCACATACACACACCCTTCACTTGGTCGGTTCTTCTTGTCTTGTCTACCACATTGAAACCTTGAAACAAGCCCACTCATATCTTAAAGGTCGCCAATGTTAATGTGATGCTTCTGGTGTTGCAGATATCTTTGGGCAGCGTTGATCGCTTTCCATCAGGCGATACGCTTCTTTTATGTGTTTTCCTGCTAGATGAAGTGGATTTACCTGGAACATAAACTAAAACTTACCGAAAATCGGCCGTCAACAGTTCTCCACCCACCAACCACTATACACAACACCAAACACACACTACAACTTTTCCACCTTGTAAACGACACGTGTTTCGCCCCAACACGAGGCATCTTCAGGTCTAGTAGACTCTACGGACGACAACCGAAAAGTGACAACACTTTTTTTGCTGTTGTTTAAAAACGGCATTTCTCGGTAAGTTTTATTTTAATTTAAGTTCCCGGTAAATCCACTTCATCCAGCAGGAAAACACACATTATTAGTTTTCTACTGTTGTTTGCTTGTTGCGAATCTTAGCTAAGTAAATGTTTTGACTGTCCACACATGTGTATTGATAAACTCCTCCGCTTGATACTTGTGACACCACCAGCCCCGGGGGCAGAGGAGTCTGTGATTCCTTAAAAAAAGTCATTGATTTTGTATTGAGAGTCATTTGGGAGACGAAATGGGCCGCGCACTTAGTATGGAGAGGGACTTTGTCGGAATAATTTACTACACGATGCCGACATGAGCATTAACTTTAGTACTCACTCGTTTCAATTGAGATTCCCCTTCAAACGAGAAACGTGACTTTCGTTACGGTATATCTTTACGTTTAATGTAATAAATATTTCTTAAAATAAAATTGATATCTTAATAATAATTGATTAATGGAGTCAGACGGATTTAATTACTGTGCGGAAATCCATTACTATGTATATGGACAGATAGAACTTTTACTTAACGGTTGTATTCCGTAGAGTCTACTATACCTGATGATGCCTCGTGTTGAGGCTAAACACGTGTCGTTTGCAAGGTGAAAAAGTGGTAGTATGTGTTTGGTGTTGTGGTTGGGAGGTGGAGAGTTGCTGACGGCCGTTTTTTTGGTAAGATTTAGTTTAAGTTCCCCCTAAATCCACTTCTTCCGATAGAAAAACACACAATATTAATTTTCTGTTTTTGTTTGCTTGTCGCGGATCTTAGCTAAGAAAAAGTTCTAACTGTCCATTTAATAATATTTCTTTATTTGGATAATGTGAGTAGTCCAGTTATTTGGAAATGCATGTGTACCGAGAAAACTATATTTTGGATATGACGTGGGGTTGGCCTAGAAAAGCTTAATTCAAATTATCAACAAAGTCTCTGTGCGTTTTCCGCCATCTTGAAAAAAGGGTTCAATTCAGTTTTTCATAATAACTCGGTTCTTCGTTAAGATATAAACATTTTGATGTTATACTTTTTTTATCATTTACAATTGAGGTCCTTTAAAGTTTTTCTATCGTTCATCGTTGTTGAGATATCGTTCATCGTTATTGAGATATCGTTCATCGTTATTGAGATATCTTTCAACGTTATTGAGATATCGTTCATCGTTATTGAGATATCGTTTATCTTTATTGAGATATCGTGCATCGTTATTGAGATATCGTTCATCGTTATTGAGATATCGTTCATCGTTATTGAGATATCTTTCAACGTTATTGAGATATCGTTCATCGTTGTTGAGATATCGTTCATCGTTATTGAGATATCGTTCATCGTTATTGAGATATCGTTCATCGTTATTGAGATATCGTTCATCGTTATTGAGATATCGTTCATCGTTATTGAGATATCGTTCATCGTTATTGAGATATCGTTCATCGTTATTGAGATATCGTTCATCGTTATTGAGATATCGTTCATCGTTATTGAGATATCGTTCATCGTTATTGAGATATCGTTCATCGTTATTGAGATATCGTTCATCATTATTGAGATATCATTCATCGTTATTGTCTATCTTTTTTAAAAAATACCAGTTAGATTATTGTGGCCCCATTTATAATTTCATTATTTTCTTCAAACCGGTGAAAGAGGATTCTATGTTCTAAGAACGTTAATTTTATTAAACAAAATTCTTAGCCTCTCTTTTTAATGAAGTTTTCGAAATATATCCAAACAGGTCCGTCTCCACACAACGGAAAATGCCGTACAACCACCCGCCTCTAAACGCTCACCAATCTTTCCCCGCCTCGTTACGTATCATTGTGGATTCCCGCTTGCTTCATTTCATTATATGAGTTTTCCATTCGACTAAATAGGTTCGCCTTTGTTTCCTATATTGATTTACGCGCGTTCGGTGGGACGTCGTGGGAAAGCGATTCCATTCAGCCCGTTTCAAACTTGTTGCTTTTCATAAAAACGGTTGTCTTCTGTAGATTCTACTATAACGTGATGATGCCTCGTGTTAAGGCGAAATACGTGTGCAATGTGGAAAAGTGGTGGTGTGTTTGGTGCTGTTGATAGTGGTTGGGAGGTGGAGAGTTGCTGACGTTTTTCGGTAAGATTTAGTTTAAATTTCCCGTACATCCACTTCTTCCAGAAGAAAACACACATTATTATTTATCTATTTTTAGTTTGAAGTTTTTAAGAAAGGCCAGGTCAAGAGTACCCTTAACCGGTGGGCTTGCATGAGGAGAATAATGAGTGTGGAGGAAGCAAGGTAAGTATGCCGAGATCGTAGCAGATGGAGATTTATGGTCTCTGCCTACCCCTACGGGAGACAGTATGTATGTTTTCGTTTGCTTATCGCGGATCTTAGCCAAGTAAAAGTATATATATTTATGGCTATTAGCTTTGTTTATTAATAATTATTCTATCACCTGTTGATAATGTATCACCAGCCCAAAACGAATTATCTTTCAATACTCTGTTCATCCAACGATTGTCTAAAATAAATCGATATGAGCGATAAGACTCTCCTTTGTATATAAACAATATTACAATTAATAATAGTATAACTTTGTTTTTAGTGTATAATAAAGAATATATCTTTCTTTTGTTGAAAATGACGGCGACGTGTTTCGCCACCCGTCACGTCCTGATTCTCACGAGGGCGAAAAGCGACCAATGGAGAGCCGTTTCGCTGCGATGAATGGTAGCGGATGGAGCTCTGTGGTCTCTGCCAACCCCTGTGGGGGATAGGCGTGAATATATATAAAAAAAATATCTTTCTATTTTATCCGAAACTGTAAGCATTATAATAAGACAGCTGTAAGTATATATAATAAGACAATAAGCAACGCTTTCCATTTGACCACATCCAGCGGAAAGGGTCCCGAATTGTCGGAGACCGCAGGATTTCCGATAGGCTCGACCTTCTATCTGTACGCAAAGATGTATCATCTGTCTATGATGATAGTGAGTTCGATATAGATCTACTATATCGAATTTACTACGGCGAATGTTTTGAGGAGATATTTAATCACCTTCTGGCCCCACAGTTTCATTTCTGAAACATACCCCACAAAAATAAGTTCCCACGTGCCACATATAGTTCCACCCCATCATCTGGATGGCTGGTCGTCTACCACTGTCCGATTTAGTCCCACTTTTCTACCATAAACCCACAACCATGTGTTCCTACATAAATACGTCAAAGGGGCATGCAAGAGACGAGCGTATGTGTTCACAAAAGCAACGCATCTGGAACGCCTCTGGCGTTGCGGTAGTCTATGCGGTGATCATCATCATCATCATCAACAGCCTGTGGCAGAACGCTGTTGGACATAGGCCTCCCTCATTCAGCGCCACGAAGCCCGACCTTCGGCTACACGCATCCAGTTTCTGCCAGCCACCCTGCACAGATCGTCGCACCATCTAGCCGGGGGGCCATTGCCAGATTAGTTTGTTAATTCGAAAGGCTATGTCGGTGACTTTAGTTCTCTGGCGGATTTGTTCATTCCGAATCAGATCTAAGAGAGAAACTCCGAGCATAGCTCTCTCCATAGCTCTCTGAGCGACTCTGAGCTTGTGAAGCTGACGGACTGTCAGCGTCCACGTATTCGCGCCGTAAGAGAGTGCAGGTGGTAATTACTAACCACCTAGTTATCCGCATGCTCGTTTGCCGAAAAAGTAACGTTAATCAAATGGACTACACACAAGTATAAGAAATGGACGTTAAGTATTAAATATCTCATTTAAACGATAAACCTATGTTATGAATTTTTTCTCTCTACCTAACCCATCAGTTAAAATAATATATCTACTCCAATTGTAAGCAGACAAGGTAATATATAAGAAGTAATACTCAATATAAATTGGATCTATTATTTACATTACTCTAGTAAATTATATTTAATGTTATTGGTCTAGACGAAATTCATAAATGTATAATGCGAACATTTATTTCATACAAAAACAATAAGTTTCATACAAGATTTTTTTTTAACAGCACATATATGTCCCACTGCTGAGCACGGGCCTCTCCATTTCTAGGGAAACGGACGTTAACCCATCACGCTTGTCCAATGCGGATTAACGGGTTACTAGACTCGGAATAAATATTTGTAATCCACACATATATTTATTCAAATACGGGGATCGAACCCGCGACCATTTACTCCGCGGGCGGAGGGCCCCGCCACTGAGCCAATTGGTCGTCATACTAGGTTGTGCTGTTCGAATCGTTGATGACCAGGATCTTATCCAACGGCTTGATTCTACCATGGGTGGTGCTCCGAGGAATTGTTCTGAATATTTCTTTCCGCCAAATTCCATTGCCGTACAACTCGACAAAAGGAAAAGTTTTATCCCCACTACATCTGTATGAATGGCGATCCAGTGCGGTGCGTTTTTCCCAAAACCGATATGCCATTGGAAACTTCGAAAAACAAGGTTACTCTTATTTGAAAGACCGGCAACGCTTCTGTTGGTTTACATCAGATGACACGCTTGTTCTTTTAACTTTCTATCCCATGAAAAAACGAAGAAGGGAAATGAGTCAAGTGTAGGCAGGGTATCTCAATAATTGAGGAAGTCCCATCATAGAATATAATATAAAAAGTATTTTTAATCACGTGAAGAAAGATTGGATCCCCCAAAGCACCGAACACGTAGCTCGTATTTCAAAACTCACAGCAGTTTGTTATCTGATCAAGATTAAAGGCAATCCCTTCAACACTGAAGATAATCCCCCATCCAGAGTGTCATTGTCGGCAGCACAGAGCGTGTCAACGCTTGGAAATAACCACATCAAAAATTCAACGTTCTGTGTTCTCTGAGCCTGACTTTGTGAATACCATTTGATTATATTACATGCATGAGCTTTCTTGGAAATAAGATATTTCTTACATGCTTTTATATGACATTGATATCACATCCAACGAATCTTGCCTAGTGTTTTCACGTTTCTAGAATTTTCACACTAATACCTAAATAATTTCAAGATCAGTTGATAATATTTCTCCAAATTCTTATTTTTCTTTCTTTATAGTTTTCGTATTGCATTTCATGTCATTGCAACCTTTCTCTTCATTTTGCTTGAAAGTAATTCAAGCTTTAAAGTAATTAATGAAATTATTTACGTATTTAGTACGTGTGATCAAGAAACTATCTGTCCATCTTTTCTTTACCCTGCTCTTTGCTTCCTTCTTTATCCTGTTCCCTTACTCTCCGCCAATCCACGATCTGCCGTGCCAATGGATGCGTGGCAAGGGGCGAGCTGCCCCGCCATCGGGCTCCCCCGAGTACTATAGTGCCTTAGCTCAGCATACGGAGTTCTGCTGGGGCTGATCTCCATCCTCCCTTACGGCTCGTACGATTCATTATGACGACGTTAAAAAAATGACGGCGACGTGGTTCGCCACCTCTCAGATCCTAATTCTCACGAGGGCGACTAACAGAGAGCCGATTCGCTACGATGAATGTAAGAGGAAGGTTGGATAAGAGTGGCGGAAGCAAGGAAGATATGCGGGGATGGTGGTGGATGGAGATCTATGGTCTCTGCCGGGAGATATGCGTGACGATAATGTATGTATATCAATTGATAATACTTCTTATTTTTCTTTCTTAGTAATTGTAATGAAAATTACGTCAACTGTGTATAATTTCATAAAAAAATTATCCTTGGTTTCGTTCATCGCATCGTCTGCGTGTCGAGGTTTTAGCTCTAACAGTAAGATTAACCTCTTATACATTATGTATGGGGTGAACGCCCCGCGCGGGAACCGCCATTGTCTACTTGTGGTACTTACGGTCGCGATGCCGGCCGCATCCACAACGCTAACCGTTCGCAGTGCTAACGGTGTACAATATTTATAACCACAGAGAGTGCCGCCGGGAGTTATCCAGAATGATTCCAGCCGCTGAATTGCACTATCCCTTTTTTATGGGATAGGAAGACAAATAAGCAGGCGTGTCACCTGATGGAAAGCAACCAACGCCGCTTATAGATATCTGGAGTGTCATAGGCAGTGCAGAAGCGTTGCCGGCCTTTAAATACAGTGTCATTATACGGAACTCAACCGGACGAAGCGCGGTAGCTAATCTACCACTTAAACGCCGGTTAACAGAGCTTATAATATTTAGTATTGTACATTTTTGTAAATTAACACACAACGATTAATGGAGTCAGGCTTTACTTTGTTGAAATCCATCACTATGTGGACAGTCAAACCTTTTACTTAGCCAAGATCCGCGACAAGAAAATAAAAGCAGAAAATTTATATTGTGTGTTTTCTACTGGAAGAAGTGGATTTACGGGGAACTTAAATTAAATTTCACGGAAAAAACGGCCGTCAGCAACTCTTCACCTCCCAATCACTATCAACAACTTTAAACACATTACCACTTTGCCACATTGCACACGAGACGTATTTCGCCTCCACACGAGATATCATCAGGTATAGTAGACTCTACGGAAGACAACCGTTAAGTTTTATCTGGGTGTTTTTGATAGTGGTTGAAAGGACGTTTTTTAAGATTTAGTTTAAATTCCCCGTTAATCCACTTCTTCCAGTAGAAACACACATTATTTTTCTGTTTTTGTTTGGATCTTAGCTAAGTAAAAGTTCTGACTGTCCACATAGTAATAGATTTACGGAAAATAACGCTTGATTTCACTTACCATATAACAAACAAATAAAAAAAATACATACTACGGTTTAATCGAATGGTACAACCGGCCCCTCTTAAGTGAGCCAGACGAAAATCAACCCTGTGAACGTAGATTAATTATTCCCGCTTTAATTGGGATCCCGTTCAATTAAAACGTTACTTCACATTTTATTTACCGCGGGCCCGCGAGCCTGTATTTCCAACTCTAGATTAACACACGAATCAGGTTTAGACGTGAAAAGAGATGCTTAGAAATTGACTCAAACTCGGTAGCTTTTGAATGGCTCGAACAATTTATTCAAAGGATCGCTTGGATGCATGGTCGCTGTATTTAAATCCTAGGGTTGAAACTGTAGTGAAAGGTGGGTTTGGTAGAAGAGTCATGAGTGCAGACTGAATGCTGTGGAAATTGGAGTGGTAAGAAGTATGTGTAGGGTAACTTTGAATGATAGAATAAAGAATGAAGTTGTAAGAGAGCGATGTGGAGTAAGAAGGTGTCGTGGTAAAAGTTGAGACAGGGATGGTTAGATGGTCTGGGTACTTGGAGAGGATGGATAAAACGACGATGGAAAAGACGACAGGCAAAAGAAATGTATGTTGCGCACGTAAAAAAAACGGTCAGTGGGGGAAGACCAAGGAGAACATAACTTGACTAAATTGCCGAAGTTCTTCAAAAAGACCAGGTCAAGGGTATTCTTAGCCACCAAGCTTGTATGAAAAGAGTGATGTGTGTGGATGAAGTTAACTTTCGAACATCTTCAATAACATTTGAACGTCTTCAATAATTTATTAATCGAGTCCGGCGTTACCTTTCGGAAATCCATCACTATGTGGACAGTCAAAAGTTTTACTTAGCTAAGATCCGCGACAAGCAAACAATAACAGAAAATTAATAATGTGTGTTTTCCTGCTGGATGAAGTGGATTTATTTGGAACTTAAACCAAAAACTTACCGAAAAACGGCCAGCAACCTAACCTAACCCACCAACCACTATACACAACACCAACTTTTCGGTTGTCTTCCGTAGAATCTACTATACCTAAAGATGCCTTGTGTTGGGGCGAAACATGTGTCGTTTACAAGGTGGAAAAGTGGTAGTGTTTGTGTGGTGTTTTGTATAGTGGTTGGTGGGTAGAGTTGCTGACGGACGTTTTTCCGAAAGTTTTTGGTTTAAGTTCCAAATAAATTCACTTCATCCAGCAGGAAAAGACACATTAATTTTCTATATGGACAGTCAAAAGTTTTACTTAGCTAAGATCCGCGACAAGCAAGACAATAACAGAAAATTAATAATGTGTGTTTTTCCGTTGGGTTTAGTGGATTTATTCGGAACTTAAACCAAAAACTTACCGAAAATCCATCAATGGCCATCAACTCTCCACTCACAAACCACTATACACAACACCAAAGTGTGAGTGGAGAGTTGATGGCCATTGATGGATTTTCGGTAAGTTTTTGGTTTAAGTTCCAAATAAATCCACTAAACCCAACGGAAAAACACACATTATTAATTTTCTGTTATTGTTTTACTTGTCGCGGATCTTAGCTAAGTAAAACTTTTGACTGTCCACATAGTGATGGATTTCCGCAAAGTAACGCCTGACTCCATCAATAATCACATTAATTTTCTGTTATTGTTTGCTTGTCGCGGATCTTAGCTAAGTAAAAATTTTGACTGTCTAGTTAGTGATGGATTTCCGCAAAATAACGCCAGACTCCATCAATCATATAAAAGTTTTAACTTCAAAAAATTGGATAATAGCAAGAGTTAGGTAAATTAGGTTATTTTCTGTGTTCAAAGCAAACAAGGTGAACTATGAAAATGGCACAGTAACATCAAAACACCAAGCCCCCGAGCGACCAAATTGAATTGTATTTAAAACACTCGCGCGTGGAGTTAGAGAGAGAACCTTATCCACTATTTATGTCTTTAGTTGCGCCGAGATTTTCCGAGAGACTCTCAAGGCATATCCGCAGTATATTTATGGAGCAATTTTCACCCGCACGCTCGTAATCATGCCCTAGTTATCTGTTTAGTGGCAGTTATATGCATGGAAGTGTGCGACTAGTCGCGTGAAAGTAGTAAGTTTTATGGGGGAAAAGCTTAGCGCTATATACGATAATGTTTTATTACATTTGCCGCTAAACTGGTAAGTTGTATGACGATCAATTAAATATTAAAATCTATTATTTATAAAATTCTACGATACTTAGAAGACATTATTTTATTTATTACTGTATTTTTCATCATCATCATCGAGTCACTACAGCCGCGGGTGGGCCTTAGCCTGGATATAAATTTTTCCAGTCGGATCTTAGTTTGGCTTTTTCTCTCCAGCTCCTCCCACCGATTGCCTTTAAATCGTCCTTGAGTCAATCTAGCCACCTGTGCTTAGGTCTTCCGCGGCTTCTACGACAATCTGGTTTGCCAATCAGAACTTTAATTTTTATCGCATCTGTTTCAATTTCAACTAATTTGATTATTATTTTTTTTTGTTTCAGGTAATAAACATGTCGAATCGCGTATCACCGTAGATGATGTAAGTAATCATCACAAAAATATTGTGTATCATTAAAGCGGAAATAAAATTCAAATGGACGCATACTTTTCAATTAAAATTTAATCTAGAGTAATTGTGAAAAACACCAGCCGGTGTGGCGGGGGGATTGAATAAAGACTGAGATCGCTGATAAATTCCGTTTCAGACATTATTTGTGGCAATAGGAGTTGTGACGGAGTTTTTGTTTGATATAAAAATGTTTCGAGAGGCAAGACATTCCGATTATATTTCTTTTGTTATTACACCGAGGACCCAAACCGGGGGTGATTCTGAACGACATAACTAGAAATAAAATGGAATAAATTAAAAAATACCTTTATTACGGTTAAATACAAAATTTGCTTTCCATCAGGTGACACGCCTGCTCGTTTGCTTTTCTATCCCATAAAAAACACAACACAATCAATCAGTTAACAGCCTGCGGCAGTCCACTGCTGGACGTAGGCCTCCTCCAAGAAACGTCCACCTAACCTGATCTTCAGCTTCACGCATCCAGTTTCTGCCAGCCGCCCTGCGCAGATCGTCGCACCATCTAGCCGGGGGGCGTCCCACACTACGTTTACCGAGAAGCGGTCTCCACTCCAGCACTCGTTTGCTCCAACGATTGTCGGATCAATAATGGAGTCACGCGTTACTTTGCGGAAATCCATCACTATGTGGACAGTCAAAATTTTATTTAGCTAAGATCCGCGATAAGTAAACACTAACAGAAAATTAATAATGTGTGTTTTCCCGCTGGATGAAGTTGATTCATTTGGAACTCAAACCAAAAACTTACCGAAAAACGGCCAGCAACTCTCCACCCACCAACCACTATACACAACAGGTGGAAAAGTGGTAATGTGTGTTTGGTGTTGTTTGTTTGTCGCGAATCTTAACTAAGTTTATCTTTTGACTATCCAACAAAAATGTAGACAGACATTTAAAAAAAACGATAATAAAATATGCTCTCGAATAGGAATGAATTGAATTTAAAAACTATATTAACATCAAGTGTATTAAATACAAGTTTAAAAAATTATATTCTAACTTGAGTGGACGAATAAAAAGTATTTTATTAACGATTGAAAATTGAACATTTTGAAATTAATTGGTCATTATATTTTATCGCGGGTACTTGTAATTGTTTTGAAATGTCTGATTTTGTGCCAAATAATTGTCATTTGCGGAAAGTGTTCGTTTTTTATTTCATTGAAAGAAAACGACGATTGAAGCGCGATATATATATATATATATATATATATATATATATATATATATATATATATATATATATATATATATATATATATATATATATATATATATATATATATATATATATATATATATATATATATATATATATATATATATATATATATATATATATATATATATATATATATATATATATATATATATATATATAGCCTTCCTCCCTTGCGGCTCGTGGGATTCACTAAGACGAATTTTATATACCTTATTTGTCGAAAATGACGGCGACGTAGTTCGCCACCCGTCACGTCCTGATTCTCACGAGGGCGAAAAGCGACTAATGACGAGCTGTTTCGCTGTGATGAATGGCAGCGGATGAAGCTCTGTGGTCTCTGCCAACCCCTGCGGGGGATAGGCGTGAATATATAAAAAAAATATATATACATATATATAACGAGAGAAAATTAAAAAATAAAAGTGGTTTTTAAAAGTTTAAGAAATCTTAAAGCTATTAATTCTAATACGCCAATCAAACAGATTGCTTTATGTAAGCTTTTTACTTTTAAACCCGTTTTTACTTAGCTTACAGCAAAAATTCCTCGTAAATGACCAATTAATTTAATAGGTTGAAGCTATAGCGAGTGACTACCAGTCTGCCAGTGTAATGGCTGCAAGGGTCTGTACTAACGCACACAGAGAGAGCAAAACGCTACTTATGAAGGCAACATTGCTTTATATGCTGTCTCAAATAAAATAATTATAAGTGTTGTGACCAATTAGGTTGTTTACATACAAACATATTATCACGTCTGTTTCCCGTAGGAGTAGGTATAGACCACAGATCTCCATTTGCTACAATCCTGGCATACCTTCCTTGCTTCTTCCACACTCATCCATCTTTTCATCTATTCTTCCTCTCACATTCATCGTAGCGAAACGGCTATCCTTTAGTTTTATTAATGGAGTCAGGCGTTACTTTGCGGAAATCCATCACTATGTGGACAGTCAAAAGTTTTACTTAGCTAAGATCCGCGACAAGCAAAACAATAACAGAAAATTAATAATGTGTGTTTTTCCATTGGGTTTAGTGGATTTATTTGGAACTTAAACCGAAAATCGGCCATCAACTATCCACCCACTAACCACTATACACAACGCCAAACACACACTATCACTTTTCCATCTTTCAACTCTCTTGCGGGCGATTATGCCTACGAACTTCGGCTATATTAAGGGGTTCTACCTTAGGGTAACGTTTAATAGAAGGAAGAAATGAGTAACGAGAGAGGAAGGAGGAAATAAGGGAAGGATTACTTGCTTGATAAAACAATTACACTCATATCTCAGATGCAGGGAACGCATCTGTAATATACATATATTTTGCATCCAATGATATGAGTCTCACAGCTCTTACAACGAATACAAAATATTGTACAGAGTTAAAACTGACAGTTTTTATGTGAGATACGTTTTTTTCAGATATATTAAAAGTTTTTTGGTAAGTTTTCATTTAGTGACTACCCATCTGCCTTTCATGTTTCAGATGGCCAAAGATTATTGACCTTTGGACATCTGACGTAACGTAAACGTATCATGATATAACCTATTTGCCCGTAACGTAAACGTATCATGATATAACCTATTTGCCCGTAACGTAAACGTATCATGATATAACCTATTTGCCCGTAACGTAAACGTATCATGATATAACCTATTTGCCCGTCTGTTTTTCTTCTGTATCTATCTATATAGTAAAAATATGGTAGATTTTGAAAGTGTAAAATATTTTCGTATTAAATATTTAAAAACACGATAAGTGTGGCAGTACATTAACCTTCCTATACCCGCGCGTTTGTCTGGGAGACCGACAGAATGATTTTTCGATTTTAAATAAAGAACGAATAATGCTAGTTTAATGAACTTGGTCACACGTCACGTCAATTTCAAGGCCGTATCAAATTAGGCAAGTACTAGAAAGTTCATTAAACTAGCATTATTCGTTCTTTATTTAAAATCGAAAAATCATTCTGTCGGTCTCTCAGACAAACGCGCGGGTATAGGAAGGTTAAGAACATTGTACGCAGTAACATATCATTAACAGCCTGCGGCAGTGCACTGCTTCCTTAGGCCTTCCCCATGAAGCGCCACCTAGCCCGATCTTCGGCTATACGCATCCAGTTTCTGCCAGCCGCCCTGCGCAGATCGTCGCACAATCTAGCCGGGGGTTGTCCCACACTACGTTTACCGAGACGCGGTCTCCACCCCAGCACTTGTTTGCTCCAACGATTGTCGGATCTCCGACAAACTTGACCAGCCCATTGCCACTTCAGTTTGCTAATTCGAGGCTATATCGGTGATATATGAGTCTGGCTTATTGTCCATCTGAAAAAAAATGTGGTAGATTTTCAAAGTATATTTTCCCGTCAAACACGATAAGTGTGGAACTACATTTAAAACAGTATACGCAGTAACATACGAGTCTGGCTTAATTTTAAGGTTCATAAAACTTTATATTTTGGTATTATTGTTAAGACTTTAACTGTTCTAGTGTTTCATTGTTATTTTAACTCCATTGTTCACTATAACATTTGGATGTGTTTTAATTGTTAAAAGGCGTCCCAAAGGGTTTAATGATGAGCGATATGGTTAACTGTATAAAATATTCTGTCATCCTTTAATGGAGACCATAAAGCGACAGTAGAAGATTGTTATATTAAAATTTGGTGTGTTTTATTAAATTTATTTTGTTATATTAAAAAAAAATTTAGTGTGTGTCTGCAGCGTGGCTCTACCTTATAGTGTTAGTAGAGTCACGCTGCGGACGAATACTTTGTCAAGAATGGCATAATATTTGTCTGTAGCATGAACGGCCCGGCTCGCCCGGGGAAGTACCACACTCCCGCGGAAAACCGGCGTGTCAGTGGTAGCTTAGCTACCGCACTTCGTACGGTGAGCGAGAGTTCCGGAGGCTCTCATACTCCCCCCCCCTTCCTTCCCCCTCCATGGCTTCTAACATTTAAAACTTTTTTATTGCTTTTCAATTTTACACTCATCAACATTTTTTGCCTCCATTCAGTCTCTGTTGACTGAAGGGAGGTGCTGGGCCTCCGGAAGTTAGCTGCTCACCGAACGAAGCGCGGTAACTAAGCCATTCAGACGCCAGTTTTCTGCGGGAGTGTGGTACTTCCCCGGGCGAGCCGACCCATTAATGCTACAGACAATTATTATGCCATTCTTGACATAGAATTCGTTTGCAGCGTGGCTCTACTACAGCGTCTTTTTGGGTTAAAACAATCATCACCTAAAAGGATATGTAGAACGTGGGAAAAAATTACTTACAATCGAAACAATACACGTCTGTCTCACGGAGTTGAGTCACTCTTGTCTTTATTGTTAGTCGTTTTGTTATCTGTTTGGTTTAGTCAAATGTATATATGACTCTTTTTTTCTAAGAGTACTTTTTGACTTGCGAAGGTTGGCAGCCAGTTCAGCATAACTCTCCTCCTCCTTTGCGACATACAGCAGTTCTGGAGCACTCGCTATCCCGCTCCACTACCTGATATTACGTAGCCTAGAATTTCTTCTTCGCCCAATTTGTCTTTTGCCCGCAACTTTTCCCATCATGATCAGTTGCAGCAACTTGTACGTGTCATGTCTCATGATATGACCCAGGTAAGCAACTTTTCTACCTTTGACGTTCTGTAAAAGTTCACGGTTTTCTTGACTTGTCGGAGAACCTCGTCATTGGCCACTTTACCGAGCATGGAACGTTCCTATTTATGAAAGAATAGAGATTAATTCACTCGGAGTATCTCTGGTGAATAGAATTCTGAAGAAAGACACCGTTTCTGAGAAACGACAACCGTTGGAATAGAAGAGTGCTGGAGTGGGGACTGTGTTTCAGCAAACGTGGTGTGAAAAGGCATCTGACAAAGACTGGATGTGTGTAGCCAAAGATTGGGCTAGGTGGTGTACCTTGGATGAGATCTATGTCTAGGGCCTGTCGAGTATGAACTGGCGAGGGCTGATAATGAAACGATACATTTACCTGTGTTGTATAAAATAATATAGTCGACGCAACCCACTTCCTTTTGCATATTGTAATACCGTTCATACTTCATAAAAATTTACGGGCGAAAGGTTTCAAATTAAGGTCAAAAGTAATGTGCAGGAAACAACGGGAAAGCAGTCATTACCGAATGAAATTTCTTTTAACAAATTGCACCAGAGAAAATTAACCTTCTGAAAAATTAAATTGCTATAGGAGGGGTTTATATCATGTAATGTGGTAGTATAAATTGAACCCTCTTTGGCCTAGTCATAACATTGGAGCGGGTGTCCCACTATAATGAACTAAGTGCGTTGTAAATTTCAGTGTTCTTATAGTTAAGGAAAGTTTATAGTAGATTAAAAAATTTAGTTAGTTATTAAAAGTTGTCGAAGTGAAAACTTTTGTAGCGTTACACGACGCTGGGTAGGGATAAAATCTATGGGTTTGCGTCAGCAACTCCATAGATTTTTAATATAGTTATGCCTAAGGTGTATATTATTCATATATTAAAAGTATTTATATATTATTTTTAAGAAATGTTTGATAAAAGTTGATTTTTACACAAAAATCTGTAGCTGCAGTTTGCGTGATCCTGCGTGGGATTAAATAATCCTCCACATTAATCCCAAGGGATTAATTAATCCCGCACATTAATCCCAAGGGATTGAACGAGCTGCGGGATTGCAATCCCTACTCGTGTCGAGGTGAAACGCGTTGTGTTTGTGGTAACAAAATAGTATTATTAATAATTGTATGGTATTGTAACTTATTAAGGTGATCAACTCTCGTGAAAGAGATAGAGAAAGATAGTCAAACTTACTTTGCTTCGTGGAGTGACCGCGGAGTATTGTTAATATTGGTTGCCTTTCGTAGAGTCTACCAGATCTGAGAAGGCTTTGTGTGAAGTGGTGGTGGTCAATGGGGAGTTGTTGGAGGACTTGCTGTTTCTCGGTAAGAATTACACTTGGACTTCCTTATACATTTCTTCGCAAACACACAATATTATTTTTCCGATTTGTGTTCGCGGATTCGAGCATCTCTGGGTACTATAGTGTATTACCTCAACATCCAGGGCTCTGCTAGGGCTGAGCTCTATCCTCCCTTGCGGCTCGTGGGATTCACTATGACGAATTACAATAAACCATTTAATAATATAAAAATAAATTTATAACCGCCACCCGTCACGTCCTGACTCCCACGAGGGCGAGAAGCGACTAACGGAGAGCAGTTTCGCTACGATGAATGTGAGAGGAAGGATGGATGAGTGTGGAGGAAGCAAGGACACCTTCCTTGCTTACCGGGATCGTAGCGGATGGAGATCTGTGGTCTCTGCCTAACCCTACAGGGAGACAGGCGTGACGATATGTATGTATGTCCATACATAAATATCGTCACTCCTTACTTAGCTAAGATCCGTGAACACATGTGTTCGCGGATCTTAGCTAAGTAAGTTTTCGCGGATCTTAGCTAAGTAAGTGTTCGCGGCTCTTAGATAAGTAAGTTTAACTCTACATCTTGAATATTTATCACGTCTAATGTATTAGATTATATTTTGAATGATAACTTCACGTATACATACATATATAAGAAAATGTATTCACAAAGGAAACCTCCTAGTCACAAAGGCCGCAGAAAGGATCTGCATACTGTATCAGTTTAAGATCTGAAGTGGACAAGTAAGTGTGTGTACATCTCAGTGGAGCCCGCATAACATTCTCGGCAACTTGAATATGTATATTTCTGAGTCTTTGTTTCTTGGAAGGAAGAATTTGTGGGAGCGTAGCTTGTTGAAAATACTAATCGAGTATACATTTACTGACGTACCAAGGTAACAAATATGTAGAGAACGAAAGGGAGACTTGCCCTTGACTTAGGTTGTTGATACACTTGTCTGTAATAACATCGAATGAAGTTATTAAATTGTTATGGATTAGTGTAGATTGCTATGGTGCAGTTGTTGTGTATATATCTATTCGAAGGTCAAGATCTCTCTCTCTCTATATATATATATATATATATATATATATATATATATATATATATATATATATATATATATATATATATATATATATATATATATATATATATATATATATATATATATATATATATATATATATATATATATATATATATATATATATATATATATATATGTGTTCTGTGGTTCCAATGCATTCGTCCTTCACATTAAATAAAGCCGCAATCAAAAACAAGTCCGCGCGCCTTCCAAAACATTTGTTATAAATTAATTACCGAAAAAGATTGTCAAATTGTTCGAGAAAATTATCTTCGTCCAAATGTATTCTTGCGGCCAAAATTCGCAATATTCGCCCTAATTGTTGAAAAAGTTGAAATTAATACCGTCACCGTAGATTTGTTTGCCCCAACAACCCCACAGATCCCATTAAAAAAGTGCCGCAGCCACGAACTTAATGGCTGTAATAATAGAGGCCATTGTACTGTTTCTTACCCGCCTCGTATAGTTTGTTCTGCTGAACTTAATACTTATGGGCGCAATTAAGAAGAAATCTGGTAACGTTTAAGTACCTCATTTTCAATGGACTATGTTGAACGACGTTATAAACTTAATGTCGTGACACATTGAACTGAAACACAAATTTCATCAATTCTATTTTTGTTTTAGGGATATGTGTGTATATTCTCTGATCTAATATTCACTTGTTCAATTAGTAGTCTTGTTTCTTTAAATAACTACTACTAGGATAAATGGAATTTTTTTTATGGGATAGGAAGGTAAACGAGCAGGCGTGTCACCTGATGTAAAGCAATCAACGCCGCCCATAGACTTCCGCAGCGCCATAAGCAATGCGAAAGCGTTACCGAACTTTAAGGAAAGTGTCATTAAGGGTAGTGGGAGGGGGGAGAGTGTTGGGCTTCCGGAACTCAGCCGCTCACGGCACAAAGCGCGGTAGTTAAGCTACCATTCAGACGCCGGTTTTCTGCGGGAGTGTGGTACTTCCCCGGGCGAGCCGGCCCATTCATGCCACAGACAAATATTATGCCATTCTTGACAAAGTATTCATCTGCAGCGTGGCTCTACCACTATCAAAACTTTAATTCTGAGTCTGTTTGCGTCGCTAGTTCGCATTGGAAAAATTTGGTGCGTTAATGTAAAAAAAATGTATATATTTATAATTATATAATAGTAAGTGGTCTTTCTTTTTCATAATTGTTATTGATTTTCAATTATATTTATTACTTTATTTGATTATAAATTAATTGGGCTTACAATTATAAATTAATTGAGTCAATTTACGTTGCGAATATGAATGAAAGGGTCGGTAGGGGAAGACCACGGAAACCATACCTTGACCAAATTGCTAAAGTTTTTAAGAAAGTCCAGGTCAAGAGTACCCTTAACCCGCGGGCTTACATGACGAGAATAATGAGTGTAAGGAAAGTATGCCGAGATCGTAGTAGATGGAGATCTGTGGTCTCTGCCTACCCCTACGGGAGATAGGCATGACGATATGTATGTATGTATGTATGAGGAGAGTGATGAGTGTGGAGGAAGCAAGGAAAGTATGCCGAGATTGCAACAGATGGAGAGCTGTGGTTTTCACGTTTTACCCCTACGTGAAACAGGCGTGACGATCTCTGCCTACCCCTTAGGGGAACAACGATATGTATGTATGTATAAATTAATCTGCAAAGTTATTATAGATTTATTGCTTTTAGCGAATCATTCTGCAAAGCGTCGAGGTTATTATTTTTTTATAGTGGAAAATAATATACTTTTTTTGTATAGAAGAGGGTGAATCACGTTTGAAATAGAGGGATTTGCATGGGGTCGCCCTTCCTGTTCTGTGACTATTTCTATTGTATCTTGGGCATAACTTACATGCAACAGTGAACTTTGATATACTGTTGATTATAATGATTAATTAATATTGTATTTTGTTATTGAATGTTTTGTTACCTGAACCATTACAAAAGGTTACTGGTATACAGTTTTCTTTCCGTATCAAATCCGTCATATTGTATTTCATGAATGCCATCAAGTGGGTCGCTGTGTTTATATTTTAATTTTGCCACCCGAGGAAGCAATCATTAAATTTCGTCAAGTGTAACTTTATAGGTCATTTGTCAAATACAAACTTATTGTTTGAAGCGTCGAGCGGCTACTTTCCATTGACAAACTTGTTATTAAATTAAAATAGAACTTCTTTATCGACTTCTTAACGTGAGACTGTTACGATCGTGTGATTGCTTGGTCGATAACATATTCTCAGAATAACAAGAGAGGCAAAATTTTCAATCGTGTACTATAAAAGCAATTACCTTTCCTGTGCTTTTCACCTTCAATCAGTCTTCTGTATTCTAATCCATGAATCTCTTTTAGCGCGACTTCTTCTACCTTTAATAGAATAAAATAGAAAAAACTTTATTTATAACACTTTTTTTACAATAGCTAAAATGTAAACCTTAATAATATTATAATATACAAATAAACAAAACAAAAAGAAAATAATTGTAATCTATCAAGTGTCAAAAATGATTCTTGCTCTGCATATGCTAGGCGTTCTATTGTAGCACCTGGCGCTGTACATACAATATTAATGGAGTCAGGCGTTACTTTGCGGAAATCCATCACTATGTAAACAGTCAAAAGTTTTACTTAGCTAAGATCCGCGACAAACAAAACAATAACAGAAAATTAATAATGTGTGTTTTTGTGCTGGATAAAGTGGATTTATTTGGAACTTAAACCAAAAACTTACCGAAAACGGCCAGCAACTCTTCACCCACCAACCCAACCCAACTATACACAACACCAAACACACTACTACTTTTCCACCTTGTAAACGACACGTGTTTTGCCCCAACACGAGGCATCTTCAGGTATAGTAGATTCTACGGAAGACAACCGTTCGGTAAGTTTTTGGTTTTAATTCTAAATAAATCCACTTCATCCAGCAGAAAACACACATTATTAATTTAGTGTTATTGTTATGCTTGTCGCGGATCTTAGCTAAGTAAAACTTTTGACTGTCCACATAGAGACATGGAATTTTATCTTTTGTGGCACCACATGCATAAATTCAGTGTCCAAACTCTAAACTTAAACTCCTAAATATTACTAGAATGAAGCCAGGATATAACAGGGCAACACAGCTCTGTATACAACATTCGCGATAAGAATTATATGTCCGATCATAAAAACTTTATATCCTAGTATACGTAAGCTTCTTAGTACATCACGTTTAATGCCGTCCCTCACTAAACGCCTTCTGGCATCGGTCCCCGATTCTGGCCCACGCGAATTGTTTGCGAGCGATCTTAGTTACTCAGTTTATGGACTATTATATTTGGGTGGACCACCTCTATTTATAATTGAATGCTTCACTAAACTATTAGTTGATTTTTTTGTTGGAAATAATAAGTTTAATTTTATTGGAAATACTAATTTTCTTATATACGGAATGCTTTACTGAAATTAAGGAAAATAATATCTTTTCGGTTGTCTTCCGTAGAGTCTACTATACCTGAAGATGCCTCGTGTTGGGGCGAAACACGTGTCGTTTACAAGATGGAAAGTTGTACTGTGTGTTTGGTGTTGTGTATAGTGGTTGGTGGGTGGAGAGTTGATGGCCGATTTTCGATGAGTTTTTGGTTTAAGTTCCAAATAAATCCACTTCATCCAGCAGGAAAACACACATTATTAATTTTCTGTTATTGTTTAGCATGTCGCGGATCTTAGACAAGTAAAACTTTTGACTGTCCACATAGTGATGGATTTCCGCAAAGTAACGCCTGACTCCATTAATAATAAGAAAATCATATCTCCTGGTAGACTTATCTTCTCTTGGTATGATAGTACTTAGGTATGCAATACTTTTCAAAATCGCACAAAAGAAACGACAGTTTTGTATAACAACACGTCCGTTGGACGATAAATCCGTCACGAACGCCATCTATTGAAAGTAATTGGAAGTAAAAGGGAGGAACTTTTCATTTTTCAAGCTGTTCTTTTATGTTTTTCTTATATTTTTTATGCATAAACCTTCCCTGTATTAGAGCAAAGAAAATAAAAAAAAATTAAATCGATCGAGCCATTTTTGAGTTTTATTTTTTTTATATATTCACGCCTATCCCCCGTAGGGGTTGGCAGAGTCGCAGCGAAACGGCTCTCCATTGATCGCTTCTCGCCCTCGTGAGAATCAGGTCGTGACGGATGGCGAACCACGTCGTCGTCATTTTTCAACAAATTAGGTATATTAACATTCGTCTTAGTGAATCCCACGAGCCGCAAGGGAGGATGGAGGTCAGCCCCAGCAGAGCCTTGCATGCTGAGGTAAGGCACCATAGTACCCGGGGAGACTTGAGTTTTAGCAAGTCTAACTATATATATATATATATATATATATATAACTATATATTTATATATATACATATATATAAATATATAGTTACATAATGGGTATCTTGCCTTGTACTTCAAGACCAGAATCTGCTGCGCTGATACGCAATACAGCGTCTCCGAGGCCTCTATTTTCTTCCGGGACTTCTTTACGAGTGGCGCAAATAAATTACTGCTAAGATTGTGATCTGAAGATCTAACGCAGTCGACTCCATTCTTCGAATTAATTCGAACGAGATTGCGTTGTCTGGACAGCATCGATCGTTCCGGCTGTTGTACGTTTAATTGGTATTTAAATTAGAACAATTTATTCACAACCAGCTTGTGGTCGGTGGTCAAAGACCTTTTCATATGTATTCTGTTATTCACTTACTATTACAAGAGTTTGTAGACTTAAATCATGAAATTTTGGGTCATATATTGTTTTTATGATGACCAATTGGCTCAGTGGCGGGGCCCTCCGCTTGTGGTAACATGGTCGCGAGTTCGATCCCTGCATCGGAATAAATATATGTATGCATTATAAATATATATTCCGAGTCTGGTAACCCCGCCGCATTGGACAAGCGTGGTGGGTTAACGTCCGTTCCTCCAGAAATGGAGAGGCCCGTGCTCAGCCGTGGGACATATATGGGGTGTTTAAAAAAAGAATTCTTTTTATCAGTTTACATGTATTCCACTGCTGAAAACTCCTATATTCAGACTCCGAGCGCCCTTAAGTATGTGTATGTAGTGTGAGTAGTAGTATATATATGGATGTATGTGTATGTTTGTATGATCTGACCACGTTGGTTCTCGCTGAAAACCAGCGCTAGGTGCTCCTATAGAACGCCTGGCATATGATGAGCAAGAATCATTTTATGACACTTGTTAGATTATAATCGTTTTTCTTTTTGTTTTGTTTATTTATATATTATTATATATTATTTATAAGATTAGTAAGGTTTTAATTTTAACTTTTTTAAATAAAAGTGTTATTAATAAAGATTTTTTCTATTTTATTCTATTAAACATGTATACATAAATGTTATGTCAATGTTAAGAAATCGACTTTTACATTACGTCGACCATTTTGTGTGGACCGGTCATTTTGTGTGGAGAGACAATTCTTTTTTATATAGTGTCCGTGTTACAACGCCCAGCGTCATAACACGGGCGCAGATTCATGGAAAGTGCCACGACAGGCGCCTCCTGATACCACTACACCCATGTGCGAAGCACACCCTGCACCATAAGTACAACCGCCTGCCTTTGCATTCAGCTTAAACATTTTTAGGAATTTTTTTATAAGGTAGCAGGCAAACAAATATGCAACCCGATGGAAAACAATCATCGTGACCCATAGACATCCTTTGTAACTGTTAATATTCCAAAGGACATTTGGGGTCGGTTGGGGAAGGACATTTGGGGGGGGGGGGTGATATTTAGTCTCTAACGTAATGCGTTTAATGAGTCAGGCCCAAGCTGCCGTCCCTAACGGATAAGGTACAAGGTCACAGTTGAAATTAAATTCCTGTCCCCCCGGTCTGTATCAAAATAAATCCAACGAAAGAAACGCGATAGCGTCAGATAAAAATCAGTTCTGCGATTTACGCGCGGCAGTCGTTAAGGACTTGGAAATAATCGGCGACCTTCGCGTTGAGTTACAGTGTATTAGGGAAGCGGATTCAAAGTCCCTGGTGTAATACTGAACGGACTTTTTCACGGCGAAAAATCTTATTGCTGCTGTCCTACTCCGCTAGGTCAACGTAACAAAGTGTGTCTTGGTATAGGATAGGATAACACGGTTATACAGGAGTCTGGTCTGGACACTTGGCTCGCAGCGCACATTTTTTTTATTTTTTTTATATTTTCGCAGGGGTTGGTAGAGACCATAGGAGCTTCATCCGCTACCATTCATCGTAGTGAGACAGCTCTCCATTGGTCGCTTCTCGCCCTCGTGAGAATCAGGACGTGACGGGTGGCGAACCACGTCGCCGTCATTTTTCAGCAAATTACGTATATAAAATTCACTTTTTTAGTGAATCCCACGAGCCGCATGGGAGGGTGGAGGTCAGTCCCAGCAGAGCCCTGTATGCTGAGGTAAGGCACCATAGTACCCCGGGGAGCCCGATCCCGGGATGGTCGGCATGCTTGCTCGCCCTAAGCCACGCATGCATTGGCACGACAGACCTGTCCAGAAAGGAAAGAAACGAAAGCGCAGGAAAGGAAATGCGGATTGGGGTTACCAGACTCAGAATAAATATTTATAAATCCTATATATATATTCCGATGCGGGGATCGAACCCGCGACCATTGACTCCGCAGGCGGAGGGCCCCGCTACTGAGCCAATCGGTCGCCATTTTTTTATGGGATACAAAGGCAAACAAGCAGATGTGCATATATATAAAAAAATATACATAACATAACGTTTTTCTGGTCATCTGTGAGTCTATAAAGTTTGATCTGCACACATTACCGCATTGTAAAAATAAGAAGAAAATATTTAATAAAGAGGATAACATGCGGAGTTTCTTTCGCCGTTTCTTGTCGCTTTTCTTTCTCAATTTCTTCTATCTTTACCTCCGACACGGCGTCAGGCCGATGGAGTCTGCGATTTGCGCAGATTCCCAATTATATTTTACTTGCTGCCTGCTTACGTTGCTGCCCTGAATACGATAAAGCTGTTAAAGCCAATAGGCTGCCAGCATTAACATCTTCGAATCTAATTAATTCTTCTATCTCCATATGAACCTCATTATGAAATTGAAAAATATAGAATTTGCATTTGTATTTTCAGTGAAAAAACTATATTGTGATTTACACAGGAGGAAAAATTTTTCAAACGGCTCGGCTGGGGCGAGGTCAAAAGGCGCCGACGCTCGGAATTCATTAAACCGAACTAAGCGAAGATTAGCCAACTTTGACAAATCATTAATCATGCCCCGGACGGGAGTCCTTGGTGCGATTAACGCGGGTGATGTTCCGCATCATCTTTCATCACGAGAAGTGATTTCCTTGCGAGATTTTTTTTGGAAACTCCTCGAAATAAATCAGTATTTAATCCACACAGTTGTGCGTACTATAGCGTGCCAGCCGTGCTGATACAGTGACACGGGATCTTCAGGGGGTTTTATCTTCGATATAGTGAAACTCTTCCGAGTGAAGTCAATTTATTAATGAATCACTTTACATTTAACATTAATTATATTTATATTAATACATTATATTTTATATTATTGAATCAATTTAGACTTTAGATTCAATATTAATTTCTTTTGCTAGGAAAGGTGACATAGTTTTGAGTTCCGAAGGTCCAACACCCTCCCCCTTTTTTTGGTTTTGTTTTGTTTATTACAATATTATTAAGGTTTTAATTTTAACTATTGTAAAAAAGACGTCATGAATAAAGGTTTATCTATTTCTATTTCAATATAAATCACTATAAGTATATGACTTATGAGAAAATGTTTCATATGTTCACGATAAATAAGACGCGGCTAAAGGAATATTTACGTCATTTATGCAAAGGAATATTATACTTGCGTTTATGCCACATTTTGCAGTATAAACATAAAATGGTAAACATTATTGCAATGAAATCTTTTTACGTTAACATTTTATCTTTATGCTTTTATCTATATAAAGGAATTATAAAGTTGACTTGTTAAATATGAGATGAAAACATGTCGGAAGATATTTGAACTTTTTTCAGTCTCATCATAAGAGAGACAGACACCTTCGTGGAATACACCAGGATAAAATTGTACCATGGTATCCGGGGGAGCCCGATCCCGGGACGGTCGGCAGGCTTGCGACTAAGCTCGCCCCTAGCCACGCATCCATTGGCACGGCAGACCGTGACTTGGCAGAGAGGAAGGGAGAAGGATAGAGAAGAAAGGAAAGGGCAGGAAAGAAAAAGCGGATTGGGGGGTTACCAGACTCGGAATAAATATTTATCATCCATACATGTATTTATTCCGATGCGGGGATCGAACCCCCGACTATTGACTCCACGGGCGGAGGGCCCCGCCTCTGAGCCAATCGGTCTTCGTGAGCTATTTTATTAGAATTTCTTTATTATTTGTTGTGAACAATGTATTGTGTATCTGCCGAAGAAATAAACGTTTTATCTATAAGCAGAAACACAAGTGCAATATCAATTCTGTGCGGATTCTTAGCGACGTGCAAGCACGGCTTGGTTCGCCTTTGACACTGACCACCTTAGCTATGACCTCGTATATTTTTGCCGTTTTACTTTTTTGTTACTACATTCAAAGCTCAGCTTAAACTGGACATTATATACGTGTCCAGTTGATTTAGACACATTGAGAATGGCTCTGCGTCTTTTTTGGAGACGAAAGTGTGTCTCAAAGTAAATTTGTCGAGTGTATTCTGTTTTTCTCGGCAGAAAATTGTTCCCTTGAGAATTTTTTGGGTTGTGGTTTGTTTAATTTAGTGTTGTAGCTTGTGCAAGTGTTTGCTTTGATACATGTTTTATTAAGTAAATATAACATGTATTTTCATTATATTTATAAAGTGCTATTATATATATATATATATATATATATATATATATATATATATATATATATATATATATATATATATATATATATATATATATATATATATATATATATATATATATATATATATATATATATATATATATAACTATAAATAGTATATATTTATAAAGTGCTATATTCTTGCATTTGTTTGTTTTGGTGGCATAAAATCATCCCATTTCTTCCCATGGGTGTTTTATGATGCGAATATGGGATTAAATATTTGAAAACTAACAACAGTATTAATCTGATTAGACCTGTCATGAGTAGAACCAGCTATCTTCAAAATACAGGCCTGCAGTTTTCTTTCCGTAGTGCCATAGGCAATGTTTCTGCACTACGGATGTCTATGGGCGGTGTTGATTGCTTTTCATCGGGTGATACGCCTGCTCGTTTGCCTTCCTATCCCATAAAAAAAATATCTACAACTAAATAAAATTCTTTGAATTCAAAAGTGGCGTATATTTGCTTTGAGCTTTTTAATGTATATAAATATAATATATATATTATAAAACATTAATTTTCAAAGCGCCATTTCTGTGTGTCTGTCTATATTACTATTATTTTTATGTTTTAAAACATGTTAACATTTAATTTGAATTTGGAATATAAAAAAAGAGATTATGCCAAAACCGCCGAATTCAAAAGAAGTTTAGTGATTAGAAGTGGACTGTTAAGGCTGTATTGATGATGATTGTGGAGATGATGACAAAATATTCGCATTTTTAATTTCGAAGCGCACTATAGTGGTTTTCACGGATGTGATTTTTCTGAAAGATTCATGAGGCCCAACAACCTCCCCCTCCCTCTACCCCCTCCGTCCCCCATTCTCACTCCCATAATGACACTTTCCTTAAAGGTCGGCAACGCTCCCGCACTGCCTATGGCGCTGCGGATGTCTATGGGCGGCGTTGATTGCTTTCCATCAGGTGACACGCTTGCTCGTTTGCCTTCCTATCCCATAAAAAAAATCACAATAGTGGCGCCCTATAATAGCAATTCGTTAACCGTTTAAATTAAATAATCATTTTCACATATTGTTTCATACTTGTTTTGTCTTAACATCTGCCGTACAGAGAAACAGCCCTGTGCAAAATTTATATTTATATATATTCACGCCTTTCCCCCGCAGGGGTTGGCACCACAGAGCTCCATCCGCTGCCATTCATCGCAGCGAAACGGCTCCGCATTAGTCGCTTTTCGCCCTCGTGAGAATCAGGACGTGACGGGTGGCGAACCACGTCGCCGTCATTTTTCGACAATTTAGCCGTGCTTAGGAAGTTAGTTAAACTAAAGAATTTTGAATAAATATGAACAAAATACTTTAAATTGAATTTCAATCAAAACATTATCAAAATTACGACGACCAATTGGCTCAGTGGCGGGGCCCTCCGCCCACGGAGTCAATGGTCGCGGGTTTGATTACCGCATGAATATGTATATGGATTTATAAATATTTATTCCGAGTCTGGTAACCCCTCCAAACCGCAGTTCCGTTCCTGCCCTTTCCTTTCTTCTCTATCCTTTCCCTTCCTCTCTGCCAATCCACGGTCTGCCGTGCCAAAGGTTGCATGGCTAAGGGCGAGCTCGGGACGGTCAGCACGCTTGCGACTAAGCAAGCGTGCCGACCGTCCCGGGGTCGGGCTCCCCCGTGTACTATGGTGCCTTACCTCAGCATGCAGGGCTCTACTGGGGCTGACCTTCATCCTCCCTTGCGACTCGTGGGAATCACTAAGACAAATTTAATATACCTAATTTGTTGAATAATGACGGCGACGTGGTTCACCACCCGTCCCGTCCTGATTCTCAGGAGGGCGAGAAGCGACCATTGGAGAGCCGTTTCGCTATGATGAATGGTAGCGGATGGAGCTTTGTGGTCTCTGCCAACTCCTGCGATGAACAGGCGTGAATATATAAAAATATAAAATAAAAAAAAATCTCAATTATTGACGGTAGCATCAGAACGGTACACTAAGTGATTATAATTGCCTCGACCCAGTTCTCTCCCGCCCCAGGGTCAGTCAGCAATAACACAGGTACCTATTAAATAAACTGACGTCGAAACCACACTTCGTTCGAAATCGTGGAACACCTGACACAAGCAGAAACGTAGGCGCTAACAAATCGAAGGCAAACCGTAACTTGGCCAGTTAAAATGGACGTTGCCTTAAGTTACAAGCTGAAGCGAGTTCTAAATCAAGGACATTGTAAACAAGATGACGCCATGCCTCATAATGTTAGAGACATCATGGCTCCTGGTTTCGCTGGTTCGTGATTTATTCCCTAATAAATAAATAAGCCATTTCGGCGACCCACTGGCCACCCAGGTCGTCTAATCTCACCCCTATTGAGCATTTGAACGGTACAAAAACGTTCGATATTTTCAGTATCAAAACACATCATAAAGCGATCACTCCGTGACATCTTTGGCAGCCGATAAATCACAAAATTATTGTTATCCTTCTTTTTTATACTTTATTATTTTTATTTTATTTAATTTTAACTGTTCAATTTTATAGTATTTCATTATTACATAAGTAACCATATTGTCAAAATGTAGCCAATCTGTGCGCACATTTAATGAGTTATAGTCCGGGCGTTGTTAAGTTTATATTATATATAAATATTACTTTTAAGACTGTATCTTGTTTTTGTGCCAAATAAATACGCTTCGTACGGTGAGCGACCTGAGTTTCGGAGGCTTAACACCTTCCTCCTCCCACACCCCTTACCTCTCCCCCGCCCTCCCACGCCCGTGTGGGTTACTCAAAAGTAAACTCGAACAATCCAGACATGGTCGTCGCAGTACTGAAAGAAAATATCGTCTTCGAAGGTAACGATATGCCAACGTCGCTACTTCAGCGAGTGGCACAGAATACTGTGGCTAGATTCCAAGAGTGGGCCCGACGTGATAATCAACATGCAGACGAATTTGCGCATTTAGAAAACCGGCGTCTGAATGGTAGCTTAGTTACCGCGGTTCGTACAGTGAGCGGTCTGAGTACCGGAGGCCAACTTCCCCCACCCCTCCTCCCCTCCCCTCCCCTCCCCCTCCCTCCCCTCCCCTCCCCTACCCTCCCCGCCCCCTCCCCCTCTCCCCCACTCCAATAATGACACTTTCTTTAAAGGCCGGCAACGCTTCCGCACTGCCTATGTAGCTGTGGATGTTTATGGACTGTGTTGATTGCTTTCATCATCATCATCAGGTGACACGCCTGCTCGTTTGCCTTCCTTTTCCAATAAAAAAAGACGAAATCGTTTTTAAAAAATAAAACCCGCACTTCGAAGGTTATTGAATTCTGTTTATACCCTTTGTAATTTTTTTTTACTATTTATGTTTGAAAAAGTAATTCTGTCACCGAATACTCTACAGTACGTAACTTAAACCATAAACAAACCATAGGCGATAGGTTTGTGTAGTGTAAGCAAACCACAGAGGTTGTTAGTTTCCCTCTCGGATAGCTCGTACAAGCTTTTGTTTACTTACACACCTACACACACCGTTCTCCGCACTTTTGTTAATTTCCAAAGTTGTATACAATTAATATATTAAAATATTTGACTCTCCTGTATACATTTTCGAGTAAATATAGTCGAGAATGAAAATGAATTGTTGCTTCAGTATTTCCATTAACTGGGGCATGTTCTCACTATCCCCTTTGTGGACACCTTCACTGGGCTTCTAGAGTTATTTATTGCCGAGCTAATTATCGGTTTTAAGTTTAAGTTTTCAACTTAGGAAATATTTCCTAAAAATTGTTGCAGCTTGTTTGTTTTTGTTGTTGCAACGAAATGATGATTACTGTCTTCAAGTAATCCAATACCTTCATATAATTCGTTCTTATCATCATTGTATCTGAATTAGTCGACATTTTTATCATAATCTTCATTATCATTGCGGTTGTCAAATATCCACTAGTTACAATTTGGTAGAATTGATCATTTAAGCTTCGATTTTATTATTTTAACGCCATTTATCGTCAAAGTTCCATCCTTCTATTAGCAGTATCTTTTAAGCGTAATTGATTAACTTTTCATTATTAAAGATGACTTATCTCTTATGTCTCAATAACAAATTACCGTTATTCTTTTAATTATAATGGCTTTTAATTATATAACAATTTTTTAATTCTATATAACAATCTTTTAATTATAGTTTCATTTCTTGTTGTTCTGTTAGTTCTCTAGTACTTTTGTGAAAGGTAACATTCATGCAAATCTTGCCCAATAATTCTATTTTTTGATTTTTGAATTTTTATTCGATTATATCACTCCCATGATTGAGTCGACAATGGCAGAATACCTTGATAGTTTCTATAATCGAAGAATTGAGTTCTAATGAACAAAATACTGTCAGTGATTCAGCTTCTATTCAATTCTATAGAACGTAAAACATATATTCCTTTGATATTGCAGTTCAAGAAAAAATAATAGTTGAATATTATTTTAGACGCATCATTTACGGCATTCACTTGCCCAAGAAAATAACTAACGAAGGCCTGTTGAGGCGCTGCAACGAAATCCCCATCAGTTTGAAGATCAAACGTCTCATGTGGAACTGGATCGGACACAATCTCCGCTGAGAGCTCAATCTTATCCCTAAGCAAGCCCTAGATTGGAACCTCCAAGGCAAATGAAAGCGTGGCACCCCCAAGCAAACATGGCGATGTACGGTGATCTGGAGCGAAATAAAGCGCGTAGCTCGAGATAGAACGCGATAGAAGAGTGCTGAGGACGCCCTCCACCCAACATTTGGGACATAGGAACAGAAGAAGAAGAATTCTAGACGAACACAAGAACATTTTAATTATATTATTATCAGTCAGTGCTCCATTGAAGTCCAATTTATCGATAAATAGTTAACATTCAAGTGGGATGAGTTTCCTCGAACACCTCCGTCCCAAAATTGCCTCTACAATTTTCCAGAGAGCTTCGAACCTTTTTGTCCTCACAAAAATATTTTCTACGAATACCTCCTACGTATATTCAACATAATCCCGCTTTTATTTTACGCTCAAATTAAGGGAGTACGTAACATTCCCCAACAAAACAACTGCTTGGTCGACACTTAATTCTATTCCACGGCCGCGCGGAACAAAAGGAGCGGAGTGGAGCAATGGAACGTTTCTTTTCATTAATTAATGTAATTGAGTGCGCTAATCTGATCGTATTAAGGTATTTCGTGTGTCCATTGTTGTCGGTTAGTAACCTGGTGAAAAACTATCGACTACGAACGTGTACGGATAAGCACTTTACACATTATATCCAAAGGGAAGGAATAATTGGATATAAGTATATACTTCTTTAAATGAAACATTTATCGACAATATCGATTAGGCAAGTGCTGGAGTAAAGGTTGGCAGACATTAAAATGGGGACATCCACCCCGTGCAGGGGTGTGGGATTGAGCCTCGGGGATGTATCCCACTCTGCAGAAATTGAAGGCCTATAGCCAAAATTAATCTAGGTGGTGCGCTTGTGAGAAGGAATTTTTGGATACAATTTATACTTCTTAAAAAGCAACATTTATCTACAAACATTAGATTAAAAAAATCCTGGAGTAAAAATTGGCAGAATTGGAAGCGTTTAGTCAAATACAAGCCTAAAGTGGCGTGCCTAATGAAATAAATTTTTGGATATAATTTATGCTTCTTAAAAATCAACATCAAGCCTCCGGAACTCAACCGCTCGCTAGATGATACCGCGCGGTAGCTAGGCTACCACTCAGACGCCGGTTTTCTGCGGGAGTGTGGTACTTCCCCAGGCGAGCACATTTATACTACAGACAAAAAATATGCTATTCTTGACAAAATATTCTTCAGCTGCGTGGCTCTACCACAAAATGCATTAACTACACGGTATGGGGTGTCATGTCATTAATAACGTGACAAACAATTGGGTCAGTGATGGGATTGCAGCCTATGGAAGCAAAGGTCGGGCGTTTGATCCTTGAATAGACAGACGTTAACCCACCACGCTTGTAATCGGTCGAAATAAATATCTGTAGGCCATACATATATTTATTCCGATACGGGGTTTGAACCCGCGACCGTTGTATACGGAGCTGGGGGACGCGCCACTGGACTAACTGCTGTCGGTACATGTATGGCTAACAGATATTTATTCCGAGTCTGTTTACGCCACCATTCTGCATTGGACAAGTGAGGTGAATTATCATCCTTCCCTCCGTGATAGGGAGGCTATCATATTAAGACAAACTTCTATTTATCTTATTACCTTATTAAACCTTTATTTTTCCTATATACTAAATATTCTACCTTATTACATTGATTTAAAATTCAAAATGCATTGCGCTCTCCATGTGCGTTCCATTTGTACCTACCCTCATTACGTAAGGGCTGGAAATATAATCAAGTGTAGCTGAGGAAGTTTTAAAATCGTTGACACCGTTTTATATACGCGTGTAAAGTTTAATACGTCAAGTTGCGGAGTACGTGCTCGATTCGAACCCTTGACTTTGTGTCAAACATACTAACATACACCCTCACGTAAAACTTTTACAAATTCCTCTCAGTATTTTCTTTTATTATTGGGTAATTTTTTTTTCTAACGGGATAGCGAATAGTGGTAGAGCCACGCTGCAGACGAATACTTTGTCGAGAATGGCATATTATTTGTCTGTAGCGTGAATGGGCCGGCTCGCCCGGGGAAGTACCACACTCTCACAGAAAACCGGCGCCTGAGTGGTAACTCAGCTACCGTGCTTCGTACGGTGACAGACGGAGTTCCGGAAGCCCAACACCCTTCCCCCTCCCATTTCCACTCCCATAAAGACACTTTTCTTAAAGGTTGGCAACGCTTCCGCATTGCCTATGGCGTTGCGGATGTCTACGGGCGGCGTTGGTTGCTTTCCATCAGGTGACACGCCTGCTCGTTTGCCTTCCTTTCCCATAAAAAAAAAACTCTTTCCAAGAAGTTTACGAATAATAATATGGACAGTCAAAAGTTTTATTTACTTAGCTAAGATCCGCGACAAGCAAAACAATAACAGAAAATTAATTATGTGTGTTTTTCCGTTGGGTTAAGTGGATTTATTTGGAACTTAAACCAAAAAACTTACCGAAAATCGGCCATCAATTCTCCACTAAAAAAGGGAGGTAAACGAAGGGAGGTAAACAATTAAGAGTGTTGCCTGATGGCAAGCTATCGACGCCACACATGGACATTTACAACACCATAAGCATAATAAATGGCTTGCCGACCTTTGCGATAAGAAATAAGCTTGTTTTAAAGATTCCACCAAAGTAGATATCTTTACATTAATTACTACACTTGATATGCACGTAAAAAAGTATTTTGTGTTTTTATGAAAAGTTTTTTAAATGTAACTTTTTTGTTTGTTACAGGTAAAATTCCACTGAAATAATACTTAGTTCAACACTGCACGAATACAGGAAGACTACTATTGTCTTAAAGGTTCATCTGTCATGGCACTGTTATCGCGGAGATGAGTTACTGTTCTTTTCTTTTCTGATAATTAGTTATAACTATTGCCAGTGTCAAGTAAAATACAATAATACCAAATCTTAGTCTTGATAATATGGTGGCTATTCCACCAAAACCTTCTATCGACTTTTTGAGTCAATTTAAAAATTACGATACACGCAATTATTTCATATCACTTCACTTATACGATCTTTAGCTACACGCATACAGTCTGCCAACCACCTTGCGTTTATCTTCGCTCTATCTCTCAGGGGAGCGTCCCACACTACGTTTGCCGAGTCGCGGTCTCTACTCCAGCACTGGAGTAGACGACTCCAGCGATTGTCGGTTCTCCGACAAACTTGTCCAGTCCATTGCCACTTCAGTCTGCTAACTTGAAAAGCTATGTCGGTTTGTTTATTACTTACTTTTATATAATTTCTTTGTCTTAATATTTCCGTTCAGTCATTGTTGTTCTTAAATAAATAAGAGTTTGTTCTTCACAATAAGGTTTAATCATAGGAGAACAATACAGCTAACGCTGCACAATTCCACATGACGTCAACTGGGTATTATTTCACCGCTGGACAAAACCCAGAGCGGGCAATTGTTCCAAAGCCGGCTCGGAGGTGTGCGTCGTACGTGCGATCGGGACTGAGGCCGTCTTTTGAAACCGTTTCGTTATTGAAATGGCGGCCATTAAGGGGTTTTGCTCTTATTGCAGTTTCCAATAGCTGTTCAACTGGATATTGCTGTATCGCGATCGGAGCGATCATTTCGCAATATTATATTACCTTCACGTAATAACCGTGAGCTTATAAAACTGATGGTGTAAGTGTAAGGTGTAACATACATACATATCGTCACGCCTGTCCCCCGTAGGGGTAGGCAGGGACCACAGATCTCCATCTGCTATGATCCCGGCATAATTCCCTTGCTTCCTCCACACTCATTATTCTCCTCATGCAAGCCCGCCGGTTAAGGGTACTCTTGACCTGGCCTTTCTTAAAAACTGGTGGTGTTATAGCTAACTCTATTTAGTGTTCATTGAGTTGAGAAGTATTGATATAGAATAAGGTGTGAAGTTATAAGAGAGCGAAGTGGAGTGAAAGAAGGTGTTGTGACAAATGATGAGTAATGATGCTTAGATGGTTTGGATTGATGGCACATAGAGTGGATGGATAAAAGATGCACTGACAACACAGTTTAAAAATGACGGTGACGTGGTTTGTCAATACTAGTGTATTATTAATGGAGTCAGGCGTTACTTTGCGGAAATCCATCACTATGTGGACAGTCAAAAGTTTTACTTAGCTAAGATCCGCGACAAGCAAACAATAACAGAAAATTAATAATGTGTGTTTTTCTGCTGGATGAAGTGGATTTATTTGGAACTTAAACCAAAAACTTACCGAAAATCGGCCATCAACTCTCCACCCACCAACCACTATACACAACACCAAACACACACTACCAATTTTCTACGTTGTAAACGACACGTGTTTGGTTGGTGGATAATTGATGGCCGATTTTCGGTAAGTTTTTGGTTTGAGTTCCAATCAAATCCACTTCATCCAGCAGAAAAACACACATTATTAATTTTCTGTTATTGTTTTGCTTGTTGCGGATATTAGCTAAAGTAAAAGTTTTGACTGTCCAAATACTAGTGTAGTTAGTGTAGTAGTAGTATTTATGTGTGCGTGTATATGAGTATGAGTAGTGGTATATGTATGGATGTATGTGTGTGTACGAGTGTGTCAGTATGAATGTCGTCACTGTGGTTCGCGATCTGACCACGTTGGTTCTTGCTGAAAACCAGCGCCAGGTGCTCCAATAGAACGCCCGGCATATGCTGAGCAAAAACCATTTTATGACACTTGTTTGATTAAAATTATTTTCTCTTTTGTTTTGTTTGTTTGTTTTTTATATATTTATAATATTAATTAGGTTTTAAGCTAAAATTAATTATCGTAAAAAAGGTGTTATAAATAAAGATTTTTATAAAATTTAAGAATTTTAATATACCTGCATTGTTGAAAAAATGACGGCGACGTGGTTCGCCACCCGTCACGTCCTGGTTCCCACGAGGGCGAGAAACGACTAATGGAGAGCCGTTTCACTGCAATGTATGTGAGAGGAAGAATGGATGAAAGGATGGATGAGTGTGGAGGAGGCGAGAGGGTGTGGCAGGATCGTAGCGGATGGAGCTCTGTGGTCTCTGCCAACCCCTGAGGGGGATAGACGTGAAAAAATATATATATAATAAAATAAATAAATAAACTTTTTCTTTCATTAAAATTTCATTTAATTAAAATTTTAACTATGGGAGAATTAATCTGATAATCACTCTAATTGTATACGCTTCGTACACGCCGTCCGATTTAAAATTAATGGTCTATTCCGGTGGAAAACACCGTTAAACTAAATTACCCCTGCCGTCGGTCAGCTGTCGGTCTGAATGGATAAGTGAGTAAGTGAACGAGTGAGTCACGAATGATTGAATTAGATCGCCCATCGATCAGTGGTGGCCTTTCCAATTTTTGTACGGAAAATTTCGATATGTGTTTTTATTTGAGATCGTTGTATAATATTATAGGCTTTTCTATTGTAATATAGTTCAATTTTTGTGAAAAAAATTTAATGGCTTGTCTTTGGTCTTTGGTCTTTTACCCTGTGTCGGAAAATGAGCGATGGTGTACAATTTACAACCACGAGCTATATGAGCTGTAATGAGTACGTCGTCAAAACCATTAAGATTGACGCCTTTGTTGGGCTGGGCACGTGGTACCGATGTATGAGGCTAGAATACCCAAACGCCTACTCGACGGCAAACTGGATGGTCGTAGAAGCCGTGGAAGGCCTAAGCTCATATGGCTAGATGGAGTTCAGGACGATTTAAAGCAATCGGTGTGAGGGGCTGGAGGGAAAAGCTAAACGAAGATCCGACTGGAAAAATTTACTAAACCAGGCTAAGGCCCACCCGCGGCTGTAATGCCTTGATGATGATGCTAGTTCAATATTTATGTTATTTTGGTCGTCATTTAGTGATCCCCAAGAATAGTGCTGGATGATCACCCCAGACTGAGTAAATATATCAAAAGCTGCGTGTTCATGTGTATATGCATCTACAACAATATACCACATGAATTAAAACAATTGAACACAAGATTATTTAATAAATAGACTATATGAATGGCTAATAGATGGCAATATTTATAATACTAAGGACTTTTTTGCTTTAAAAGTTGGATCGAATGTATGTAATAGATAAATCAATTATAATTTTAATGACAATGTAACACTTTATTAATAATTTAATGCTTTATAACCGTAAGCGACTTATGTATTCAGATCTCTATGTATGTTATAATTAATGAAATTTGTAAGCCGTAAGTGGCAATGTGATGAAGCTTTTAAACCACTTTTTTCATCTAGAAAAACGGCCGTCAGCAACTCTCCATGCAAAAAAGTTTTCTAGATGGAAAAGGGCCTCCCAATCACTATCAAGAACACCAAACACACACCAAAACTCTTCCACAATGTACACGACACGTGTTTCTCATCAATACGAGGCATCACCAGGTATAGTATACTCTACAGAAGACAACCGTTAAGTTCTTAGCTACGTAAAAATCTGACTATCCACATAACTAAAATTATCGTTAACCATTCAAACTAACTTAATAATGCTTATAAGTTTTATCCACACCATTTGGATGAATGCCTATTTAATACGGTGCGTTTTTCCAGAAACTTCTTTCCACATATCACCAGCTATCTTCAACGATATTTCCTAATCAATACGTCATTGTAAACTTCAAAAACCACTGAGCCAAATGGTCGCCAACTGGTGACGACCAATTGGCTCAGTGGCGGGCCCCTACGCCCGCAGAGTCAATGGTCGCGGGTTCGATCCCCGCATCGGAATAAATATGTGTATGGATTACAAATATTTATTCCGAGTCTGGTAACCCCGCCAATCCGCATTGGACAAGCGTGATGGGTTAACGTCCGTTCCTCCAGAAATGGAGAGGCCTGTGCTCAGCAGTGGGACATATATGGGCTGTTAAAAAAAAATCAAAAACACGTCGAATTTAATATCGGCAACGCTTTCGTAATGCGTATAGCACTGCGGATGTCTATGGGTGGCTTTAATTGCTTTTCACCATGTAACACGCCTGCTCGTTTGCCTTCCTATCATATAAAAAAAATGCTTTGTGCTAAGAAATAGTTTGTATAAATTAGGCGATCGAAGATACGTCGTAAGCCCGATCGTTACCGAGTTATTGATTTGTAATGAAACCCGGCAATCCATCCTTACAAATATTGGTCTCGACTTGTGAATATGATATCGGAGATTAGTCTCTCGCAATGATTCTTTGCTCTCTTGCCCTGGCTGTGGGAGTGATATGAATTCATGTAGATGAAAATGTTCCCTTTTAATATAATATGTTGAAAATAATTGACACTAGATTTCCCAAGAAGTTACTTTGGCTGCTTTTTAAATTTATTTATAAAAGCTATATTTTTTTCTGCCGCCCATATATGTCCCAGTGCTGAGCACGGGCCTCTCCATTTGTGGAGGAACGAAAAATAACCTACCACGCTTGTCCAATGCAGATTGGCGAGGTTACCAGACTCAGAATAAATATCTGTAGGCCGTACATATATATATTCCGATGCGGAGATCAAATCCGCGACCATTGATTCCGTGGTCTTCAAAAAGCTATATTTATCCTGATGCAATTTTAGTATTTTGGGATGAGCAAACCAGTCAATCAGACAACAGCCTGCGGCAGTCCATTGCTGGGCATAGGCCTCCCCCAATAAGCACCACCTAGCCCGATCTTCGGCTTCACGCATCCACTCTCTGCCAGCCGCCTTGCGTTCCACTACGTTTGCCAAGACGTGATCTCCACTTCAGCACTCGTCTGCTCTAGCGACTGTCGGATCTCCGACAAACGTGACCAGCCCATTGCCACTTTATTTTGCTAATTCGAGGGATTATATCGGTTACTTTGGTTTTCTGTCGGATTTCTTCATTCCATCATATTTACCAAAGACACTCTAAGCATAGCTCTCTCCATAGCTCTCTGAGCAACTGAGCAAACCAGTCACCTGATAGAAAACAATTTAATGATGCTTATGGAAATAATATACATAATATACCACATGTCTGCTCATCATACGAAATTCTCTGACTAATCTTTCACAGTATGGAATTTGTTGCCACTGGAGGTGAGACAAGCGAAGTCTCTTCCGATTTTCAAAAAAGCTTGTCAAATACCACTATCTTTATGAATATTCATGTATCTTTTTATTAATTCGTTTATTATTTTGGGGTGACTTAAATTAATATATTTATGCTTATAAACTATTAACTTTGTATATTAAAATATTTTTTTATCATCCTAACGATAACGTATCACCAACCTTCACCGAATTAAAAGATAATTCGGTGAGGGTTGGTGATACGTTATCGTTAGGTATAGCACTGTGTCCATCCTACGGTTGTCTGGAAGAAATCGCTATTAGCGATAAGTACGCCATTTGTGTATAAATATCACAATCAATAACTGTATAACTTTGTTTTTGGTGTACAATAGAGAATATGTCTATATATCTATGGACTTGCGCAATACTATCACTGCAGATGCGTCTATGTATCTATCAGGTTCTATTCGCAATTTCTTATATGCATTATCACCATTAATTGGATCATCAACAAAATCTTCATACAATTTTAAACGGGTAACTCTCCGCATATTAATATTCGTGAATAATTGAGGGATCCCCAAGTTGTGAGCTTCAGCGCGCCGCCTCGCCTCCATAAATTATGATTGACTTGACTTCCGACTCGGGTAAGAAGGTTCGCTGGAGTTTAAATAAAGCGATGGGGTTAATACTGCATGTCGGGTTTCGATGTAATTGCTTGCTGTAACAACACAAATTGATTTCATTAACGTTTGGTTGATTAATTCTCGTAAACGTTACTATGGGAAAATGTTAGTAATACACATATAGCTACAGATCTTCATCTGCTACGATCTCGGCATACTTTCCTTGCTTCCTCTACACTCATCACTTTCCTCGTGCAAGTCCGCCTTTTAAGGATACTCTTGACCTGACCTTTCTTAAAAACTTCGGCAATTTGGTCGTGGTATGTTTTCCGTGGTCTCTCCCTACCGATCCTTTTATCCATTCAGTCGTCTTTTACAACACATATTTTTGGATGATCAACATTTGTAATGTGTTTGATTTTCCCAATATATTATTTGTTACTTAAAGCTTAAATATGCAAACTTTAATCACAGTCAAAAATATACTTTACCACCTAGTAATACGGTCCATATATATGCCATAAGCAAATTCATGTTTGCCCGCATACAATGTCGGTTTGTTTTAGTAACAGTGTGTTTCTCTCGTGTAATGTTATGATTGTTTGTACAAGAGTAATAACTTGTGGTAAAATTTCATTTTATGCCATCATTTTATCAACTTTATGCGCTGCTGTGAAATGTTTTTAAAAGTCTCATTGACCCGAAGTAGATCTTGGCGTCCGAAACAACGTGTTTCCCTGTCCCACGCTAATTCTTGCCCATAGCTGGCTTGAAGTTCGCGCAAATCAGCATCCACCTGACCTCTCCGGCGATAACTGGGATGACCAATTGGCCTTCGACGAAATGGTCGACACAAATACGCTCTCTCCACACTCTGATCCTCATCCATTCACTCAAGGTGACCGAGCCAACGAAGTCGATGTGCCTTAATCTCGCCCATAATATTTTGCTATAAATTTAGGTAAGCTAACTAAAGAAAGCCAAGCAGTCAGCTTAATGATGATGAAACGCTATCGTCAGTGTAAATTAGTAAAACTATTTCATAAAATAATCCAAATATTCAATGTTCGGACAAGTAATAAATAAATAGAAAATAGTTTTAAACATATTAGGTGTACAAATAAGTTTCCGCGGTTTGTCAAAAGATGGCCCCACCAGAAGGTTATGGAGAAATTGTCAGATGTAAAACGTAATATCCCAAGTTTAGTCATCTGGCAACACCATAACCTTAAAGTACTAGTGATTCCGTATCAGCATCACGTAATTTTTTTCGTGCAAAAATGTCAAGTTTTATTCCGAATAAGCATCATTTGCGGGAACTTTTGATTTACTTCTTTAATGTGAAAAAATCTGCAGCTGAGGCGCATCGATTGCTTCTAGAAGCATATGGTGAAGCTGCTTTAAGTGAGAGAAGTTGTCAGGAATGGTTTCAAAAGTTTAAGAACGGTGAGTTTGACGTTAAAGACAAAGAACGCAGTGGAAGGCCGAAAGTGTACGAAGACATGGAATTAGAAGTACTATTGGAGGAAGATTCGTCCCAAACGCAAAAAGAACTTGCACTTACTCTACAAGTGACTCAACAAGCAATTTCACATCGTTTAAAATCGTTAGGAATGATTCAAAAACAAGGAAATTGGGTTCCATATGAACTAAAGCCGAGAGACGTTGAACGCCGATTATGCATGAGTGAAATGCTGCTTGCCAGGAATAAAAAAAAGAGTTTTTTGCATCGTATAGTCACTGGTGACGAAAAATGGATTCACTACGATAATCCAAAGAAGAGAAAGTCATGGGTTAAGCCCGGCGAACCATCAACATCGACAGCTAAGCCGAATATTCATGGAAAAAAACTCATGCTGTGTATTTGGTGGGATCAGCTTGGTGTCGTGTATTATGAATTGCTGAAACCAAGCGAAACCATTACTGGAGCTCTCTACCGAACACAATTGATGAGATTGAGTCGGGCACTTAAGGAAAAACGCGCCCATTACTACTCCAGACACGACAAAATTATTCTTTTACACGATAATGCTCGTCCACATGTTGCGGCGCCGGTAAAAACATACTTGGAAACACTCAACTGGGAAGTTTTACCCCACCCGCCGTATTCACCAGACTTAGCCCCTTCTGATTATCACCTGTTCCGGTCGATGGCACATGGTCTGTCTGAGCAGCGCTTCACATCATATGAAGACACCAAAAATTGGGTAGATTTGTGGATAGCGTCAAAAGATGAAGAGTTTTTTCGACGGGGTATCCGAATGTTGCCAGAAAGATGGGGAAAAGTAGTGGCAAATGATGGAAAATACTTTGAATAAAACGTAATGTACTTTTCCTTTACAATAAATTCCTAATTTTTTATAAAAAACTGCGGAAACTTATTTGTACACCTAATAATTTCCCATTATATATATTTATATATATATATATATATATATATATATATATATATATATATATATATATATATATATATTTCTGTTCTATTATTGATATTAATAAAAACTATTTATTATTTATTCTCATACAAATATACCAGGATCTAAAATATATAAGGATTGTCCCTATTTAACGACGACATTATATTGTTCCCGGGGTTTACCCTGCAGATGTGGGTGTCACAAAATCATGAATATTAAACCAATAGTACACTGACATCTTAATTTATTCGTATTAATATATATTCGTAAGCACAAAAGAGCTATAAAGAAGGAGTTTTATCTCGTGGATATAATTTGAATAGAAGAAATCCGCTGAGGAACTAAACTTTTCTTAAGCTACTAAAACGTTTCTTTTTCTTCTAAGAGTGCATCTCCGACTTGCGAAGGTTGGCAGCCAATTCAGTACAATTCTCCTCCTCCTTCACGAGGTGCAGCGGTTCTGGAGCACTCGCTATCCCGGTCTAGTTCCTGATATTACGTAGCCAAAACTTTCATCTCCGACCAACTAGTATTTTGCCCGCGACTTTTGCCATCGTGATCAATTGCAGCAACTTGTACCTGTCATGTCTCATGATATGACCCAGGTACTTCACACGTCACATGCGGATCATTGATGGTGATGATGATAATGATATTTATATTAAACTTCTCTATGTTATAATGAAAGAATCTTTTCGCCCACCACCATCCGATTTAGAGTAAACGTTTTGCCTTTTTTCGGTTGTCTTCCGTAGAGTCTACTATACCTGAAGATCCCTCGTGTTGGGGCGAAACACGTGACGTTTACAAGATGGAAAAGTGATAATGTGTGTTTGGTGTTGTGTATAGTGGTTGGTGGGTGGAGAATTGATGGCCGACTTTCCGTAAGTTTTTGGTTTAAGTTCCAAATAAATCCACTTAACCCAACGGAAAAAACACACATTATTAATTTTTTGTTATTGTTTTGCTGTTTGATCTTAGCTAAGTAAAACTTTTGACTGTCCATATAGATTTGCCTGCAGTCGTTTATTAAAAGTCAGAATGTGACTAAAACGGCGGGCCCGTTTTGGTTGTTCATCGAGGAATGCTTTTTCGACACTGATATACGGTAGAGATACGGTCCGATACGGTTAGCTTTGGCAGAAGAGTCATTAAAGAAGACTGAATGCGTTGGAAATGAGAGCATCAAGAAGTATGCGTGGGGTAACTTGGTATGATAGAATAAAAAATAAAAATATAAGAGAGCGATGAGTAAAAGAAGCTGTCGTGACAAAAGTTTAGAAAGAATGTTTAGATAGTTTGGGTACATAGAGAGGATGAACGAAAGACGACTGAATGGATAAAAGGATCATCAGGAAGGCGAGACCACGGAAAACATCTGGATGAGTGGCGATCTACTACGGTGCGTTTCTCTCGTTACTTCTTTCCACGCACCACCAGTTTGTGGAACCAGCTACTCTCGGCGGTCTTTTCGAACCGTTACGACATTGGAACCTTCAAAAAACAAGCCTATACATACCTAAAAGGCCGGCAAAGCTTCCGCGACTCCTGCGGTGTCGCGGTTGTCCACGGGCGGCGTTGATTGCTTTCCATCAGGCGACACGCTTGCTCGTTTGCCCTCCTATCCCTTAAAAAAATGTCACGACCAAATTGCCGAAGTTTTTAAGAATAGCCAGGCAAGAGTACCCTTAACCGGCGGGATTGCACGAGGAAAATAATGATTGTGGAGGAAGCAAGGAAAGTATGCCGAGATCGTAGCGGATGGAGATCTGTGGTCTCTGCCTACCCATAAGGGAGACAGGCGTGACGATATGTATGTATGTATATTTTTTATTTCATTTCTCCCGAAGTTCTCTAGTCAAATTTTTCTGCTCCACTTTCTTTAGTTTCAATTTTTGTTATTCCGTGATGTTCCATTCTCCTATCTCTGACTAAGTACGTTATGATATCGATGGTAATTTGGTGGCTATTTATTAATCTCACTCGGATGATATTTATACACAGATTTATTGCAAACCGGGGATTACGTACATCGTCAGTGATAGGCAAATTAGCTAATTACGGCGGGCGAACTGGTATGAAAATGACAAACCGGGATTAAATCTATTGTGTGTGCTGCTGTATCGAAATTCAGTTGATAGTAAATTAAAAGATACATATTATTATACATATATTGTCACGCCTGTCTCCCTGTAGGGTTAGGCAGAGACCACAGACAGACAAGAAGCAAGGAAGGTGTGTCTGGATCGTAATGGATCCACTCCATCCGTTACGATCCCAATACACCTTCCTTGCTTCCTTCACAGTCATCCATCTTTTCATCCATCCTTCCTCTCAAAATGTTCGTTGCTTCTCGCCCTCGTGGGAATCAGGACGTGACGGGTGGCGAACCACGTCGCTGTCATTTTTTAATGAATTAGGTATATTAAGATTCACTGTGAATCCCACGAGCCGCAAGGGAGGATGGGGATGACCTCAGCAGAGCACTATAGTACCCGGGGGAGTCTGATCCCGGGACGGTTGGCACGCTTGCGACTAAGCTCGCCCCTAACCACGCATCCTTTGGTACGGCAGACCGTGGATTGGCTGAGAGGAAGGAAATAGGATATAGAATGAAAGAAAAGGCAGGGGAAAGAAAATATGGATTTAAATAGGATGATATCTATTCCTCTATTCTTCTATCTTCTATCCGATCTATTCTTCCGATGTCGTAGGAAACACAGCTATATGTAGCTGGTTCCACAGAGTAGTTGAAAATGTATCTTACTTCATTTCCGTTCACCCAGATATGGGATGAATGTTTTCTTTGTGGCAATTTTTCCGGTAGTGGAATTCAGCCGGTGGAATTATATCGAACAATAGCACCCATTCACTCAAACGGTTTCATGTCGTTTTGTTGCCAATAAATTCTCATAATACACCTATATATCAGATTTTGCAAATCGAATGCCGAATCTATTAATTACCTTAACGAGAAAGCATTAACTGCGACTAATCTAATGTAACACCGCATACATAAACAAATGAGTTCGATTCGATTTGAGATAAATGGTGTAATGTATTGTGACGCGGTGGAAAATGAAATTAGCGATCCTACGGCGCCGATCAACTGTCAGATAAACGAGTGAGTGAGTGAATGAGTGAGTGAGTGAACGACTGTTAATTATTGATTCAGATAATCCGACGCTAGTTGATTTTTGAGAATTATTTTGAACGTAAGCTATCACATTTCAGCCATTGGAACCTTCAAAAAACAAGCCTACACATTCCTTATTAGCCATCCATAGACACTACGCAGCCTGTGGGCACTGATTGATTTCCATCAGGTGACACGCCTGTTCCTTTGCTTTCCTATCTCGAAAAAAAATTAAATGCCTTCAATTTTGTTCTGTTCGAGATAACTGATGCTGAGACCATTTATGTGTTACCTAGCGGAAAACCATTATAAAGACAGTTAAATTTACTTTGCTAAGATCCGCGAACACAAATAAGAAAAATAATATAGTGTGTTTGCTATGAAGTGTATAGATAGTATATAGCTATAGTTATCAAAATTGACAACCACAAATACACAATACCTTTTTTCACTACAAACGTAATCCGTTTCATCTCTTACATTGTTTTACTGATAACTATGGGAATACCCTAGTTTCCCATAACACAAGGAATCCTAGTGTGGGATCTAGGTATCTAACCTAGAGAGTAAAATATTTCAAAATAATTATTTATTATTCTTATCTATGTATATCTGTCCATTTGAGAGTCAATCATATTAAAAAGTTTCCAATATACATATTAAAATAATTTTTAAATCCGAATATACATATAGGCACTTAAATTTATTTACTTATTTACTAAAGATCAAGATAATTTTTAGATTCCAATATACATATAGGTACTTAAAAGATTTTTAATTTACATATAAAGATAATTTTTAGATTCCATTATACATATAGGTACTTAAAAGATTTTTAATTTACATATTAAGATAATTTTTAGATTCCATTATACATAGAGGCACTTAAAAGTTTTTAATTTATTTATCAAGATAGTTTTTAGATTCCATTATACATACAGACACTTATAAGTTTAATTTACATGTAAAGATATTTTTTAGATTCCAATATATATATATATATATAGGCAGTTAAAAATTTCCAATATACATATTAAGATAATTTTTAGATTCCAATATACATATTGGCACTTAAAAGTTTCCAATATACATATTACGATACTTTTTCCATAGGTATCTATCCTAATAGAAGGCCAAGTAAATTAATAACCAATGAGCCAATGCTGCGCTACCAAAATTAAACAAAACATCGAACGTCGACCGCAATAAGCGATGTATCAGCGCGCGGTTCATCCCCCCCCCTCCGCTCATAATTCGGCCAGTTTTGCACAAATCCGCGGCGGATTACCCGACACTGGGGCGCTGCGGCGTCGTTTATTGCTTTGTCGGTTATTATTTTATAATCGCCCCGTTAATCCAATTCGAATCTGCGAGCGGACAGAATTATACCAAATCATGGATTGTTCACGCCGATAGTGACTATCGAATTACTTTCTACGGGGTGTCCGGTGGTAGAAATAGTTTATAGATCGAATATTTTTTTTATGGGACAGGTAGGCAAACGAGCAGACGTGTCACCTGATGGAAAGCAATCAACGCCGCTCATAGACTTCCGCAGTGCCATAGGCAATGCGGAAGCGTTACCGACCTTTAAGGAAAGTCTCATTATAGGAGGATTAGGGAGGAGGGTGTTAGGCCTTCGAAATTCCGCCGTTCACCGTACTAAGCGCGTTAGCTAAGCTACCACTCAGACAACAAGCTACAAACAAATAATATGCCATTCTTGACAAAGTATTCGTCTGCAGCGTGGCTTTTTACCACTTGGCTCTACTTTCACTCCCATACCCCGCGATAAATTGTGTCATGTTTTATGGCATAGGAGGACAAACGATCAAACGTACCGCCTGATGGAAAGCAACCCACGCCACCCATAGACAACCGTGCCACCACAGGAGTCACGAAAGAGAGAAAGAAAAGAAATCAAAGAAAAATTTCGAATCAAAAAGAAAGAAATTGAAATAGAGTAACCGATCTAGAACAAATTCGAGACTATATCCAAGCAGTTCCCATTAATGTATTTATCCGATCTGCAACAAATACACCAGGTTCCTTTATTCAGTTAATCGTATATCTCAGTCAGCTTAATCTCGCGTACTTGACTAACGTCGTGTCACAGTAGCGCGGCATTATCTAGAACTAATGCGGATTACTTACACTGGCTTTGTTTAGCTACACGTCGATTGAATTAGTAATAGCTCCCAAACCAGATCTCCGTCGTATGTTTACCAATCCAACTGCACATGGAAGAACATTTAGAAGTAATTTTTTTTTTTTTATATATTCACGCCTATCCCCCGCAGGAGTTGGCAGAGACCACAGAGCTCCATCCGCTGCCATTCATCGCAGCGAAGTAATATAGGAATAGAAATAGAACGGTTTATTCTTGACACTTTTTTTTTACAAAAAAAACTAACTAAATGCTGAAATTGTAACCAAAATAATATAATACATACATACATATCGTCACGCCTGTCTCCTGTAGGGTTAGGCAGAGACCACAGATCTCCATCCGCTACGATCCCGACAAAACTTTCTTGCTTCGTTCACACAATCCTTCTTCTCACATTCATCGTAGCGAAACGGCTCTCCGTTTGTCGCTTCTCGCCCTCGTGGGAATCGTTTGGTTCTGGTGGTAAGTTTTCACTTCTGCATCACATTCGCTCTGCCTATGGCGCTGCAGAAGTTTATGGGCGGCGTTGATTGCTTTCCATCAGGTGACACGCCTGCTCGTTTGCCTTTCGATCCCATTAAAAAAAACAAACTAGTCATTTTAAAAACTATGGTTTTGGACAGTCCAAAGTTTTACTTAGCTAAGATCCGCGACAAGCAAAATGGGGCGAAACACGTGTCGTTTACAAGGTGGAAAAGTGATAGTGTGTGTTTGGTGTTGTGTATAGTGGTTAGTGGGTGGGGAGTTCATGGCCGACTTTCTTTTCATCCAGCACAAAAACACACATTATTAATTTTCTGTTATTGTTTTGCTTGTCGCGGTTCTTAGCTAAGTAAAACTTTTGACTGTCCACATAGTGATGGATTTCCGCAAAGTAACGCCTGACTCCATAAATAACTATGGTTTTATCACAGTTTTACCAGCGAAACATGTCAACAACACTATCGCTAAATACAACCGTTAAAAATACAGGCGCCTCATAAAAATAACAACTGAAACATATTTTCCAAGGGAAACCGACGACCAAAAATTACAAACAGCGTAAAACGTAAAAGCCATCCAATGTTAGTCACAACTCTATCCACTTTAATTTAAACATCATTTTCCCTTGACCTAGTAGCAAGCACGAGTTGTTACAATGAAGCCAAACCTATATTTGAGAGAAACCGAAACGAAATCGCTCCAAAAGGTTAATTGTTCAAAAACGTTAGCCAAATGTGAAAAGTTGCGAATATTAAGTTTTATGGACGGCTAAAGAGATGTAAATGGGATAAGTTACGCGACGTTCCGAGAGCTGGCGGTACACTTTGTCGCGGCTTAAGTGGGCACGGAGCGAGATGGGAAATTGATGCTGCGATGGGACACGGAAACGACGATGGTAATGAGGACGCGATCCAAAGAACTGATATGAGAGAATCGTGTTGTCAATCTTGTTTAAAAAAAAGAGATATATATGGTGGACAGTTAGAACTTTTACTTAGCTAAGATCCGCGACAAGCAAACAAAAACATACATACATAGATATCGTCACGCCTCTCTCTAGGGATAGGCAGAGACCACAGATCTCCATCTCCTAAGATCTCGGCACACTTCCTCGCTTCCTCCACACTCATTATTCTCCTCATGCAAGCCCGCCGGTTGAGGGTACTCTTGACCAGGTCAAACCGTTCTTAAAAAGTTCAGCAATTTGGTCAAGGTATGTTTTTCGTGGTCTACCTCTTCCTCTTCTTTAAACAAAAACAGAACATTAATAATGTGTGTTTTTGTACTGGATGATGTGGATTTACGGGGGAACTTAAACTAAATCTTACCGAAAAACGGCCGTCGGCAAATCTCCACCAGCCAACCAACCAACCAACCAACAAAAATAAAATATACACAACACAAACACACACTAACACTTTTCCACCTTGTGAACTACACGTGTTTCGCCTCAACACGAGGCATCATCAGGTATAGTAGACTTTACGGAAGACAACCGTGAAGTCTTAGTTAAGTAAAAGTTCTAATTGTCCACATAGTAATAGATTTCCGCGAAGTAACGCCTGACTCCATTAATCAAGGTATATGGTATCGACATATAGCTACACATTCGTCAGGTCTTCTCGTCGCCCATACCTCAGAGCCTAAAGACAAAAGTCTTCGACCAGTGTATCCTAGCCATACTCTCTTACGGCTCTGAAGCGTGGACGCTGATAGTGCGTCTGCTAAAACACACCCCACTCGAGTCTTGAACATCTTTATCGTTCTTTTCCAAACATAATACAATACAATAAAATAAAATAAAATAAAATATTATTATTATAGATAAAAGTACGTAAGAAATGTACTAGTATTACACATCAGACAATTTTATCTCCTAGATAATAACATCACAGTAACAATAATACACTTTATATTAACATACATACGACTCACATTCCCATAACTAATGGTTTGCAAATAGTGTAGTCACAGCAAAGTACGTCGTTATTTTCTTATTATCAAGCTCAAGGAACTAACAGTTGTATGTTCAAGGTGTAAAGTCCTTTTTCCAGTGTAATATAAACACCCTTTCGCCTTTAAATAACAATTACCAATTCTAAACGCTCGTGTATAAGGTTGTTTTTACATTGTGACACATTGGTCCGTTGAAATCGTTTATCACGTGGGATAGGGCACGTCAGTTCCCGATATCAACGTAACGATATCTCTCCTCAAAGGGAGGCGATATTTTCTCGCTGTATAGCGGTATTTCACGGGGAATTAAATATTCCTTATATTGCTTTCAAGGTACTTTTTATACGCGAATATATATATATATATATATATATATATATATATATATATATATATATATATATATATATATATATATATATATATATATATATATATATATATATATATATATATATATATATATTTTTTAAAATCCTAACGACCGATTGGCTCAATGGCCCGCGACCATTGACTCCGCCCGCGGAGTCAATGGTCGCGGGTTCATCGGAATAAATATATGTATGGATTTATAATTATTTATTCCGAGTCCGATAACCCCCAATCCCCATTTCTGTTCCTGCTCTTTCCTTTCATCTCTATCCTTTCCCTTACTTTCCGCCAATACGCGGTCTGCCGTGCCAATGGATGCGTGACTAAGGTCGAGCTTAGTTGCGTGCTGACCGTCTCGGGATTGAGCTCCCCCGGGTAATATGGTGCCTTACCCCAGCATACAGGGCTCTGCTGGGGTTCACCTTCATTCTCCCTGTTAGGTATATAATTTAATATAACTAATTTGTTGAAAAATCACGGCGACGTGATTTTCGTCACGTCCTAATTCTCACGAGGGCGAGAAGTGACCAATGGAGAGCCGTTTCGCTGCGTTGAATGGTAGCGGATGAAGCTCTGAGGTCTCTGCCAACCCCTGCGGGGGATAGGCGTGAATATATAAAAAAATAAAATCCTGGGCCCAACTAAAAGACAAGATGGCAGTTGGCGAAGTCGTAAAAATTCCGAAATCGAGCATCTGTAATTAATCGGAGAGTCTCTCCTCACTGACTCCGTTGGATCAGCTACTTTGAGAGGAAGGGAGAGGATCTCCTGTGGAGCGCCCCAGTTATCGCTACCAGCACAACCTTCAAATCAGTAACTGACAGGAGGTGGCGTAAGATCTTTTCGGAGACTAAGGTCTATTTTGGGTCTCTAAGCTAGTGAAGTTATTTTTGTTAGCTAGTTTTTAAATTATTATTACCTTGTACTATATTAATAGGATTATATCCATTCTTGTAGTACAAGTACAAGAATTAATATAATCCAAACTCGAAACTTAATTGTTAAAATAGAGTTTAATTTTGTACAGATCTGCGCGTGGAGATTTACAATTAATTATGTTTAACAGAATATTGGCGTGTCTGCAACCATCGTTGATACTTAATTTTTCCCTTGCACTAATGATTTCCAATTGTTTTCATCATTTGATTTTTCGCCCCTCAACGTATTTTGGATTCAATGTCCCGACAACGGACAGATTGTCAATTCCCAAACAACTTGACACCAAACGGCTTTCCTGTCCATCCACTGCGATTGGCTGTTAATTAACTTCTTCATTTTCTGTTCAATTAAGCGCGAAAACCTTTGTGAGCAATTAAAAATGATGATCAATTAAGATTGATCTAGAGTTGTATTTGTAGTGGACACTAGCTTTTGCCCGCGGCTTCGCTTGCGTGGAATTTAGTCTGCCACATTAAGTTTCGTGATAGATAATTTTAAATAAATATATTTTTTTTACTTCATACAAAAATTATATTACTACCAAAATTACATAAAATCATTACAAATTGTATATGGACAGTCAAAAGTTTTACTTAGCTAAGATCCGCGACAAGCAAAACTAACAGAAAATTAATAATGTGTGTTTTTCCGTTGGGTTTAGTGGATTTATTTGGAACTTAAACCAAAAACTTACCGAAAATCGGCCATCAACTCTCCACCCACCAACCACTATACACAACACCAAACACACATTATCACTTTTCCATCTTGTAAACGACACGTGTTTCGCCCCAACACGAGGCATCTTCAGGTATAGTAGACTCTACGGAAGATAACCGAAAAGTGAGTTAGCTAAGTAAAACTTTTGACTGTCCATATAGTCATGGAATTCCGCAAAATAACGCCTGACTCCATTAATAATTACAAATTGTAGCCTACATGTTATTCAAAAATCGAAGCTTCCTTGGTCACATATTTATTTCTACAAGTTAAAAATTGTATTTCTATTTAGTGAGCGTTCTATTACATTTTATAAAACAGCCTGTAATTTTTGTGGAGGCCGCAGACTTACAATAAAAAGTCTTCAAGGGCAGGGGAAAGAAAAGATTGATTTAGACAGGATGATAGGGATACGATACTACCGCAACGGAAGCCAAGGAGTGATACGGTAGTGGCTCAGGTGGCCGGGGTCGCGTACCCGTGTACCAATACCATAATTACCATAATAATATATGATCAGGGAGTATCTTTACCGGCTAGGTAAAGATACTCCCTGATCACTAGAACGTAATAAATATCTTAAATATTCTTAACCTTCAATATTATCATATTAACTTGGCCTGTATTATATAGCGTAACTTGTAATGAATTAGTACTACTTTAATTAAACTAGTGATAAATTCAAGGACGATTAAATATCGACATAAAACCGGATAATTTATAGGCCTTGATAATAGCATATATATATATATATATATATATATATATATATATATATATATATATATATATATATATATATATATATATATATATATATATATACATATACATATATATATACATATACATATATATATATACATATATATATATATATATATATATATATATATATATATATATATATATATATATATATATATATATATATATATATACGCACGCCCTTAACCACGCAACGCATCCTTAGGCACGGTCTGCTGTGCCAATGGATGCGTAGTGAAGGGCGAGCTTAGTCGCAAGCGTGCCGACCGTTCCGGGATCGGGCTCCCCCGGGTACTATGGTGCCTTACCTCAGTATGCAGGGCTCTGCTGAGGCGGACCTCCATCCTCCCTTGCGGCTCGTGAGACTCACTAAGACGAATGTTAATATACCTAATTTGTTGAAAAATGACGGCGACGTGGTTCGCCAACCGTCACGTCCTGATTCTCACGAGGGCGAAAAGCGACTAATGAAGAGCCGTTTCGCTGCGATGAATGGTAGCGAATGAAGCTCTCTTATATCTATAATAGTATTTTAAATGTTTAGTGACTGCTAGAACGAGAGACGTGTCTCACATTGAATTTAGGCGTAGCGCAGGCGTAGAAGACACACGCCACAGTCACCAAATCAACATTGTATATGCAAGCTTGATTCATTCTCCCGTTTGTTTGTATTCCCCCGTTCATACAAAACAAACTGTACCAGTTTCGAGTACGGAATAAATTGCGTTCGTGGCGGGTGCTACAGTTGTGAACACATCCCGGTACATCTTAACAATTGGATAAAGTTTATCCTCAAATATATGGACCATCCCCGGGGAATATAAATCACAAGAAAAAAAATTTAGCTATAAATCTTTCATACAATCCCTTTCATGTCTCTGTTCCCCTGTCAAAAGTTTTAGCTGTAACCGGATCTATACATTTTTTTTTGTTATGACCGAATTGATATATTACTGTTGTAAAGAGTCGGATATGTTTTGTTGAGAAGTATGATCCATCATCTTGCAAGAGTTCATCCGCATTGTAGAACATGGCAGTGTATAGAATACACGAAATTGAATATCACGTCTCCAGTCAAGATTTGCGAACACGACGTACATTCATGCAATCTCGGAAAACATTTCTACTTCCTCGTAACCCTTGGGCGTTTTGGACAAAATTATACTTTTGTATGCTGAATAAATTATATAATATACTTGTTTAATATTGGGTTATGTGGATAAAAATTCTCGTATAACAGCAAAAAAATTTATTATATGATACTGACTAAAAGAGATTTTTAGTTTTTACTTAGTTAAGCTTGTCGCAAACAAAATTAGAAAATATTGTGTGTTTTTTACTCGACTTTCAGTTTAAATACATACATATTGACACACCTGTCTCCCGTAGGAGTAGGCAGAGACCACATATTTCCATCCGCTACGATCCCGGCACTCCTTCCTTGCTTCCTCCACACTCCTCCATTCTTCCTAACACATTTGTCGTAGCGAAACGGCTCTCCGTTTGTTGCTTTTCGCCCTCGTCATGTCCTGATTCTTATCAGGACATGATGGGTGGCGAACCACGACGCCGTCATTTTTCAACAAATTAGATATATAAAATTCGTCTTAGTGAATCCCACGAGCCGCAAGGGAGGATGGAGGTCAACCCCAACAGAGCCCTGCACCATAGTAAGGCACACCAGTACCCGAAGGAGCCTGATCCCGGGACGGATGGCACGCTTTGCGACTAAACTCGCCCTTAGCCACGCATCCTTTGGCACGGCAGACCGTGGATTGGCGGAGACGAAGGGAAAGGATAGAGAAGAAGGGAAATGGCAGGAAAGGAAATGCGGATTGGGGGGTTACTAAACTCGGAATAAATATTTATAAATCCATATATATATTTATTCCGATGCGGGAATCGAACCCGCGAACATTGACACCGCGGGCAGCGGGCCGCGCCACTGAGCCAATCGATCGTCTTTATATATCACAGTATCAATACCAACATTGTCGCAAACTTGAATATTTTCCAGCATTGCTTTTATAGTTTCCCAAATGACATATCAGTTAGTCAGTCAGGTCTAATGCAGCTTTATGTGATATTAAATGCTATTATATATATACTGCTTTAATTTCGTCGCGAACAAATATGACGCTCGAAAAATTTTGCAGGTCTTTGTTATATTTCACTACAAATTCAGAATACGAAAATTAGGTCCCGCCTTAACAAGGGGAATGAGCTAGCTTATATTCAACTCAGCTTGCTGCGGATGCGAAGCCTTCGTAATAATAAAGGAATAAAATTTTCATTCGCACGCAGCGCCTTGGATGGCAACACCAAGCATTAATGGAGGCATTACGGAGGACAGAGTCCCTAAGTACGATAATCGTGTTAAATTAGTTTTGAACAATATTTATTTATGTTTTTGAATGTCAGTATATGTATATTGTTAGTTTTTTAATTTGCATCAATACAGATTTATTTTTTGCTTTCATTGTGTTATTTTTAATCAATTCGTTTACTCGATTGATTCTCCACCCTATAAAAAAATATCCCACTACTAGAGTGATTGACATCAACCCACCATAGTTGTTCAAAGAGGATGTGTCTTTTGCGAGACTACGTAATTCCGACCCCTAAAGTTTTGCGGCATTAAAATAGAATATAGAAAAATTTCAATGAATACAAATATAGAAAAAAAAAATTAAATTTGTGTAAAAAAAAATTAACTCTTTGAAAAATTAATGAGGTTATGCTTGCCGATTCGCCTCCGGCGACCTCTTCTGAGACATTTCAGAAGTGTCAAAAGCTGACGTGTGCGCGAATACAGAAGCATCTTTCTTTTCGATATGATTGAAGAAGGTGATTTTGGATTAATTGTTTTCGAAACATATTCACACAATACATCCAAATACCCGAAAACTACTATTTTGCCTTATTTTTACCATCATTATTTGAACCAAGAACACTTAGAAGTAAGGTTCTCTAACCACTCAGTCAAGAGATCGTTTATAATATAATATTAAACAAAAACCAATCCAAATCCAATCCAATAAAAAATCTTGCCTCGTCGAATCCTACAAGTATTTCATCTGACACTCGTTGGATCTCGTTATTCGTGTAGAAGTTTTACAAAGACCTCTTGGTTACGTCGCTAGCAGACCCTTGTCAGGGAGGAAATGTCAGGAAGTGACTTCATGGTACATATCTGTCTTATACTCCATTATTTGAATAAAAAGCGGTCGGAAATAAATTCGGGCTTCCGAAAGAATTCCCCGATATTGCCGTAGTGTGTGTGTTTAGGATATTGGATGTCGATCGCAGATAACGATCATACCCGCATCTCGTTCGTTATTTGTTCTTCTTGCGTTCTTTTGGGCGAATATTTAGTATAGTTGCTTTATTATTCAAGAGTTCAAAAAATATTTTCATCGTAATAATTTTCGATTTCATTATTTTACATAACAAAGTACATTTTGTTAAATACACGTAATTTTTTATGTGAGAGACAGAGGAAGGAACACATATGCCATCTGATGATATGTATTTTTTTTATGGGATAGGAAGGCAAACGAGCAGGCTTGTCACCTGATGGAAAGCAATCAACGCCGCCCATTGACATTGAAGCGTTGCCGACTTGCGAGAATATTATGCCATTCTTGACTTGAAGTATTCGTCTGTAGCGTAGCTCTACTGCTATTAACGGTACCAACGGATATCAGCAACTCCGCTTTTCTCTGTTAAGTCCCTCACTCCATCACTCCACCATCTCTAAGCCAATCTAAAAGCATTGTATTTATGAAAATAATAAATTAGGCAAACTTAACTGACTTTGTTGACGCAGCGATCTAAAACGGATCTTGGCTTCCGAATCTTGGCGTCTCGCAGGTCAGCCTCCACCATGTCTCTCCGGCGATATCTCGGTCGACCAAATAGCGTACACAAGTATGTTAATTAAAAAGACAATCGACATGTTACATGTGAATATACAGGGTGTCCCTGAACTCAACGTCATGGCGAAACGGGGTGACAGGATTGATTGTAACCATCATGAGAAAAGAAGATCATCATCAGAAAAAAAAATCTATCCCATGCAGTTTGAAAATTATGGGCATTTAAGAAAAACCTAGAAATTTGGTCAAACTGTAACCATTTTTCGGTTATTGTGGTTAATTTTTATTATTTTTGTTCATTTAAACTTTGAAACCGTAACTCTAAATAACATTTCTAAAATCACAGTGAAAATAATGACACAATTGCCCCAAGTTTCTAAGAATTAAACTATGAATTTAAAATTTTCAAAATTTGTTGACTTTGAAAAGCCCTCCTTTAAAAAAAAAGTACTAGAGTGCCTTAGCAAGTGCCGTTAAAAGTTGGCGCATTAATTCAGGATTGTAAAATGGTACAATACTTGTTAGTTTCATACTAAGATTTTTGTTAACCCATTTTACTCAGTTAAAATGTTTTTTATTCGCACAAGCTCTTTGTAGGTTCTTAATTTTATGATCTTCAGATAGTTTTTTTCCTGATTTTTCTCATGATGGTTACAATCAATCCCGTCACCCCGTTTCGGCTTGACGTTGAGTTCTGGGACACCCTGTATTTAATGGTCACATCTGACATTGTTTAATTATTACGTTTCGCTCGGCAATGGGTCCGGCGCGATGTAATTCGACAATAATTGGAGAGCTGATGCTGACGCCATTATTTCGCGTAGGCGTGTGTTATTGTTGTTTAAATCTGGACAATTGTGTCCACCGTTTATTTGACAGTTTGCAATATTTAAATTAAATCGATCTAATTTTTCACATCCTTCCTTTTGGATAGTGCTTCTGGAAGCTGGGTGTAGCCAATGACGACTCACAGCGTTTAAATGTGATTCGTTCAACCGTTCAAATAACGTGGACTCGATACCGCTTTCGTCTTTACACTAAAAACTCAACTCGATTTGCCAGCAACGTAGATGAACCACATTTCTATGCGCAAAGACATTTATTTGCATGTAAGGGAATGCGTGAGTAACTGCTTACGCAGTCGTTAATACAGTTTTCTAGTTCTTAGAAGCCGTATGAAAGGTGAGTTCTACATTTCTAAGTCACACCAGTACAACAAAGAAGTACTCGTCCTAAAAATTTACAATCTTAGAAATTTTGTATAACTTCTTGACATATATCCGGTTTTGTTTTTTATTATTCAATTCCTACTATTAGTTCACACTATCCCCATATATACTCGATACGAATATCTAGATTAATAAACGGAGATATTCTAGAAACGGATTGACCGATTTTTCTGATTTATTTTATTCTATATTTGTTAGGTCTGTTTATACCCCTAGGTGCTAAAAATGGCCCTCAATAATTTTTACAGAGTATGATATGTACGTATCTATAAACTCTTTTGCAAAACATGAACGAGCACCTTACAATCATTGGCTTTTTTATGGATTATATTCATATTTTTAGTATGTCATTAGCATAGCTGACTTCTTTAGAATTTTTTTCAACACTTAAATCCTAGAATCGATGTTTTAGTCAATGTAAACGGAAATCCGTGTGAAAATGGACATTTTTATGGGTATATTGAAATTAAGGCTACTATATTTTTGTGGTACTTTCATAAAAAGACAATAAAAATAAATAACGAGTATGACCTCCCCTTGCAGCAAGTACGGCGTGTCTTATTATCGTCTTGGCATACGTTTCACCAGAATTTTGATGGTGTCCTGTGGAATGTGTTCTCACTCAGCCGAGACCACACGTTTAAGCTCCCTGATGTTTTATGGAGGTTATTGGACAGATCGTACTTGCCTTTCTAGGAGATCCCAGACGTGCTCAATGCTGTTAAGGTCAGGCCTCCGCGCTGGCCAGTCCAAGTTACGCCCACCCAAATCATACCAGATCCTCCACCATAATGGATGCTTCTTGATCCCTGGTCTTCGTAATACTCGCCGAAGTCGGTTCTCACTATACAGACCAATTCGAGCGTCATCGAAAAATAGTACACCACTCCAGTTACCTAGTGTCCAAGATAGGCTATATCTAGCGAACCTGAATCGAGCAATCCAATGCTCACGGAGTAACTTGGGGGCTCGTGCTGATCGAATGCATATATTAGCCGCTAAAACCCTCCTCCTCACATTGCATAAGCTAACTTTTACTCTTTGTACCTCTTCAAGTTTTCTTTTGAGGTTTATGTAACTACATTTGTGGTGCCTTAGCGCCTGAGTCATTAAAAACTGGTCGTCCTAGAAACTTGCCTTTTGTGATTGAAGGTTTCATTCACAGAAACTCTTCGACCAGAGTATTTTACGTGCACTCTCTTACGGCGACGAAACGTGGACGCCAAAATTCCGTCTGCTTTACAAGGTCAGAGTCACTCAGAGAGCTATAGAGAGAGCTATGCTTGGAGTTTCTCTGGTAGATATGATTCGAAATGAAGCAATTCGCCAGAGATGCAGTCACCGTTCTGTTACCCAACTGACTGCAGTATCTGATGCAGATCTGAATACTGCAATGTCTGGATTACCTTTTAGTTGTAGAACTAGCAACCGTGGAAGTAGATGGATGATAGAGTGCCATGGTGATGAATAGTTGACATTAAGGTCATCCATAAATTACGTCACACGTAAAGGGGGATGTCGATAAAGTCTGACATCGCGTAACCAGTCACAAGCTTAGTGACGTCACACGAACAAACTTTAAAATATTATAATTTTTTTAATATTTACGAGATATAACTGGTTTTGGAAATATTGTTTTAATTTCATATTTAAAAATATGTGACGTCACACTAGGTAACACAAATGTGACCACGAGTGACAAGGACTGAGGGGTTTTTCAAAATCAAGAAATTAGTGTGACGACCGATTGGCTTACAGGCGGGGCCCTCCGCCCAGGTAGTCAATGGTCGCGGGTTCGATTCCCGCATCGGAATAAATATATGTATGAATTTATATATATTTTTCCGAGTATGGTAACCTTCTGACCTCCATCCTCCCTTGCGGCTCGTGAGATTCACTAACACGAATTTAATATACCTAATTTGTTGAAAAATGACGGCGACGTGGTTCGCCACCCGTCACGTCCTGATTCTCACGAGGGCCAAAAACGCCTAATGGAGAGCGGTTTCGCTGCGATGAATGGTAGCGGTTGGAGCTCTGCCAACCCCTGCGGGGGATAGGCGTGAATATATAAATAAAAAAATAAATTTATATATAATATTAGTGTGACGTAATTTATGAATGGCCCCTTAGCAAATGTACAAAAGTAACTCTTAGCATTCATAGTTTATTTTATTATATAAAGATGAGATTTTGATACCGTGTAAATAAACGCTTGGCTCTTTCAGGCTTCAGTGGAGAAGGCGCTAGAATACATTTGACCTTGGGCAGAACAAATTAAAATAAACTTAAATGGACTGGTGACTCTTCACCGTGACATCTTTAACATTCATTATACAAAGAGTCAACGTTAATTACTATCAAACAAAATGAAGATGAAGAGACGCGATCTAGAAAGTTCGACGTCGCTTTTCAATAAAATTATTAAATAAAATGGAAATACTAAGTACTAATGTTCATTTGATGTTATGAAATTTGATTTAATTCTGTTAAAAGGTCTCGCTCCTAATATACCTTTAATAATTGTAGAGCCACGCTGCAGACGAATACTTTGTCAAGAATGGCATAATATTTGTCTATATCATGCTGCTTCGGCTCGCCCGGGAAGAACCACATTCGCGCAGAAAACCGGCGTCTGAGTGGTAGCTTAGCTACCGCGCTTTGTACGGTGAGCGGCCGAGTTCCGGAGGCCCAACACCCTCCCCATCCCATTCCTGCTCTCATAATGTCACTTTTCTTAAAGGTCTACGTTTCCACACTGCCTACGGCACTGCGGAAGTCTATGGGCTGTGTTGATTGCTTTCCACCATATGACACGCCTGCTCGTTTGCTTTTCCATCCCATAAAAAATACCTAGTAGTAAAATAACTGGCTGTATATAACTTGGTTCTCTTGATAGGCAGAGAAAAGACAACCAAAACTTCTATTAATTTAAAGGAAAGCTAAACATGTTTGTGGTTAAAACCCGCTTACATCCTATAAAACCTATAAAAGTACACTTTTCTTTTCTTCTTGATGGCAATTAGTTACAACTATTATGCCAGTGACAAGTAAAATACAATAATATCAAATCTTTTGAAATGTAACTAGTCAGCTTGTCACGTTACGTCTTCATAAAATTATGGCTACTCTAGTAAAACCTTCTATGGACTTTTTCAGTCAACTTAAGAAGTCACGATACACGCATTTATTTCATATCACTTCACTTATACTATATTGTATAATACTCCACATAGCATTTTTTTAAAATATTTATCTATCCTCTCTATGTGTCCAAATCATTTAAGCATCCCTGTCTCAACTTTTTGTAGCGACATCTATTTTGGCTCTATCTCTCTTTATTGTTGTGGAGAGGAAAGAACAAATTGTAATTATCAATCTAAATTCATCAGGTATCACGTGAAGTAGGTAAGTGTATAAAAAATTCGAAGGCAGTCTTGAGGTCTGCCGACAAAAGTGATAACTTAAAACTGTATTTTGAAATGTCAAACTAATTGTAATATTTAATGCTGCTATAATTACAGCATGTTGCTGACGCGACAAACAAAATTTTATCCATCCATGAAGCGTCTAACGCACACATATACAATCGAGTATGTATATATACAATATGTTGGCGTGATGCGTGTACGTAGGCAGCTGCGCGCGCATTAACTGTGTTTAAAGTATGTCTATAGCTATACTCACAGCTATAGATATACCTTAAGCATTAGCATGTTGCTGACGTGAACCTATAGATACTTTCTTTACCCAGAGTTGTGTAACGCGGCTATAGAAGTTTTCACATCAAAAATAATAACACGAAATACCTCAGCGGTGTAAAAAACAAATGATTCATCTCAGCATCTAACCGACATTTCCCCAACGTGACATATGGCGGACATTTTTCCACTAATTTCAGTTTAAATCACATAAACGCTCGGCAATTTTTCAGTTAACTCACAGCGCAACAAATAATATATCATTTTAACTACACAAGTTATTTAGGTCGGAGTTAGCACCTGCTGCAAATTAAACGGCCAACTTGGGTCGAACTTAACCTTGCAGACATCGATATATTACGTGGCCCTTTCTTATAGGATAGGAAAGCAAATGAGCAGGCGTTCAAAAGGTGTAGGCTTGTCTTTTGAAGGTTTCAGTGTCGTTTCGTTTCGGAAACGTTGCTCGCGTTAGCTGGTTCCACTGTGTAGTGGTGCATGGAAATAGTTTGTGGAAAAACGTACCGTACTGGATCGCCCCTCATTCAGATATGCGGGGATGAATCTTTTCCTTGTGGCGAGTTGTGCGGTAGTGAAATTTAGCGGTTTGAATTATCCCGAATAATTCCTCGGAGCACTCTCCGTGGGAAAAATAATTAAAGATGCTGAGAGATGAGGACCCTCCCCAATCCGCATTTTTTGTTCCTGCCCTTTCCTCTGCCGTGCCAAAGGATGCATGGCTAAGGGCGAGCTTAGTCGCAAGCGTGTCGACCGTCCCGGGATCGGGCTCCCCCGGGTACTATGGTGCCTTACCTCAGCATGCAGGGCTCTTCTGGGCCCGACCTCCATCCTCCCTTGTGGCTCGTGGGATACTACAAAGGATAGGGAAGGAAGGAAAGTCACTAAGACGAATTTAATATACCTAATTTGTTGAAAAATGACGGCGACGTGGTTCGCCACCCGTCACGTCCTGATTCTCACGAGGGCGAAAAGCGACCAATGGAGAGCCGTTTCGATGGAGCTCTGTGGTCTCTGCCAACCCTTGCGGGGGATAGGCGTGAATATATATATATATATATATATATATATATATATATATATATATATATATATATATATATATATATATACCCTCCAAAAAAATCTAAACGTTCGGTAAGATTTTGATCATCGACAATACGCATAGCATGAAGCAAAGGCCTTGAGTACGGTTGGACGAATTGACGGAGATACTAGCTATTCAATGGAGGAAGTATGTTTAAATGGGGTCAGGGTAACAAATATATATGACATCGAACTTTGTACTATGTATGTATCTTTTTATTTATTAAAGGTGTAACAACTTAGTACATAAATGAGAATATACAGATAACCCTTAACTTGGTACACTTATTTTTTTGAATATCAAAATAATATTCATAGCACTTAACCCTAATGACCCAAGGTGTCTACAAAAAAACTTAAAAAAAATTCATGAGGGTAGTTTAAAAAAAATCACATGTATCTTGTGGGATACATTGCCAAAAGCATTGATAAATATATTACATTTTTAATTCTGATGTATCTCTACAGATACATTATCAAGAAAAAATTCAATTATAGTTCTGTGCACTTAAAACAACATTTTTAAAAAATAAAACCGCTCTCCTTCATGAAGGTTATTGAATTTTATTTATATCCTTTGTAGTTTCTTTGTTATTATTAATGTTTGAAAACCTAATTCTCCCTTAGGACAACCTATAATTTTACGATATTTCGGATATAATACTCAGGGAAAAAATAAAGAGGATACAGGGCACATCATATTTTTTTAGTTTATTTTTAGATTTTAAAAGTGGTAGAGCCACGCTGCAGACGAATATTTTGTCAAGAATGGCATATTATTTGTCTGTAGCATGGATGAGCCCGCTCGCCCGGGCAAGTACCACACTACCACAGAAAACCGGCGTCTGAGTGGTAGCTTAGCTACCGCGCATCGTGCGGTGAGCGGTTGAGTTCCGGAAGACAAACACCCTCCTCCCTCCCTCTACCCTCCCCTTTCCATTCCCACTCTATGGGCTACTCCTACTGCGGAACTCTATGAGCGGCGTTGATTGCTTTCCATCAGGTGACACACCTGCTCGTTTGCCTTCCTATTCCATACAAAATAGAAAGTATTATGGAATATAATAATATTTAGAGTATATTAAACCATATTGATTTTTACTGGGTCTAGATCCTTAATATATATGACAGGTAATAAGATCTAGATTATTACGTTTTAAAAAGCGTACATTTCACCCTTTTAAAAACATAATAACACAAGGCTGAGTACATTCCGAGGATAAACCAAGTCTTTGCACAGTGAAAGAATTCTCCGTGTTATTCGGCTCGTGGCTCCCCAGCGGTTTCGTTGACATGACACATGGCTGTGTGTATACGAGAACGTTACACGCATGCCCGCTCGTGTAGAGTAAATCATGCCGCTATTTTATTCCGAGGCCTTTGTAAGAGTGAATACATATTTGAAACACAAAAATATTCCGTTGAAATTTCTTGTACATACAATACTTATGTATGTGTGTATACCTATATGATATTATTAATGTCTTTGTTTTATATTGTATCTCTTATATATTAATCAATTTTTTTATTTCATGTGTTTTTGATGTCAATATAAATAAAAAGATAGGTAGTTATGGTATTGGTATACGGGTACGCGACCCCGGTCTGCCGAGCTACAACCGAATCACTCCTCGTCTTCCGTTGCGTCCGTATCATATCCCTATCATCCTGTCTAAATCTATCTTTTCTTTTCTCTTCTCTCCGCCAATGCATGGTCTGACGTGCCAATGGATGCATGAATAGGCGAGCTTTGTTGCAAGCTTGCCGACCGTCCTGGGATCGGGCTTCCCCGGGTACTTACCTCAGTATACGGGGCTCTGCTGGGGCTGAGCTCCATCCTCCCTTCCGGCTCGTGGGATTCGCTAAGACGAATTTTAATATACTTAATTTGTTAAAAATGACGGCGACGTGGTTCGCCACCCGTCATGTTCTGAGGGTGAAAAGCGACTAACAGAGAGCGGTTTCGCTACGAAATGTGAGAGGAAGGATGCATGAGTGTGGAGGAAGCAGAGGTGTGTCGGGATCGTAGCAGATGGAGATCTGTGGTCTCTGTCTACACCTACGGGAGAAAGGCGTGACGTTATGTATATGTATATATGTAATAATCATTATAGTGTATAATATTAATATCGATGCAAAACAGGGAAAACCTCGTAAACTGCAAAATGGAAACTTACTATTAGAGCCAAAAAAAATTTTTAAATTTCTGAAAAAATATATCTGATCATTCAAATACAGTCAGTTACAACGCTGTACTAAATTTTCTATTGACCATAGAGCTGTGAGAGTCCATTCGACGCATTTTCGCATTTATACGTCGATTTTATAAATGAAAATAACAGGAATAATGGCTTATTAATGGAGTCAGGCGTTACTTTGCGGAAATCCATCACTATGTGGACAGTCAAAAGTTTTACTTAGCTAAGATCCGCGACAAGCAAATCAATAACAGAAAATTAATAATGTGGTATAGTAGACTCTACGGAAGACAACCGAAAAGTCATCAAACAAGTTTTCGGTTGTCTTCCGTAGAGTCTACTATACCTGAAGATGCCTCGTGTTGGGGCGAAACACGTGTCGTTTACAAGATGGAAAAGTGATAATGTGTGTTTGGTGTTGTGTATAGTGGTTGGTGGGTGGAGAATTGATGGCCGATTTTCGGTAAGTTTTTGGTTTAAGTTCCAAATAAATCCACTTAACCCAACGGAAAAACACACATTGTTAATGTTCTGTTATTGTTTTGCTTGTCGCAGATCTTAGCTAAGTAAAACTTTTGATTGTCCATATAGAAATAATGGCTTTAAATGTTGTTTAACAATGTTATTAGTATCTTTGTTTTGCACTGTATTTCTTATATTCTACTGAAATAAAAAGTTTTCATGTATCGTTTCGAATAAAGAAAAATATTTTATCATTTATTTTGGAAGGATCGTGGAAGTGCTCAAGAAAAACCAGCACAATAATACCTTATGTATCTATATGAAAATAGTGATGAGTTTGGATCAAGTTAAAAATGTGTGATTGGATCGTAGCATACGAATGTTTGTGGTCTCTACCTACCCCTACGGGAAACAGGCGTGATTAAAATCGACACAAAAAAGCGAAAGCAATAGAATTGACAAAGATGTTAAAAATGTTTATTGCATATTCGGGATCAGAAAAATACTGCGTCGAATATTCTGAGTCTCATAGCTGTAGGACCAATAGAAAGTGTTGTACAACGTTGAAACTGATTGTTTTCGAGTGATCAGATACAATTTTTTAGCAAATGACGGCGACGTGGTTTGTCACCCTTCACGTCCTGATTCACACGAGGGCGAGAAGCGACCAATGGAGAGCCGTCTCGCTGCGATGACTGGTAGCGGATGGAGCTCTGTGGTCTCTGCCAACCCCTGCGGGGGATAGGCGTGAATATATAAAAAAAATAAAAATTTTTTTTTTCCCAAATCATAAAAGCTTTTTGGCTCCGATGGTAAGCTTTCATTTTGCGGTTTACTACTTTTTCGCTCTTTTAATATGATACGTATGAACATGACATATATATGTCGAGTTATGATTTTTTATGGAGTCGAGGACGATTTAAAAGCAAAATGGAGTAGAGGACGACTTAAAAGCAATCGGTGAGGGTTTGAAGGGAAAAAGCTGAACGAAGATCCGGATGGAACAATTTACTGGACCAGGTTAAGGCCCACCCGTAGCTGTAATGCCTTGATGATGATAATGATTTTTTAAATTTGAAATTAACTTAAAAAGAGTGTAGAGATTTATAATAAATATCCAAGTAAGACTTAATTTGTTTTGTATTGAAGTCGGTGCCACATTTTCCCTCAAAGCATCAAAATATTTCACCGTAGCATCACTTGAAACAAAACGGTGCATTAAAATATCAGAGCTTCGCCAACGACGTCGTGGAGGAAAACACGGATAGTATTTTCCCCCGGTTAAGACTTGTCTTTATATAAACGTTGTTTCCCCGGGGGGAAATAAATAAAAAACGCCATTACACTGTCGCTTACTTTGCCGACCTTACTTACGGAATGGGTTGATTTATACCAGCCAGTTTGTTTCGCTGTCGTTACACACACTCGGATCAGTTTTTACGGTGATTAGTGTAAGATGAAGTGGTGTAATCATTCTGGATTTCAACTACCCTCATTTTCACCTTGATAGAGTTTCATAGAGTAAGCGTCAGGATCAATGGTTAAAAATTATGTTGTTAATTTATAACAGAATTGGCAAATGATCATTTTTTTACGGGACAGAAGGGCAAACGAGTAAACGTGTCGCCTGATGGAAAGCAATCCCTGGTTTGGGGCAATTCTAGTCGCTGGTTGAAATAATAATGGTTCTGACAAATAAAATATTATTATTTTATTTATATTTAATTTTTTTTACAGCCTATATCCTCCCCATTTCTGGAGAAATGGATGTTAACCCACCACACTTGTCCAATGCGAAATGGCGGGGTTACTAGACTCATACTAAATATTTGTAGGCTAAACATATTTATTCTATTATTCTAGATATTTATCGGGCAGAGATCAAACCCGCGACCATTGACTCCGTGTGTGACCATTGACTCCCCACCACTGGGCCAATTGATCATCGTCGATATTGAATTTATTTATATTAAATTTTGGTATTGTATTATAGTCCTTCGAGCCGGATTTCAACCAATCATATATGGATATATATGACGGCGATGTGGTTCGCCATCCGTCACGTCCTGATTCCCACGAGGGCGAGAAGCAACTAATGTAGAACCGTCTTGCGATGAATGTAAGAGGAAGAATGTCGGGATCGTAGCGGATGGAGTTCTGTGGTCTCTTCCAACCCCTGTGTGGGATTGGCTTGGATATATATATAAAAAATAAAGAAGATAATGGCTTGACTTGATTTATATTTCAATCATTATTCAAATCCCGGACAGAGTTCTCAGTGTCATGTACGGCAATCCAATCGCGTTAGTGTACAGGTGGTTCTCAATTTACGGCGCGGCTATACAGGGTGTAGTGATTTGTTGCCAAGGCACCCCGGCTTGTAAATCATCGCTAGGGACGTATCGCACCTGAAATTTGGACGCGTGTTCACCGAGGCTCGCTAGGCGCATACAGTTTTTGTATTAGTTCCATGATTTATCTCGACGTTCGCATATTGATGTGGGTCATTGGGTGGGTATACGCACTTTTAAACCCTCATAGTTTTGTTGTTGTAGTATTAGTGATACCTTTTTTTATGGGATAGGAAAGCAAACGAGCAGGCGTGTAACCTGATGGAAAGCAATCAAGGCCCTCCAAAGACATCCGCAGTGACTCAGGAATTGCAGAAGCATTACCAACCATTGAAAAATGTGTACCGCGCTTCGTACGGTGAGCGGCCGAGTTCCGGAAGTCCAACACCCTCCCCCTCCCATTCCCACTCCCATAATGACATTTGCCTTAAAGGTCAGCAACACTTCCGAACTGCCTATGGCGCCGCGGGAGTCTATGGGCGGCGTTGATTGCTTTTCATCAGATGACACGCCTGCTCATTTGCCTTCGTATCCCATAAATATCAAATCTCCATCTTATTAGTATTGCTCTTACGATCAATAAAAGGTTTTAGATTCGTTCCTACCATTACATTTTGAAATAAGATGATTATTAATATAGTAAATAGGGATGCTTAGATGGTTTGGGCACATTGAAAGGATAGATGAAAGACTGGCAAAAGAAATTTACGTTGAGTTACGTGTATCCGAATGTTCATTTCAACATATTAACAATAAAACCGATGATGATTGACGAATATTGATTCCAATGAATGATAATGAATGCACCGTTCCAAAAGAGAGATCACAAAAAACAATGGTAGACTCCAAAAATATGAACCCACTATCGCTGTCAATTAAAACGCAGTCGAACGTGAAACACAGCACATTTACTCCACGTGAATCGCGATCGGCCGAAAAAGTGTTATCTTCCAGCGGAATGGGGCACATCCGTCCACCAGAGCTGCGAATATATTTTCATTCGATTCGATTTTACGGCGTAGGTAGAGTCGCTGTGGACATCAATTCCATTTTGTGTAACTGCCTCGATGGAAATATATACATTGTATCCCGATGTACGTACATGTCAATTGAAATTAATTTATAATTTATTAAATAGCATTATTGATCACGATGATTAATGGAGTCAGGCGTTACTTTGCGGAAATCCATCACTATGTGGACAGTCAAAAGTTTTACTTAGCTAAGATCCGCGACAAGCAAACAACAATAGAAAATTAATAATAGAAATAGTAATAATAAAACAATAATAAAACTTTATTTATGACACCTTTTTTTACAAAAACTAAAATTAAATCCTTAATAATATTCTATATACAAATAAATACACAAAACAAAAAGAAAATTTTAATCTAACGAGTGCCATAAAACGGTTCTTGCTCAGCATATGCCGGGCGTTCTATTGGAGCACCCGGCGCTGGTTTTCAGCAAGGATCAACGTCGTCGGATCGCGGACCACAATGACGATAATATGTGTTTTCCTGCTTGATGAAGTAAGTGGATTTACATGGAAATATTAAATCTTACCGAAAAACGGCCGTCAGCAACTCTTCACCCACCAACCACTATACACAACACCAAACACTAGCATTAGATTTTGAAATAAGATGAATTAATAGTATAGTAAAAAGGTATGCTTGGATGGTTTGAGCACATAGAGAGGATGGATGAAAGATGACTGGCAAAAGAAATTTACGTTGCGAATGTGGATGGAAGAGTCGGTAGGGGAAGACCACGGAAAACATACCTTGACCAAATTGCTGAAGTTTTTAAGAAAGGCCATGTCAAGAGTACTCTTAAGGCTTGCATGAGGAGAGTAGTAGATGGAGATCTGTGGACTCTGCCTACCCCTACGGGAGACATGCGTGACGATATGTATGTATTTAATAGTTAGGCGTTACTTTGTAGAAATCCATTATTAAGTAAACAGCAAAACCGTGAAGTTTAGTCAACTTAAAGTTAGTTATGTTGCTTGTTCGGCTATGCTAGCCCTTTTTAGTTTGATGTTGTTGGTATTAGATACAGTGGTTGGGAAGTGGAGAGTTGCTGACGGCCGCTTTACGGTGATATTTAGATTAAGTTCTCTGTAAATCTAATTTCTACGGTAAAACACTTTTTTTTCTGTATTCGTTCGTTTATCGCGGATCTGAGCCACGTTAGTCTGACAGTTAACGTATTTCAACATAGAAAACACCAAATTCTTTACCATATTATTATTCAAAGCTTTGTCTCTTACAACTACATCAAAGCTAACTAAAGCCCGTGGGAAGGTAGCACGTGCCCGGCTTTCTACGCTCGAAGGTTTATTTTGGTTCGAGTGACAGGCGCTGTTAACAACGCCAAAAGAAACACCTTCGTAGTGTAGTTTTCCACACACGAGCTGCTTTTTATAGCAGTCTCTTAATTTTCGAAAAAAAAATTATGTTTTCGCCTGAGACTGATTGATACCTCATTTGCTAGTAGACGGAAACACCTGTTGAATGGGAGTCTAATTGTAGACATATCTTTCTTTACAGCTGAAATTTAATCGTTGGTGTAGTACTTTTACTATTTTTTGGTTCCAAGACTGAGTTCTTTAATTCTTTCATCATCCTCATCGACAGTCTGCAGTAGTCCACTGCTGGATAAAGGCCTACTAGGAGGGGCGGCATGTAATAATACATTGACAAATTTATCACTGATGTAATAAAACTTTTTATTTAAATATATTAAAACCTTTTATATTATATCACTTCTATTTAAATTCGTATTTTGTTCGACCGACGTATTTAGACGTGTCACCCTTCCGGCATAAGTAATTGAAATATATAACATATATATATAAATTGATAAAGTGTCATTTTTTTATATATATTCACGCCTATCCCCCGCAGGGGTTGACAGGGACCACAGAACTCAATCCGCTACCATTCATCGCAGCGAAACGGCTCTCCATTAGTTAGGCTCGCTACTCGCCCTCGTGAGAATCAGGACGTGACGGGTGGCGAACCACGTCGCCGTCATTTTTCAATAAATTAGGTATATTAAATTCGTTTAAGTGAATCACACGAGCCGCAAGGGAGGATGGAGGTCAGCCCCAGCAGAGCCCTCCATGCTGAGGTAAGGCACCATAGTACCCAGGGGATCCCGATACCGGGACGGTTGGCACGCTTGTGACTAAGATCGCCCATAGCCACGCATCCTTTGGCACGGTAGACCGTGGATTGGCGGAGAGGAAGGGAAAGGATAGAGAATAAAGTAAAGGGCAGGAAAGGAAACATGGATTGAGGGGGGGGTTACCAGACTTGGAATAAATATTTGTAAAAAATATATTTATTCCGATGCGGGGATCGAACCCGCCCCGCCACTGAGCCAATCGGTCGTCTTCACATTAAGTCGTCACTTCACTATATCGACAGTCAAAAGTTTTACTTAGCTAAGATCCGCAACAAGCAAACAATAACAGAAAATTAACAATGTGTGTTTTTCTGTTAGGTTAAGTGGATTTATTTGGACTCTACGGAAGACAACCGAAAAGTCACTTTTCGGTTGTCTTCCGTAGGGTCTACTATACCTGAAGATACCTCGTGTTGGGGCGAAACACGTGTCGTTTACAAGATGGAAAAGTGATAATGTGTGTTTGGTGTTGTGTATAGTGGTTGGTGGGTGGAGAATTGATGGCCGATTTTCGGTAAGTTTTTGGTTTAAGTTCCAAATAAATCCACTTAACCCAACAGAAAAACAAACATTGTTAATTTTCTGTTATTGTTTTGCTTGTCGCGGATCTTAGCTAAGTAAAACTTTTGACTGTCCACATAGTGATGGATTTCCGCAAAGTAACGCCTGACTCCATTAATAATCGTCACTTCACATTAAATCAAGACTTACTTAGCATATGGATAGTCAAAAGTTACTTTTCGGTTGTCTTCCGTAGAGTCTACTATACCTGAAGATGCCTCGTGTTGGGACGAAACACGTGTCGTGTACAAGATGGAAAAGTGATAGTGTGTGTTTGGCGTTGTGTATAGTGGTTGGTGGGTGGAGAGTTGATGGCCGATTTTCGGTAAGTTTTTGGTTTAAGTTCCAAATAAATCCACTAAACCTAACGGAAAAACACACATTATTAATTTTCTGTTATTGTTTTACTTGTCGCGGATCTTAGCTAAGTAAAATTTTTGACTGTCCATATAGTGATGGATTTCCGCAAAGTAACGCCTGACTCCATTAATAACTTACTTAGCATACAATGGAGGCCAATCGATACTCGGACGCGCTCCATCTCCGGGGAATAAAGAACTGACATCGCGTTTGTTCCGATCGCGTCGTTTGGTAAACGCTCGTGATACTCTACATGCAAGCATCGAGTGCCGTTTTCCGAATACTTTCGCTTTATGTTCCAAACGTTGGATGCTAGATGCAACCCTAACGCATTTGTAGGGTTGGCGAAAATTATTTTTTCATGCATTACAAATAATTTAAAGGTTCCATCCTCCTCACCTGGGGCTGGGCATGCGGTACGGATGGACGAGGCTAGAGTACCCAAACGCCTACTCGACGGCAAACCAGATGGTCGTAGAAGCCGCGGAAGGCCTAAGCTCAGATGGCTAGATGGAGCCGAGGACGACGTAAGGGCAATCGGTGTGAGGGGCTGGAGGGAAAAAGCTAAACGAAGATCCTACTGGAAAAATTTACTGAACCAGGCCAAGGCCCACCCGCGGCTGTAATGCCTTGATAATGATGATGATCCTCGTCACCTGGATGGCATGTTAGATAAGGGTGGTGGATTATTGCCCATTCTCCCTGGTAATTCGGTGGACACCATCCCCAACAATGGGACGTATATGGGCAGTAGAAACAATTTCGCAATCGGCAATTAAAACAAAACCATCTCAATATGAATATTAAGTTGTTGGAATTACAATTTCGTCAGCGAGTATAAAATTTAATAATATCCCACCGATAATAAATTCAATTTAATGGTAATTTGGCGCCCTCTTCAGGGGTGTAATTCAATCGGAAATGTTTAATTATTCCGAATAATAAATGTATAAAATAATGTTCGACAGCCCTAGCGCGCGTGGTGTGCAATTTAGGTCAGCGCTCTACATTTACCGGTATACATTTTCCCGATAGTGTTTTCAAATAAATTATATATATAATAAAATAAAACTAACTTTGCTGTCTTAGCAACCCAAAATAGATCTTGGCCTCCGAAAAGATCTCACACCACTGTGTCTTGTCCTGCGCTATCTTCTACCAGTTACTGATTTGAAGACGCAAGTCATCCTCCACCATGTCTCGTGGTACCTTGGAGGACCCACCAATCTCTTTTGCCCGATCCTCCCCCATACTATCAACGTGGCTGAGCCCACGAAGTCAGTGAGACTTTACACTGGGTCATGAGATGCTCAATTTCGGAATTTTTACAAATATGCCAACTGGTATCATCTCTTTGTTCTTGTTTGGCCCAGGATCTTACGGAGACCAACGCTAAGACCTTTCTCATTATGATCAGTTTCTGCAACTTGTACGTGTCATGTCTCATGATATGACCCAGGTAAGCAACTTTTCTACCTTTAACGGACTGCAAAAGTTCACGCTTTTGCTTGACTCATCGGAGCACCTCGTCATTGGCCACACTTTGAGTCCAGCTAATAGCGAGCATCCGTCTGTAGGACCAAATTTTTAATAGAATTCGAAAACAAAAAGGTAGAGTCAGGGAAATGTATTCCACGCGAGGCAGGTGTAGAACACTGTTTGATATAATTCGACGTAGCTAGCTTCATGCTAATAATGGGACGATAAGGTAGAACTCTACCAACTTTTTCAACTACCGGCATTTGCGTGTGTAGTCGCGCTTAGCGCTCAGACAGGCTGTTTAGCATTGTTAATTAGGTACCACGAGGGACGAATACATTTGGATGCATTAAAACGTTCTCAACTCCTGAACTACTACTTAGAATAGGAGTTGCTAGAATTTAAGGTGGTAGTAATTTGAGCATAACCAAAATATATATTTCGCCGTTTGGAGAAAGCTGCTGCATCAATCTCTCAAAAGAAGAGGAAAGTTCTGCTTAATTGGCTGGCAAACTTTGCAAGTTGGAGAAGTACTCTTGGCAGTAGAAGAAGTAGGAATAAACTTTATTTTAACTATAAGGTGGTATAGTTATCAATTAAGAAATTAATATACAATAGTTTTCAAAGAGTTACTAGCTACTTGCAGCGGTGTTTCTAAATCGATACGACTTTGGAACCTTTGAGATCAAGCCTGCGGATATCTATAGGCGGCGTTGATTGATTGCCATCAGGTGACAAGTCTGCTATTCGGGAAGAATTAATGACACCAGGGCTCTCAAAACAATTTACAAGTGGACTCCGTTACAGAAGAGACACAGAGGCAGAAGCTGAAATGACTGTTTTGAGGGAAATTTTCGGACAGACAGCAAATTGCTCAAGGGGAAATAAAGACAAAGCATAGGTGAAGGTTAGTCAAAGAGGCTACAATTTGTTCTACCACCGAAGAAAGTAAGCAGAAGTATGTTAAACTGCATACTCTTCTTATCAGAGTCAATGGTAAGTCCAATGAAGTTGTTCCTGGATCTTGACAAGTTAGTTCTTTTCTCGCCATCTCATTAACATGGTATTCTGAGGTAGCAATCGAAATAAAACTTACTGTGTATATAATAAGTAACAGTTATTCAAACTTTTCAAAGCTCGAAACATTCCGCCCCGTCTCTTGGTCTACGCGCAGCAGAAAATCCGTGAGAAAATTCACAATAACAATATTACCGACTGCAGCGACTCGAGTAATGTTATTCCAATCATATTTAAACGGTGCACTGCAAAAGCTAGCTAAAACTTTCAGAGTAAAGTTGGGAATTCCTTGAACGCAACGAAAAGGGCACTTGCATTAGAAATTAGACTCCAGTGCCGTAGTTTCAGAATGCAATTTTGAATACAAATAGTTTTACTTACAACTGCAAGAAAACGTAATTTTGCATTATGGTTTGTATTGCTCTTGATTTCAGTGCAAATTTCCTTGCAGAGGTTTTATATGGCATAACATTAGGCGAAATTAGTGCTACGATGTGTTACATTTAAAATGCGAAATATATGTTTTACTACAGATAATGTATGTTAGTTGCTCGGTGCTTCATATTCTGAGTGAATATTGTGAGCTTGATTCAGAAATCTGGTATTGTAATAACAGAATTATTTCTTAAAATCTTTCAACATTGAGATCTAGGATAAATAATAAAAATAAAACTTTTTACACTCAGCCCCAATGGTGTATGTTTTATGGTTATCTGTATAGATACACCTCAAGAAGGTTCCAAATCTCGAGTAGAGCAGGTTACATATATATGTAACCTATTGGCAATTCCGTCCATGCATCCGAATGACCACCAACAGCGGGAGATGGTGTGACACCGTAAAGCGTATAACATCTTTCTCTATCTGTAATAATCCTCTGATCACCACGATCGCTCTTTCAAAGGTGAAGCGATTTAGAAGAAGGATAATATATACACAAACAACAAAGACAAATAATCTTAGACTCAGAATAAATATGCTATACAAATATATTCTGATGATTGTACCAAACCCAGAACCTTAGGCTCAGAAAGCGAATACCTTCCTAATGAGCGACTTGTTTTATTTTTCTTTAAATGGGACAGGAAGGCAAACGAGCAGGCATGTCAGCTGATGTAAAACAACCAACGCCGCCCATAGACATCCGCAGTGCTATAAGCAGTGCAGAAGCGTTGCCGGACTTTAAGGAAACTGTCATTATGGGAGGGAGGAAGGAGAGGGAGAGGAGGAAGGGAATGGGGATTGGGCCTCCGGAACTAAGCTGCTCACCGGACGATATGTTATATAATCCGTGAAATCGGGAGGTCAAGTTCCCAAGACTGGGATATATATATACTGTAAAACTTGCATCCACAGCTAATAAGTAGGTGATAAGGAAGTCGATGGAAGGAAATCTCAAAATCCACGCACCGGTTTACATGGCAAGCAATTGTAGTCTATACCACACGAGATAACCACAATAATAAACCCAACAGATGGTGATATTCAACTGTACAAGTGGCGTTATAAAGTTGAAATTTGTAACTCGAATGGATCTTGCAATGTTGGACTTCCAGTATGAAATTCTATAGCTGAAGCCGTACTAACGATTTTTTCCACTTGAGCTGTCTTGTATAGAGCCGGTGAGGTTTTGTGTGAAATTATACGATTTTTAACATAAAGTCTTGGACAAGTGCGTCCTGTCTGTACTCTCATATGGTGCCAGAACATGATCACTGACAGTGTGTCTGCTTCAGAAGTTCAAAGAGGTTTATGCTTAGATTAATAAAGAAATTTGCCAGAAAACCAAAGTCATCGATATAGTTTGCCGATTTATAAAATTAACCTGGCAATGTATTAAAATAGTTTCGGGTCCATTTTGTGTACATATAGGTATTTTGAGTACATTTGGATTAGACGAATACTAAAGAAAACATTACGTCTTGGCAACGCAGTGTGGGAAGTCCCCTGGTAACACGATGTGAAGATCTACCCGACGGCTGGTAGAAACCGGACGAAGAAAGATTGGGCTAGGAGAGAGAGCTTGGGAGAAGGCATCACCTTCTAGATGAGGCGTCTGTTCATAAATGGATTGCCACAGGCTGTTTTTAATGACGATTAATTCCATATTAGACTGTACAGTGTATCAGTTGAACCTGCCTTTTTTATAAAGACGTGTTCACCTGAGCGAGACGCGGATTCCACGGCGGGGGTCGCAAGTGAAGCGCGACAATTTTAATATTAACGCGTCCCGTGGGAACGGAGCTAGCTCGACATACAGCCGGGGAATACCTTACCTTCTCTCCTGTTTGTATATATTTGCGGAGCCAAATGAAAATTGTCGCCCACGGAGAATAATCTGATATTGGAAACGTCACATTATCATGTTTATACGCTTCGGTGTAAATTTGTATTTAGTAAATGTACCTATCTACCTAACACGAGATTTGGTTGTATTGTCACGTATAACAATGGAGGTAAATAATTTATGTACGATTTAATTCTTGCGGTGTGTTGTTTGTTTTAGACGATTCGAATACGAATTTGGCTTATGAGAAATTCCAGAAGTTCTTTTTTATGGGATAGGAAGGCAAACAAGCAGGCGTGTCACCTGATGGAAAGCAATCAACGCCGCCCATAGACATCCGCAGCGCCATAGGTAGTGCGGAAGCGTTGCTGACCTTTAAGAAAAGTGTCATTATGGGAGGAGGACGGGGGAGATGAAGGGAGAGGGGAGGGGAAGGGCCTCCGAAACTCAACCGCTCACCGTACGAGACGCGGTAGCTGAGCTACCACTCAAACGTCGGTTTTCTCTGGGAATGCGGTACTTTCCCGGACGAGCCGGCCCATTCACGCTACAGACAAATAATATGCCATTCTTGCCAAAGTATGCGTCTGCAGCCTTTACTCTTATTATCTCAAAACTGTCGATTTTTTTAATTTCAAAGTGAAAAACATCCTTGCATAAATACAATATTTTTGAAAATAAGAACAAAAAGTAACTTACTATTCAGTTTTCATACAACAATACCATCTCTCTCGTGCAGGTCGCCTCATTCTATATTAAGTCGCTTCGCACCCGTGTGACGCATAATACCACCTGTCTGTCTGTCTATTGTACAGTGCTCATGTATATTATTTATACATAGTTCCATTACCTACTTTGGGAGTTTTGTATTGCATTTACACACTGTTTTGTGCATCAATCAAATTGTGTATCAATTTCTGTCACAGTTCTGATTGTATGTACATACTTACCTGTTCCTCCCCTATTTTTCCATCTGAATCATTAATCTTCAATGTAGGAGGATAATGCATTTGTAGGGATCTGCAGGTCAAACTACTCTTTCTTTACTTTTATCGTCTTTTCCATGAATTTCTCTCCCATTTGATAATTCTTTCCTCCCAATATACACATTTTCATCTAGGGTGGGAAGAATATCTGCAGTGTCTTTGTTTTTGGACATGTCGATGGGGAGTGATTATTACTTACAGTCAGATAAGACATTCATCCTGCTGCTTGTTTGGCTAGATCTTTCATAAGAGGCAAATACCTTTTTATAGTAGATTTACTTGACGGTAACATTACCCTTAAAAATTTGACCTTCTTCAAAAATGTGGTATTTGCTTGGAGGAATTATATAACATAATGTCTTGCAAAGGTAGAGGTACAGATTGCATAAACATAATTTTGTATTTTGAGGTTTTAAATACATACATACATATTCGTCACGTCTGTCTCCCTGTACGGTTAGGCAGAGACCACAGATCTCAATCAGCTACGATCCCAACACACCTTCCGTGCTTCTTTCACACTCATCCATCCAAGTGAATCGTTTCACGTTGATCGTAGCGAAACTGCTCTCCGTTCGTCGCCTCTCGCCCTCGTGAGAATCAAGACGTGACGAGTGGCGAACCACGTCGCTGTTATTTTTTGACGATTTAGGTTTATTAAGATTCGTCTTCGTCGAGAATGGAGGTTAGCTCCAGCAGAACCCCGCATGCTGAGGTAAGGCAGTATAAAACCTGGGGGAGCCCAAGTCGGAGAAGAATGGAAAATGATACAGAAGAAAGGAAAAGGCAGGCGAAAGAAAAGGTGAAATTAGACAGGATGATAGGGATATGATACTACCGCAACGCAAGACGAGGAGTGATACAGTAGTAGCTCGGGAGGCCGGGTTCGCGTACCCGTGTACCAATACCATAAACACCAGACAAGCGGCTAGCCAAAGATAACTCCTAGTTTTAAAATAACTCACAAAGTCGAGAAGTAGTAATTTTAGAATTACAAACAGACAGTTTTTGTATAAGATTTTATATGAGGAAATTATCGTTAAAAGTTTTATCTTCTTCAAAAGTACGATGATACTACCTTATATTATTTTGAAGATAATATCTTGTATCTAATGTATTTTATCTGGCAAAAATGAAAGTAAGAATTTTATAAATAGAATTTTCTCACATATAAGATTGTATATTATGAGTAAATAATTCATCGTATACATTAGCTTACTAAAATCTGTAAGAAGCAAGCCATGTTTTGTTTGTAATATAAAAACATTTTTACAATTCTAAAGACGTGAGAAGTGAAGAATAACAAATTATTTTGTTCTGATGTTGTTTTTCTTTTATCCGCTGTCACTGTCAACTGATTATAAATCGTGTAGGCGGACACATTGTGAAGGAGTAAACAAATAATTTACAGTTATTTAAATATTCGCACACAAACAGAGGATGGATGAGAGACGACTGATAAAAGTTATATATAAAAAGTTAGTAGTGGTAGAGCCACTCTGCAGACGAATACTTTGTCAAGAATGGCATAGTATTTGTGTACAGCATGAATGGGCCGGCTCGCCCGGGGAAGTACCACACTCCCGCAGAAAAACGGCGTCCGAGTGGTAGCTTACCTACCGCGTTTCGTACGGTGAGTGGCCGAATTCCGGAGGCCCAACACCCTCCTCTCCCTCTACCCCTCCCCCTCCCATTGACACTTCAATAATGACATTTTCCTTAAAGGTCGGCAACGATTCTGCACTACCAATGGCGCTGCAGAAGTCTATGGGCGGCGTCAATTGCTTTCCATCAGGTGACACGCCTGCTCGTTTGCCTTCCTATCCCATAAAAAAAGAAATTTACATTGCGGATGTGGATGGATGGGTCGGTAGAGGGAGACCAAAGAGAACATTCCTTGACTAAATTGCCGAAGTGGATGAAGCAAAGAAAGTGTGCCGAGGTCGTAGCAGATGGAGATCTGTGGTCTCTGCCTATTGCAATGGGAAACAGGCGTGATGATATTTGTTAATGCAAAGAGCGTAATTAGGCCGAACGTAATATACGGGTATGAAGCCTGGAAGCCGGTTCTCATGAAAATTAAGATGCTATTGGTGAATACAAAAATGTGTGGGTTGGGTCGTATACTTGGACAAACTATAACCTGATACATACATAGAGTCTACCATATCTGAAGATGCTTCGTGTTGATGCAAAACACGTGCCGTTTGCAATGTGGAAAAGTGGTAGTGTTAGTTTGGTGTTTTTCGGTAAGATTTAGTTTAAGTTCCCCATAAATCCACTTCTTTCAGTAGAAAACACACATTATTATTTTTCTGTTTATGTTTGCTTGTCGCGGATCTTAGCTAAGTAAAAGCTGTGACTGTCCACATATTAATGGATTTCCGTCATCAATTAAGTGAACGAAGAATTCTTCATAATACTAAAATTTAAAACCTCATTACCGACGCTAACAAAATTGGAAAGAAGCTCATAAACTATAATGACTTAATCACCTAGAAAGGACTAGTAAATTCTCTCAGTGTTCAGTAGACTGTGTCATTACACATGAAGATGGCTTGTGTTGAGGCAGTCAAGACATTCTATACTAGAGAAGATGATGACATGATGCCGATGGATACTCATCAGGTCGTTATAAAAACACAAAGGATTCGAGTGGAACCGACCAACCGTGAATCCCCATCACTCCCACCGTATTGCGTCCGTTGTTGTCTTGAGACATTTACACCATAAGACTGCTCATTGTAAATTATAATATAAAACATTTACTTTCGTATCATTTATTTCAAATTTAACTTATTTAAAAATATATTTCAATACAATAGTAGTTTGGAAAAGTTGTTACACGTTTAATTATTAATAATAACAATACTAACCTAACTTGGACACCCATATGTCCAAGTTAGGTTTAAGGTAAGTGGATTAAATTCATAATTCAAAAAGCAGCCATATTGTAATAATATTATTTTTATAGAATTTTTTTTATATGAATAATATTGTTATTAAGAGAAAAATATATAAATAAAGGATAATTACAATACTAATAATTCTTTATTTGCATAATGTGAGATATAATAAGATGAAAAAAAAGACGTATAAAAGCTCCATCACATTGCCACTTGTGGCATACATAGAGATCTGAATACATAAGTTGCTTATGGTTACAAAGCATTAAATTATTAATAAACTATTATATATTATTAAAACTATAAATGATTTATCTGTTAAAAGATAAACCGTCAATTTTAATGAACCTTATTTATTAAAAATGACGGTGATGTGGTTCGCCAACCGTCACGTCCTGATTCCCACGAGGGCGAAAAGCGACTAACGGAGAGCCGTTTCGTTACGATGAATGTGAGTTAGTGTGTTAGTGTATGAATGGTTTTTTTAGAGATTTATCAACTTCTATAAAACCATAAACAAAAGTCTATGAAAAGTTAGTGAACCGCAAAATCAAATCTTACCACCGGAGCCAAAAACATTTTTTAATTTTTTTCTGATCACTCAAAAACAGTTTCAACGCTGTAAAAAATATTCTATTGATCATAAAGCTGTGAGGCCTTAGATCATGCGACTTAATATTTTTTTCAGATCTGAATATACTGTATTTTTTTGACATCGGTTTCATTTAGAACGTTTTCGCTTTTTTGTGTCGATATGCAGACAGACAGAGAGATAGAACTGACACATATTTTGGTAATGAAAGCAAACAAGTATAACAAGACAATTATGTATTTATTACTTTCTATTTTTGCTAGCGACTACGATCCGACCGAAATCGTGACATGTAAATGTTCACATAAGGAGTGAGCATCGATGCGTGAATCCTGCTCGCTATCGCCGCGTGTCCCCGACAACTGTCAAGGTCACGACAGTTTGTGCGAGCGAGTTAGACATATGTTATTTAAGGTATAACTTTTCTTTTCCTTCCTTTGATGGCAATTAGTTAAAACTATTATGTCAGTGTCAAGGAAAATGGAATAATATCAAATCTATTGAAATGTCTAGCTTGTCACGTTACGTCTTGATAAAATGGTGGCTATTCTACCAAAACCTCCTATGGACGTTTTCAGTCAACTTAAAAAGCCACGATACACGCTATTTTTACACATCTCTTCACTTATAAGTTTTAATCGAACTATATTGTATAATACGCCACCATAATTAAACGATATAACTGATATAAGATTATAAAAATGAAATAAATACATGTCACTGATGTAAGGTGACGGGAAAAGTCTATAATCAGTTTTATACAACATATTTGTTTATTTAGATATTTTAGAATAATAAAATTGACTTCAATAAACTTAGAGATAATTTTCAATAAGAATAAAATTAAAAAACACGCGACTATTTGGCGTAAGATTCCAATGTTGTATTGGTTCAGAATTACTAATATAATATGTAAGGTTCTACAAAAGTGTTTGGATAATGATTTCTCGTGAGTTGACAATAATCACTCTTTTAAGATGATTAATGGAGTCAGGCGTTACTTTGCGGAAATCCATCACTATGCGGACAGTCAAAAGTTTTACTTAGCTAAGATCCGCGACAAGCAAACAATAACAGAAAATTAATAATGTGTGTTTTCCTGCTTGATGAAGTGGATTTATTTGGAACTTAAACCAAAAACTTACCGAAAAACGGCCGTAAGTAAATCTTTTGACTTCCCACATAACAATCACGCTTAGATTTAGATTGTTGTACTTTATTTCTTGGAAATAAATAATTGTATTACAAAAAACACATTATGATCTCTTTATGTTAGTATTTAGCTGCAGTAGGAGTCCCCATTCAAAGTGGAAACAAACTGGGGCGAAGTTTCTCTGAACATTCTTATCATGGCTGAACTGCGGGCGTGCGACGTGACTGAACAACTCGGTTCCCCCAGTTGAACGCTGAAGTCTATTGTGAACTTTGTTTCGTTGAACTTACGACTGTGCACACGTTGGTATTTGCAATACTTTCTTTATAAATTACTATTTAAATGAATGATAAAATAAAAACTCTATTTTATCAATCTCCTTCGTATACCTCCGCATTCTTCCAGCCGTTACGGTGGCTCATTCACGCAGTGCGCTTGTGGAACTCTCTCCCACCTACTATACGTGATAGCCTCTCACTGGATGTATTTAAGAATATTTCCTTTCAGTATAAAATATTTATATATGTATATATTTATGTGTATATTATATATATGTATCCTTTTATTTATATAGTATTATATTATATATTATTAGCATTTATATGTTTATATATGTATGGTTTTATATATTATAGTATATATTGTTATGTATATTATTATTATATTTTGTTGTTGTACACTTATTTCTATCCTCACAGTTTATCTTATTTCTCTTTTACACCTAGGTTTGCTGGAAGAAAACTTAATTTTGAGTTAAGCTCGCCTTTGTACATCTTCTTTCCTTTTAATTCTTGTATGTCGTGTTTTATGTGTACAATAAAGTATTAAATAAAATAAACTCTAGGAACATGAATAAAATTGTACTTTCGTAAGATCACATAAAATACCATTTTTTTTTAATATAAGTTGCACCTTTTTATGATAAATAGAAAAATGGATTCAAATTATGGGTGCGGACATGCAAGCTCAGTATTTCCGAATCGGTACGATATACATACATACATATCGTCACGCCTGACTCCCGTAGGGGTGGGCAGAGACCACAGATCTCCATCCGCTACGATCTTGGCATACCTTCCTTGCTTCCTCCACACTCATTACGCTTTTCATGCAAGCCCGCCGGTTAAGGGTACTCTTGGCCTGGCTTTTCTTAAAAACTTCAACTATTTTGGTCAAGGTATGTTTCCCGTGGTTTGTGTTGCCGACTTTTAGGCAAATGTCATTATAGGATTGGGAAGTCCAACTCCCTCGGGCTTCCAGAACTCGATTGCTCTTCATCAGGCGACACGCCTGAACGTCCAGGCGTGTCGTCTGACGGGAAGTCGCCTCATGTCGTTTTAATTGTATGTTTTTTCCCGGAAAAGCATACAAATAATTACATAATTGCAGAGAGCTGATAGGTAATAAAAATCTATTTTTTTTTACCTCTTTATAAATATCTATTTAAAAATATATTATAATACAAATTATTAATAAATTTAAAAAAATATATTCGCTTACAAAATCACAGGCAAAATTTTTATAGAATTTCCTTTATCATGGCAAAACGAGAACAAGCTTTCTGGACTAGTAAAAATAATGTATGTAACGATTTATGCATTAAATTCTCAACCTTATATGATAGAACATATAAGCCAATTTTGATTAACATATTATACGTAAGGTATATTGCAAAATATTTACTTCTTGCAAGAGATAGCGTTTTAGGAATCCAAAGATATTTTGCGGAAATAAATTTCAGACATTTCCTCGTTTTAAGAACGGATTTGTGTTGCATTTCCACCTTTGACGGTTAGAATTTGTTCTAAATTAACTAAATTTATCTGGCATCAAGATATCGATCTGTATCTTTGCCTAGCCACCGGTATTTACCACGCAGCGGCCGAGATGAAATCCATTGGGTTGACGTGGCCTGAAGTGAAGACGTCGCTCAAGACCGATCGCAATGGAGAAGCACTGTGGACCCCCTCTGCCCCACCTCGGGGACATTTTTATGTCATGCCATATACACGGGTACGCGGCCCCGGCCTTCCGAGCTACTATCGTATCACTACTCGTCTTCCGTTGCGATAGATCATATTCCTATCATCTTGTCTAAATCCATCTTTTCTTTTCCCTGTCTTTTCCTTTCTTCTCTAGCCTTTTCCCTTCCTCTCCGCCAGTCCACGATCTGGGAGAAAAAAAAGCATATTTTTAATAATATAAATATTTAGCAGGATAGTACCATAGTCGGATAATACCGTCAGTGGCGGAGCGTATAGATTGCTTGAAAATAGTAGGAATTGACTTTAATTTTTTTATTTTTTTTTATATATTCACGCCTATCCCCCGCAGGGGTTGGCAGAGACCACAGAGCTCCATCCGCTGCCATTCATCGCAGCGAAACGGCTCGTCATTGGTCGCTTTTCGCCCTCGTGAGAATCAGGACGTGACGGGTGGCGAACCACGTCGCCGTCATTTTCGACAAATTAGGTATATTAAATTCGTCTTTAGTGAATCCCACGAGCCGCAAGGGAGGATGGAGGTCAGCCCCAGCAGAGCCCTGCATGCTGAGGTAAGGCATCATAGTCCCCGGGGCAGCCCGACCCCGGGACGATCGGCACGCTTACGACTAGGCTCGCCCCTAGCCACGCATCCATTGGCACGGCAGACCGTGGATTGGCGGAGAGGAAGGGAAAGGATAGAGAAGAAAGGAAGGGGCAGGAGAGGAAAATATGGATTGGGGGGGTTACCAGACTCGGAATAAACATTTAAAAATCCATATAAATATTTATTCCGATGCGGGAATCGAACCCGCGACCATTGACTCCGCGGTCGGAGGGCCCCGCCACTGAGCCAATCAGTCGTCGATTTTTTTTATATTTCTTTAAAGCCCGTATACGTCCCACTGCTGAGCACGGGCCTCTCCATTTCTGGAGGAACGGACGTTAACCTACCACGCTTATCCAATGCGGATAGGCGGAGTTATCAGGCTCGGAATAAACCATCGAACCCGCGACCATTGACTCCGCGGGCCGAGGGCCCCGCCACTCAGCTAATCGATGTAATACGGTATACACACACACATTGGTTATTTATCTTGTATCTAATAATAATAGTTAAAAAAATAATTGTAGTTTTTTCGGACACCCTATAGTACATATAGAACAGTGTCCACAGGAATTCCACTCCAGCGAACGTCACGAATGAATGCACCCCTTATCGTGCACCCTGGCATTAAAAATAAGCCAGTTGATGAGTCTTGTTTTTACGACGACCTTTCGACTCAGATGTTTAAGATATACTACATGAACAAGGATATTAAATTCAAACCATGCTGAAAGCTTATATATTATTTTTCAATAATTCTAACATATAAATATTTTGGAGTATGATATATGTGGAAAGTTAGAATTTTTGCTTAGCTAAGATCCGCGACAAGCATACTAAAATAGAAAAATTTTAAATATTCTTTATTGTACACCTATTAAGATATATGTATACTTGGACAGTCAGAATTTTTGCTTAGCTAAGATCCGCGACAAATAAATAAAAATAGAAATATAATAGATAGATATTATTTATTATACACCTATTAAGATATATGTATACTTGGACAGTTAGAATTTTTGCTTAGCTAAGATCCGCGATAAGCAAACAAAAATAGAATTATAATAGATAGATATTATTTATTATACACCTATTAAGATATATGTATAATTGGACAGTCAGAATTTTTGCTTAGTTAAGATCCGCGACGATTAAACAAAAATAGATAAATAATAGATAGATATTCTTTATTGTACACCTATTAAGATATATGTATACTTGGACAGTCAGAATTTTTGCTTAGCTAAGATCCGCGACAAGCAAACTAAAATAGAAAAATAATAGATAGATATTCTTTATTGTACACCTATTAAGATATATGTATACTTTCCTCTTTCTTTCATTGGAATTTCCTTATTTTTATACGACGTTTTGAATATTTACGACACATAATTATATTAGAAAGGGTTTTGAATACATTTTCTGAAAGGTTTCAATGTCACAAATAAAATTATTTCTCTTTATATCTGAATACAAAAGTTACGAACTTCAGTCTGAAAGAGACAAAATTAATGACAAGTAAAATATAAGTTTGAGCACGGACCCCGATGAAGTCTGGCCTAACTTTGCGCACTAAATTGATATCAACATTACAATTTACCTATGTAGAGATGGGCTGAATTTAATTTGACATTCGGAATAAAGTTATTTTTAAACCAAATGTTGGTCAGGGAGTATCTTTGCCTAGCCGTCTGTCTGGTAGTTAAGGTATTGGTACACGGGTACGCGACACCTGTCTCCCGAGCTACTACCGTATCACTCCTTGTCTTCCGTTGCGGTAGTATCATATTCCTATCGTCCTGTCTATATCCATCTTTCCTTACCTCTGCCCTTTCCTTTCTTCTCTATCCTTTTCCCTTCCTCTTCGCCAATCCACGGGCTACCGTGCCGACCGTCCCGGGATTGGCTTCCCCAAATATTATAGTGCCTTACCTCAGCATGCGGGGCTCTGCTAAGGCTGACCTCTATCCTCCCTTGCGGCTCGTGGGATTCACTATGACGAATTTTAATTAAACTAATTTGTTAAAAAAATGACGGCGACGTGGTTCGCCACCCATCACGTCCTGATTTCCTAGCCGAGAAGCGACTAACGTAGAGCAGTTTCGCTACGATGAATGTGAGAGGATGGATGAGTGTGGAGGAAGCAAGGACAGTGTGCCGAGATCGTAGCGGATGGAGATCTGTGGTCTCTGTCTACCTCTACGGAAGTCAGGCGTGACGATATGTATGTATTTAAACTGAATTAGTTTACAGTTCGAATAATAAGTAAACTCATGCTGACTGGTTATTTTCTGCCAATATTGAGAGAACATTCTGCCATCACTTTACGCACATTTCAACAGTAACACCAGGCCTCACTTTTAAATAGATCATGGAGCTTCTTCGTAATTTCTTCTCCAATAAATTAATAAGTCGTTTGGACGGTGACCCTTGGCTATCCCGATCACCAAATCTTATCCCTATAGACTTTTTCCTTTGGGGGTACTACAAAAGTGAAGTCTATAAAACAAATCCGAAGACCATCTCAGCACTATACATACAATGTGGTATCGGTTTGGAAATACCGCTAGGGGTAGATGGATATGGAATAGGGTAGTGGTGCGTGGAAAGAAATTACGGGACAAATTCACCGTACTTCTTAACAATATATCCATACGGTGGGGATGAAGAACGTCAGATTCTGCCTAAATTGTATCTCGAGTGGAAATTCACGTATGAGGCTTTATCGATAAACGACGAGATGTTTTATGAAATTTTTTCTTATCATCGCGCCCACACGCGGCAAATTAGTACAGTCAACTTATATTTAGCATACCTGCTGTCTCCTCGCCGATCGACCCCGAGCACCAGTGTTCCGGAACACTACGCCGGCTCCCGACGCGTCCCTTGAGCTTTGGAACTGTGAAATTGAATCCCCAGAATCGGCTCTTACATTAAATGTATTCTATTTTGTTGTTTCCGACGTCATGCGATTTCATTTACGTGCTTACTGGACCGTACACATTATATTATATAATAATATATAATATAATATATTAAGAGAATACTAAGAATTCTTCCTTACTGAACTTTTTAGGACGTGTCTACAATGTTGGTATAGGACTTGTCATAGATAATTATACATAATATCTATGAAAAGTCCTATATATATATATATATATATATATATATATATATATATATATATATATATATATATTTATATTTATATTTATATATATATATATATATATATATATATATATATATATATATATATATATATATATATATATATATATATATATATATATATATATATATATATATATATATATATAATTTTTTTTTATATATTCACGCCTATCCCTCGCTACCATTCATCGCAGCGAAACGGCTCAGCTCAGAAACAGGATGGAGGTCAGCCCCAGCAGAGCCCTGCTGAGGTAAGGTACTATAGTACCCCGGGAGCCCGATCCCGGGACAGTCGGCACGCTTGCGACTAAGCTCGCCGTCAGCCACGCATCCTTTGGCACGACAGACCGTGGATTGGCGGAGAGGAAGGGAAAAGATAAAGAAGAAAGGAAAGAGCAGGAACAGAAATGTGGATTGGGGGGGTTACCAGACTCGGAATAAATATTTATAAATCCATATTTATTTATTCCGATGCGGGAATCGAACCTGCGACCATTGACTCCGCGTGGGCGTAAGGACACACCACACACACACACAGACATATATATATATTCATTCATTCAATTCTCAAGCTGTTCTTTTATGTTTTCCCTATATTTTTTTATTAATAACCCTTCCTTGAATTAGAGCGAAGATATTAAAAAAAAAAATTTTAAAATCGGTCGAGCCGTTTTTGAGTTTTAGCGAGACTATCATTATAGTATTTTTTAGAACAATTCCTCGGAGCACTCCTCATGGTAAAAGCGATAGAAAATGCTGAGAGATGAGACATTCCTCCAGAGTGCATCGCTGTGTATGCAATTAAGTGGAAGAAGTTGATACTGAGGATGTGTGTAAACGGATTTGAGCCTTGTAAAGTTGGAGGCGGTGGGTAGGTATAAAATTTAACACTTTACTTACTAGAATACTTTATGTATTTCGTAGTAGAAATGTTTTTTCCGAGTAACGAATTCTGATAAATAGGCCAACGAAATGTTTTCGCGTCTATAGAATGTTCTAGAACTATTAAAACGGCGTCCCTCGTAAAGAATTCAACACGCTAATTAAGATGGCCGACACGACTTCAAATTTCGAATGGAAAAAGTGACGTCATCCCAACCCGTAAATATCTGCCCGTCGTTTAAAGAGTGCTTCACATTCAACCGGGCCTCGAGGTGAGTGGCCCTCACGGCCCCCCATTCTATTATTGCAGGAGTGGTTTTCACAATTTTAAGTCTTAAGAAAATATGAAAAAAATTGCCGGTTTAATTTTAGCCATAATTTTTTTTCGAGAACGCCCCGTGGACTCTCATTATAATATTTCTTTCCTAATTTTAATACACACTCAAATTTTACGGTGTAATTTCCACGTAATTTCAATATAATTAGAAAGAAAAATATGATATTCAAAGTGAAGTATGAGACCTAAAATTAATTACAATTTATACGAGAGAGTTGAAATAAATTCTATTTATAATTAAAAATTTATTTACTCAATTAAAAGATGATTTAGATTTTTTTTTATAGCGGCAATAACCCAGTTGGTGAGGTATCACGCTTACGAATCTGAGGTCGTGAGTTCTTTCACTATATCGTACTATTAATGAGACATATCATATCCTAGCACAAGCATTATTAGCTTATTTAGTGTACGTTGTATGGCATTAAGCGTTAAACTCACTGCTATGATCCGCGAACATAAATCGGAAAAATAGTATTGTATGTTTGAGAAAATAAAGCTACAATAATAGTTTGAACAATATTTAATTCAATATTCTTCTAATATAAATACAATAAATATTAAAAAAAAAATAATTAAAATGAATGCATTTACAATACACTACTTTTAAGTATGCATATAGGAACTTATTTTCTTAGTTGCGGTGGATTTATGAGATGATTTAGTTAATATGATTTATTGTATTGTATGCGTATATGGATTTATGTGTATATGTGTATGTATGTGTGTGTCTGTGTGTGACTATATTAGTGTCGTCACTGCGGTCCGCGATCTGACCACGTTGGTTCTTGCTGAAAAACCAGCACCTGGTGCTCCAATGAACGCCTGGCATGAGCAAGAACCATTTTGTGACACTTACTAGATTTAAATTATTTTTTCGTTATGTTATTTTTTTATATATTCACGCCTATCCCTGGCAGGGGTTGGCAGAGACCACAGAGCTCCATCCGCTACCATTCATCGCAGCGAAACGGCTCTCCATTAGTCGCCTTTCGCCCTCGTGAGAATCAGGACGTGACGGGTGGCGAACCACGTCGCCGTCATTTTTAACAAATTAGGTATTTAAATTCGTCTTAGTGACTCCCACGAGCCGCAAGAGAGGATGGAGGTCAGCCCCAGCAGAGCCCTGCATGCTCAGGTAAGGCACCATAGTACCAGGAGGAGCCCGATCCCGGGACAGTCGGCGCGCTTGCGACTAGGCTCGCCCCTAGCCATGCATCCATTGGCACGGCAGACCGTGGATTGGCGGAGAGGAAGGTAAAGGATAGAGAAGAAAGGAAAGGAAATGCGGATTGGGGGGGGGTTAACAGACTCGGAATAAATATTTATAAATCCATATATATATATATATATATTTATTCCGATGCGGGAATCGAACCCACGACCATTGACTCCGTGGGCCGAGAGTCGCGCCACTGAGCCCATCGGTATTTTTATTTGTATAATGTAATATTATTGAGGTTTTAATTTTAGCTATTGCAAAAAAGTTTCATAAATAAGGAATAAAGTTGTTCTATACTATTTTATTCGATTTATAATGTCAATCAAATGATTCGAGAAAACGATTCGATGAGACCTCGATTTTTGCTAATAAATTTAAAAAAAAAGTACCTACAACCACTAATTGCATAAAAAATGTGAAGTGCTTCAACTAACGAACCCCGTCAATCGTCTCTAATAAACCTGAAGCTGAAGTGAATTGCCGTTAAGGATATTAAAACAAAAAGCCAGCGAGTAATTCCAAATGTTAACAACCGTTTCCCACTTGAAGAGGGAATTCAGGAGCGTACAGCTCATTTTCCCGCCCGTGAAAGGGTAGAATAGGTTTTGTCTGAAACCGAGCCATTCGGCTAGTGTACAGGCCACTTTAAACCAGCCGGTAATAATGTGGTTCGTCAAACCATTGTTCCACGGGATTTGTTCGTTGAACAGACCAAAAATCCACTGCCATTGAAGTTGAATTAACAGAGTGAAAAATGAAAATTCACAAACAAAATCAAAAATACTTATTCGTTCCAACAATGCATGTGCTATTCTCCGACGACGGTTGGAATTTGAGTTAATCTTGACCCGAGCCATGAATTTCGGCTTTTATAAATCGAGATGACGAACAATGACAGAAAACAACCAATAAAGAATCTAACAAGAAATAAATTTGCTTTAAGATGGTTAATGGAGTCAGGTGTTACTTTGGAGAAATCCATTACTATGTGGACAGTTAGAACTTTACTATATGGACAGTTAGCTAAGATCCGTGACAAGCAAACAAAAATAGAAAATAAATATGTGTATTTTTCTGTTGGATGAAGTGGATTTACGGGGAACTTAAACTAAATCTTACCCAAAAACGGCTGTCAGCAACTCTCCACCTACAAACCACTATTCACAACACCAAACACACACTACCACTTTTCCACCTTTCAAATGACAAGTGATTGGCCTCAACATTAGGAATCATCAGGTATAGTAGACTCTACGGAAGACTACCGTTAAATGACGTTCAGTCACTATAAATTTGCTTCAGCAGAGCAACAATATCTTTTATTTACAAAGAAATGATATTATAGCAAAAACAAAATATTAAAATACAGCTCAATATTCAAAATACATATTTATATAAATTTTACATCGCTTTAAATAATTTATTATAATTTTTTTTAAATAAATCAACATTATCCTTACATAATCTACCAACAGATGGCGCCACAAGTCATATAACATTAAGTTATATGACTTGTGGCGCCAGCCAGTTGTCTATTGCATGAAATATTTAAAGACTGTTCCCACCAACTTACATCAGTGACGTGTTTTTATTTCATTTTCATAATCTTATGTTATTAACAGTTATGTTGTTTAATTGTGGTGACGTATTATCCAATATAGTTCGATTAAGGGGTATAAGTGAAGTGATATGAAATAAATGCGTTGTGGTGACTTATTAAGTTGACTGAAAAAGTCCATAGAAGGTTTTGGTAGAATATTCACCATTTTATCAAGATTTAGCGAGACAAGCTAACTAGTACATTTCAAAATACTTCATATTATTGTATTTTATTTGACACTGGCATAATAGTTATAACTAATTGTTATCAAATAAAAGAAAATAAATTATTGAATAATTCTATTAATTCTACTACGCCAGGTTAGGTCTTAATAGGCTGGCTTGTACGAGCCTATTAAGATCTTCTACAGGACATACTTGTACAACAGGATTGTGTCATTTTTCGAATTCAGCTATACATATATAAGTAAAGATAGATTAAACACACACAAAAACACATATAAATACCATGCAAAAGTACCAGGAAGTTATGATATTAGGAAGTTTAAAACATATAGATTAGGATAATATAATCCAATATTTAATAATTTTGTTTTTTTTGGATGCTCTCTCAATTTGGCTCATACTGAGTGATAATTGACTACTTTACATAATATATTGATTACATTTACATTTTTAATAGTGGTAGAGCCACGCTGCAGATGAGTACTTTGTCAAGAATGGCATAATATTTGTCTGTAGCATGAATGGGTCGGCTCGCCCGGGGAAGTACCACACTCCCGCAGAAAACCGGCGTCTGAGTGGTAGCTTACCTACCGCGCTTCGTACGGTGAGCGACCGAGTTCCGGAGGCCTAATACCCTCCCACCTCCCCCTCCCATTCTCACTTCTATAATCCCACTTTTCCCAAATGTTGACAACGCTTCCGCACTGCCTATGGCGCTGCAGAAGTCTATGGGTGGCGTTGATTGCTTTCCATCAGGTGACACGCCTGCTCGTTTCCCCTCTCTCCCATAAAAAAAAACATTTAAAAAACGTAAATACAGATGTAAAATAAAGAAGTGAAAAGCAATTCAAACATGTTTTAAAACACTTGCAGTGAACAAGTTTAACATAAAGAGAAGGATTAATGCAACCAAGTACGCTGACGGAATCTTTAGCGTGCGCTAGCAGGGCTTGAGTACACACCGTACGCTAGCAGTACCCTAGCAGAGAAGCAGTTAAAAGAATTTAAGTTCGTTTTGATTCAAACGAATTACTACTAAGTGTTTCGTTTCAAACGTTATATTTTTATTTCATTCAATCGTTTACAGTTTTAAATTTACATAAGCGTACAAGTTTGTTTTTATTACAATTTGTGATTCGAGCGATAATGTACACAGCTTTTATATACAAATGTATGCTCTTTGAAATGTAAAATTATTTATTTGAACTTTTTGCACAATATGTACATCAGGTGGACTCAATCAATACCATTGGACATTCTCTACCATTCAATCTGAAACGGAGAAGATTGGGTTGAAGGTGCAGCTTGTACAAAAGATAAAGTAAAACTAATTTTATAAATTATTAATGGAGTCAGGCGTTACTTTGCGGAAATCCATCACTATATGGACAGTCAAAAGTTTTACTTAGCTAAGATCCGCGACAAGCAAAACAATAACATAAAATTAATAATGTGTGTGTTTTTTTTCCGTTGGGTTAAGTGGATTTATTTGGAACTTAAACCAAAAACTTACCGAAAGTCGGCCATCAATTCTCCACCCACCAACCACTATACACAACACCAAACACACACTATCACTTTTCCATCTTGTAAACGACACGTGTTTCGCCCCAACACGAGGCATCTTCAGGTATAATAGACTCTACGGAAGACAACAAAAAAAAGACGTAGAGTCTAATTATAGTGGTTGGTGGGTGGAGAATTGATGGCCGACTTTTGGTAAGTTTTTGGTTTAAGTTCCAAATAAATTCACTTAACTCAACAGAAAAAAAATAAAAAATCAAAAACACACATTATTAATTTTCTGTTATTATTTTGCTTGTCGCAGATCTTAGCTAAGTAAAACATATGACTGTCCATATAATTTTATAAATTTAAATACATGCAATACAATACACAGATACATATATACATTTTTTTAACAGCCCATATATGTCCCACTGCTGAGAACGGGCCTTTCCATTTCTGGAGGAACGGACGTAGCCCACCACGCTTGTCCAATGCGGATTGGTGGGGTTACCAGGCTCGGAATAAATATTTATAATTCATACATATATTTATTCCGATGCGGGGATCGAACCCGCTATTATTGACACCGTGGGAGGAATGCTCTGCCACTGAGCCAATTGGCCGTCACATATATACATATATACACATATATGTACATACAAATATATAAAATTACTACTGATTATATGTGAGTTTTATGGAGTCCATGCACAGAAAAAAATGGAAGGAATTGAAAGAGGTCTATATTCTTCTGTCTATGGTCTTCTGTTTTAATATTACAATTACGATTTATTGTTAAGGATTAAAAGGGCTTTATTTTAATTACTATTCTCGTTTATTTACATATTTTTCTTTTAATAACAATATTATTGTTTTTAAAAGTCTCTATAAAAACTATCTATCTAGTCTATTCGCTGTCAAAATGTAGTAAAAGCATGTTTGTGTTAGTTATTATTAATTATTTAAATTGTACATTTATTTTGTTAGTAGCCCGAAATTATTTAAACTAATTAAAAGAGAGAAAATCCGTCTCGAGTCGAGCAAACGAGTTTTCTTTGTTCTATTTCTTCAATAAAGGTGTCTAGAAATCACAATTAGTAATGAATTTAACGGCTTATCAAATGCTCGCTGGAAAAATACTTAATTAAATTTCGTTCAAATAAATAAATAAACTTTATGTTGTTATTTGAAAATTTTTAAAGAAAATAATTAACAATTTTTTTCATTAAAATAACGTTATGAAATTTTAGTTGAAGGAAGATATATTGAGTTTTGAATAAAATAAAGCTTCTTACAATTTTTAGGTGAACGAAAGTGGGATCACTATTTCCATATTCATTATCAGCCCGCGGCAGTCCACTGCAAGACATTGGTCTCACCCACGGCGTGCCACCTAGCCCGATCTTCGGCTACACGCATCCAGTCTCTGCCATTCGCGTTGCGCAGATCTTCGCTCCATCTAGCTGGGGAGCGTCCCACACTACGTTTTCCGAGTCGCTGTCTCCACTCTAGCACTCGTCTACTCCAACGATTGTCGGTTCTCCGACAAACGTGTCCAGCCCATTGCCACTTCAGTCTGCTAACTTGAAGAGCTATATCGGTGACTCTGGTTCTCCGGCGAATTTCTTCATTTCGAAACTTCGAGCATGGCCCTCTGAGCAACTTTAAGCATGTGAAAGAGACGGACCATCAGTGTTTACGTTTCGGCACTGTAAGAGAGTACAAGCAGGACGCAATAGTTGAAGACTTTTGTCTTCAACTATTGCGTCCTGCCCGTACTTTCTCTGTGCTGCCTGTACTTTTTCTGTCCTGCCTGTACTTTCTCTGTCCTTCCTGTACTTTCTCTGTCGTGCCTGTACTTTCTCTGTCCTGCCCGTACTTTCTCTGTGCTGCCCGTACTTTCTCTGTCCTACCTGTACTTTCTCTGTCCTGCCTGTACTTTCTCTGACCTGCCTGCCTGGGATTACTTTCAAGAAAGCAATTAACGACGCTTATACACATCTGCAACATCAGGCATCACAGTTGCGTTGCCGGCGTTTAGGAGTAGGCTTGTTTTTTAAAGGTTTCAATGCCGTGCGTGCGTAGTTCCATAGCGTGATAAGAAATTTTACATTGGAATTGATACAAGGGATAAGGTGAGTAAGATTCACCGGTGGAGTGAAAACGTTTCAATATCAATATCAGTCCGCGGTAGTCCACTGCTGGACATAGGCCTCACCCAAGGCGCTGAAAAAAAAAACGTTTAATCCCACTCAAATGTTTTTTTATAAGATATGAAGACGAACGAGCAGGTGACACGCTCGCTCGTCACCTTTACTACCGCATAAAAAGTTTTCACAGTTGACAACAGGAATTTTTTAGTTTTAATGGCGCTTCCTTTGTTCTTGAGCTCCTGAATCCCAGACTTACATAGCACTTAATTAAATCTACCACTCCTCTCACGGAAATTCAATAATTATATATACATAATTGTAATTAAATGAAGTCCACTTCTTTCAAACTCATTAACTCCCTAATGAATTGAAGATAAAACACGATGAAGTAGAAATGTTATTCATAATTCCCGGAACACTTATGTGGAATTAAATGAGTTTTAGCGTTGAATGTGGTAGGTAGGGTGGTCGCGAACGCCCGAGGCGATCTACCCTCACACAAGCGGACGAGGGTAGCCGGGTTTCAATGGCCACTTCGGGCCTCTTATTACAAGATTTCACTCGAAAATATCTTTTCTCGTAAATAAGTTTGAGGCCAGAAAAAGAATTCTATCATCTAGGTCAATGGAAATGCAAAGAACTGTTTTTACATTTAGCATTAAAAATAAACATGACAAGTTAAACCATTCACTGAATTAAAAAGCCGATTCAGAACATTAAGTCTGTGATTTTATATAAATGCGAGGAAAACAGTACATAAGCGTCATCATCAAGGCATTACAGCCGCGGGCGGGCCTTAGCTTAGTTCAATTAATTTTTCCAGTCGGATCTTAGTTTGGCTTTTTCTCTCCAGCCCCTCACGCCTTTAAGGCGTTCTCGACTCCATCTAGCCATATGAGTTTAGGCCTTCCGCGGCTTCTACGACCATCTAGTTTGCCGTCGAATAGGCGTTTGGGTACTCTAGCCTCGTCCATACGTATTACGTGCCCAGCCCAACGAAGGCGTCCAATTGTGATGATTTTGATGATGTTCAGCTCATAAAGCTTTAGGTTGTCAAGTGTTCACCGTTAGTCGCTTCGCCCTCGTGGGAATCAGGACATGATGGGTAGCGAACCACGTCGCCGTAATTTTTTAACAAATTAGGTTTATTAAATTTCGTCATACAATAGTATACCTTTATGTGATCAAGAAAGAAACCATTGTAGAATTTGGTACAAAGAAATTAACTGCTGAGCACGGACCTCCCCATTTGTGGAGGAACGGACATCAACCCACCACGCTTGTCCAATGCGGATTGGCGGGGTTACCAGACTCGGAGGGCCTGTAGGTTATTTGTAATCCATACATATATTTATTCCGATACGTGGATCTAACCCGTGACCATCAATTCCTTGGGGGGGGGGGAGGGTTCTGGCGGGGCCATTGAGCCAATATATATATATATATATATATATATATATACACACACACACACACACACGCATTATTTAGATGTTTATTCAAAACATTGTAAGCGTTTGTGTGGGTAAATGCGCACTGTTACTAAATACACCGAGACTAAAATAGCACAGCGCACCAGCGGCGATCGCTGCATCTCCCGTGCATTGTTACAGGCGTTATCTCATGGCTGTACTCCAAATATCTTTTTACAACTGCAACTTGCAAAATATTTTGGTAATATTATTGCTGCGGTTTGTAAAAGGCTTTATTTAAGGTTTTTAAAATTTAAAAGGATTTATGCGGACAGTCAAATCTTTTACTTAGCTATCCGTGACAAGAAAACAATAACAGACAAATAAAAATGTGTGTTTTCCTGCTGGATGAAGTGGATTTACCTGGAACATAAACTAAAACGGCCGTCAGCAATAGCGGAAGACAACCGAAGACTTTTCGGTTGTCTTCCGTAGAGTCTACTATACCTGAAGATGCCTCGTGTTGGGGTGAAACACGTGTCGTTTACAAGATGGAAAAGTGGTAATGTGTGTTTGGTGTTGTGTATAGTGGTTTGTGGGTGGAAAGTTGCTGACGGCCGTTTTTCGCTGAGTTTTGGTTTAAGTTCCAGGTAAATCCACTTCATCCAGCAGGAAAATACACATTATTAATTTTATGTTATTGTTTGCTTGTCGCGGATCTTAGCTAAGTAAAAGTTTTGACTGTCCACATAGTGATGGATTTCCGCAAAGTAACGCCTGACTCCATTAATCATCTTAAAAGGGTTTATTAATCTGACTACCAATTGGCTCAGTGGCGCCCGCAGTACGGTGGAAGTTTGATGTGAGTGTGGTTGTTTTATATAACTCTTAAAAAAACATGCACAAGTAAATAATCATGAAATGAAATTTTAGTGGAAAACACGACTTAAATAATAACTGTAAAGAGTTGGTAATTTCAAAGTACCTCTTATACTAGATTCAACAGCGGTTGAAAGCTAGACGAAAATATAGCGGTGGATGTGAAATTTCTCTTTTTTGTTTTTTGTCCTCCCCGCTGTAAACCGTACAAGTTTTGATTCTATTTATTTGCCTGGTACCTACGTAACGTTTGAGACTAGAGTTAGTTAGTGCACTTGAGTCTAAGTGAGAGTAAATTACTAGCTTTACAAATATTCAAACTTAAATTATTTTTTCATATGTATAACATTTCATCTTTTACTCTAATACTGAGGTTTATTGAGACGTGTCAGCTATGGCAATGTGTGCTCCTGACAATAAATACGATTCCCATAAAGTTCTTATTTATAGTGGTTTTAATGATTCATGAAGTCAGTCATCATAGTGGTAAAGCCACGCTGCAGACGAATACTTTGTTAAGAATGGCATAATATTTGTCTGTACCGTGAATAGGCCAGCTCGCCCGGGGAAGTACCACACAAAACTGTTGTCTGAGTGCTAGCTTATATACCGCGCTTCGTACTTCATCGTAGCGAAACAGCTCTCCGTTCGTCGCTTCTCGCCCTCGTGGAAATCAGGATGTGACGGGTGGCGAACCACGTCGCCGTAATTTTTAACAAATTAGGTATATTAGGATTCGTCATAGTGAATCCCACGAGCTGCAAGCGAGGATGGAGGTCGGCCCCAGCAGAGCCCCGCATGCTGAGGTTAGGACTATAGTACCCGGGGAGCCCGATCCCGTCAGACCGTGGATTGGCGGAGAGGAAGAGAAAAGGATAGAGAAGAAGCAGGGGAAAGAAAAGATGGATTTAGACAGGATGATAGGGATATGATACTACCGCAGCAGAAGATAAGGAGTGATACGGTAGTAGCTCGGGAGGCCGGGGTCGCGTACCCGTGTACCAATACCATAACTACCGGGCAGGCGGCTAGGCAAAGATACTCCCTGACCCTCTTCTTTGTTTTAGTCTTTTGTAGTATTAAATTAAATATGTCAATTAGAATAATATACGTAGTAAATTATTCTAATAAATAGGAAATTCTGATAATAGAAAACCGCTGTAAATACGAATTTTATGAGTAAGTACTGGAATCGAATTTGTTCTTTTCATGTGTCACAGAAGGGAACTGTCTGCCGTAGTACAAGGCTCACCCTAGTGCGGCAGGTAGTGAAACAGAATTGTAAACTTGGTAATGATCAATAAATATATTATTATTATCCTTTATTTACATATTTTTCTCTTAATAACAATATTATTAATATAAAAAGAATCTCTATAAAAATAATATTATTACTAGGGTTATTAATCCTTCGTGACGGCATAAACCAAGCACAATCAAGCGCATCCAAGGAAAGGAACCTTCTCACGATCCTAGCCGTGCACAATATGGCTGCTTTTTGAATTTTGAATTTAACCCACTTACCTAAACCTAACTTGGACAGATGGGCGTCCAAATTTTTACTGATAAGTCCATTCACAGAGACCACTATGGGTACAATGACAGTTGAATCAACGTGCCACGTGGTGGAAATCTAATGCGCGAGGTCTATGTATTTTATTTGATTATCTTTTTTCGCTTTAATGGGGTTCTCGTCATGCGGAACACTAATATCAACTATCATTGCGTCGCGTGCAGTTCGATCCACTATCACAATATCAGGCTTATTGGCAACAGTTTGCCGGTCCGTGATAATGGATCGATCCTAGTATAATGTTGCCCGACTGTTTTCGAGAACTGACTTTGGATCGTATTTATAATATATATAATAATTGTTATTATTATTATATATTATTTAACGTAGAAATTATATTTAACAACATTAAAGACAAACGAAATAACGTCAGAAACGAGAATCGAGTTCAAGCTATAAAGACGCTGGAAGCTACTATCTCTTAAAGTTTATTATATTCCATCTAGAACTCCATCGCGTTTTATTTCATTGACCGTTCCACTTAACAGCTACATAAAACGCTAAAAGCATCACACCTTATTCATTTTTTATAATAATAAAGACTTTTTTCTTGTTAATGTACCAACTCTATAGTGCCTCAATTAGAACCTGGAACACCTGGTGGAAACTATCTGGTACTGAGGTATCAGAGCCATTGCAAAAGCATTGGTGGCCTTTAAGGAATGTATTTGCTTGTCTTTTGAAGATTCCATTGTCGCATCGGTTCTGAAACACCGCTAAAGATAATTGGTTTCACAGGGTAGTGAAACATGAAAAGAAATTTGCATGGTACGGGAAGAACACACCGTACTGAATCGTCAATTATCTAGACAGTGGGGATGAAACATTTTCTTGTCGCGAGTTATGCAGCATTGGAATTCCGAACAATACCTCGGATCACTCCCCATGGTCAAATAGATAAAAGATGGTGTAATATGAGATATCCCTCCGCATCGCGAAATAATCTAGCCACAGGACCGGACGAAAGGTAGAGAAAGACTAAGAAAAACATACCTTGAACAAATTGCCGACGTATTTATGAAAGGCCAGGTCAAGAGTACCTACCCTTAACTTGGAAGAACCAAGAAAATTGGTAAAACTGGAAGGAACTGAGTAAAACCAGCATCCGTTCCCTCAAGATTTGATGGCGCTCGTTCAATCTTATCTCAACGAGGCAACATTAGAAGCGTTATTAAAATAATAGCGTTCGTATCTTCAGCCGCAGCATCTTACGGTTGCAGCGCTCTTCTCATTATCCGCTGGCAACACTCCAGATAGTGTTTCGCTAACCGATGTTAAAGTTTACCGCATATCTGAAAAAAGTTTTTTAGTAATTACTTTTTTTTTAAAAAATAAAGTGCGGTGGAAATGAGAGCATTAAGAAGTATTTGTGGTGTAACTTTGAATGATAGAATAAGAAATGAAGATATAAGAGAGAGATGTGGAGTAAAAGAAGGTGTTGAGAAAGGGATGCTTAGATGTTTTGGACATATAGAGAGGATGGATGAAAGACGGCTGGCAAAAGAAATTTACGTTGAGAATGTGGATGGAAGGGTTGGTAGGAAAAGACCACGACAAACATACCTTGACCAAATTGCTGAAGTTTTAAGAAAGGCCAAGTCAAGAGTACCCTTAACAAGTGGGCTTGCATGAGGAGAATAATGAATGTGGAGGAAGCAAGGGAAGTATGCCGGGAACGTAGCAGATGGAGATCTGTGGTCTCTACCTACCACTACGGGAGACAGGCGTGACGATATGTATGAAAAAAAAAACTGCATTCTACCATACCATGGTATGGTAGAATACAGTTATATATATAGGGTTTTTGGTGGCAGAATAGTTTTCGAACATATATAATAAAAAAAACTACTTCTAAGTGTGTCTCTGTGACTAGCCAAAGTTGGCAACCAATTCATCACAAAACTCCTTGTCTTTCACGAGGTGCAGCAGCTCTGGAGTACTCGCTATCCCGTTCCAAAAAAACCACAATGGATACGAATAAAATTCAATGATTTTTATGAAGAAGAGAAGTGCGGGTTTTATGATAAAATCAGAGAAACTCTGAGCGTAGCCCTCTCCATAGCTCTCTGAGCGACTTTGAGCTTGTGAAGGAGACGGACCATCAGTGTCCACGTTTCAGCACCGTAAGAGAGTACGTGCAGGACGCACTGGTTGAAGACTTTCCATCAAGCCATGTGCTAATGAGTAATTTGTTTGTCTTAATTTGCTACAGTAAATTAAATTTTACACTACTATTATTAATGGAGTCTGGCGTTACTTTGCGGAAATCCATCACTATGTGGACAGTTAAAAGGTTTACTTAGCTAAGATCCGCGACAAGCAAAACAATAACAGAAAATTAATTATGTGTGTTTTTCTACTGGATTAAGTGGATTTATTTGGAACTTAAACCAAAAACTTACCGAAAATCAATTCTCCACCCACCAACCACTACACACAACACCAAACACACATTACCACATTTCCATCTTGTAAATGACACGTGTTTCGCCCCAACACGAGGCATCTTCAGGTATAGTAGACTCAACGGAAGACCACCGAAAAGTCACTTTTGTGTAATGTGTGTTTGGTGTTGTGTGTAGTGGTTAGTGGGTGGAGAATTGATGGCCAATTTTCGGTAAGTTTTTGGTTTAAGTTCCAAATAAATCCACTTCATCCAGCAGAAAAACACACATTATTAATTTTCTGTTATTGTTTTGCTTGTCGCGGATCTTAGCTAAGTGAAACTTTTGACTGTCCACATATTTACACTAATAACTAAGAATACATACGTCTATTAATAGGTACTTTTAGTCTCTGTTACTAGTCTATTGTGTAAAGAACACAAGAACATAGTGTCTTCCACACTATTTTCTTGTGTTCTATACACAATAGACTAGTAACAACACTAGTTCTATTCTTAACAGAAGTTGCAACTTAATTTACGGTTACCCTAATGACGTTGCAATCCGATAAAGCACGGCGTGATTCCTTCAAGTGATTAAACCCTGGAGACTTCGAACGAGAGACGCATTGCGGATTACCGAAATGATCAATCGGCCTGAGGCTTAATTTCTAACTATATTAACGCCTGTTTCCCATAGAGGTAGGCAGAGACCATAAATCGTTATCTGCCACGATCCCGGCACATTTTCTTTGCAACATCTAAGGGTACTTTTGACCTGGCCTTTCTTGAGAACATCAGCAATTTAGTCAAGATATATTCTCCTTGGTATTCCCCTGTATCCTTAAATATCTTCCATAAATATTTTTATCAGTAACGTAAAAGTAGTCACGTGAAATATTAAAAATGCCTGCTCATCACACCAAATTCTCTGACAAATCTTTCACAGTACAGGCAGTTCGGTTATGGAATTTGTTGCCGCTGGAGGTGAGACAAACGAAGTATCTCCCAATTTTCCAAAAGCTTGTCCAAAATCACTATCTATTATTATATATATATCATTGTATCTTTTTATGCATTCGTTTATTATTTATGGTTAACCTATATTTATGTATGTATATATGTATATACTTATATATTTTCTTATGGCTATTATCTTCGTGTACTAATATTTTTTAATTTCTTTTTTTATCATCATAACGATAATGTATCACCAACCTACATCAAAATTATCTTTTTAACATTATGTCCACTCTACGGTTGTCTGTAAGAAATCGCTATTAGCGATAAGACCGCCATTTGTATATAAATATTACAATCAATAATTGTATAACTTTGTTTTTGGTGTACAATAAAGAATATCTATCTATCTATCTAAAGGGAATGAAATATATAACTGCGCCGTTTCTTCTCTTTTAGAGAGCCACTTTGTTTCCAAAGCGATGGTATTTTATTACTTTTAATATTGACGTCGAGAAGAATTCCTTGTGAATTTATCTGGAAACAATAAAGACTTTTATGTATGTCTTTTAGTGTCTTCTGTATTTTGTGCATACATTTCAGGATGATTAATGGAGTCAGGCGTTACTTTGCGGAAATCCGTCACTATGTGGACAGTCAAAACTTTTAATTAGCGAAGATCCGCGACAAGCATGCAATAACAGAAAATTAACAATGTGGGTTTTCCTGCTGGATGAAGTGGATTTACTTTGAAACCAACCAAACCTTATCGAAAAACGGCCGTCAGCAACTCTCCACCCACCAACCACTATACACAACACCAAACACATACTACCACTTTTCCACTTTGTAAACGACACGTGTTTCGCCTCAACACGAGGCATCTTCAGGTAGTAGTCTCTTCTGTAGAGTCTAATAACAAATAATTCCAATTCATCCAGCAGGAAAACACACGTTATTAATTTTCTGTTATTGTTTGCTTGTCGCGGATCTTAGCTAAGTAAAACTTTTGACTGTCCACATACATTTCAGGAAGTTAAATAGCAGCATAACATGATATGACGATCAATTAGCTCCGTATTGGAGCTGTTGTCTACGGAGCCATTGGTCGCAGGTTTGATCACCCCATCGGGATGAATATATGCATGGAATTCAGATGTTTATTCCGTGTCTGGTAACCTCAATCCGTACTGAACGAGCGTGGTGGGTCAGTGCCCGTTCCTCCTAAAATGGGGAGGCTCGTGTTCAGAATTGGGACATAAAGGGGCTGTTAACAATAAAAATATGATGACCCAGTTGTTTCAATAGCGAAGTAACCGCTATTGGATTCAATGATCACGAGTACAATTGCGGCATCAGGATAAATATATATGTCGTACTATTTATTTCGAGTTGAGATGAGGCTGAACCTATTCCTACATTGAGTTCGTCACTGGCCTTCCCCCTCCGCGGAAGCCAGGTGACGATAAGAGGATTTCGCGGGGGAGCGGGCGTCCTTACGCCAAGTCGAAAATCGTAGGTATAAAGGAGTTGTTTTCTAAAGAAAAATATCGATATTTAATTAAATTTACTGACCTTTGTAGACCTTCAAAGGTAGAAAAGCTTATCTGGGTCATATCCTGAGACATGACGAGTACAAGTTGCTGCAATTGATCATGATGGGAAAAGTCACGAGAAAAAGTTAAGTTGGTCGGAGAAGAAAGTCTTGGCTACGTAATATAAGAGAGTTGACCGGGATAGCGTGTGCTCCAAACCTGCTGCTCTTCGCGAAGGAGGAGGAGAGTTGTTCTGAATTGGCTGCAAACCTTCGCAAGTCACGGGAAGCCACTCTTAGAAAAACAAGAGGATGTCAATGAAAGATCTAAATATGATTAAATTTTGATAATCAAAAAGAAAAATCTTGTATTTGACTCAAAAAGAAATATAGTAGACAATACAGTGTTGCTTATACCAATTTGTTGATAACGCGAAATGAATGCCAAATAAAGAGTGTTCGTGTATCCCAAAAGCGAAATTACAATTTTCTCACAGAGCCCGTCGTCGGAGCGGTTGAATGAATGGAGGAGCGAAATGAATGAAAAACGCCGGTCCACAGTTTTAATTCAAATGCAAATTCAGTACATTTGGATTCAAACGAGTACAAACTGTAGTACGAATTATTACCGACACTTCTTTACGAGTTAGCATTTTTGGCGTCCTCTCAAATATCCTTTTGAATTGCTATGTCGGTTTTTAATTATAGTTTATCTTCTTTCAGGTACGTAGCAGAACTGATTACTTGTGTGGAGAGGTAAATAAATCAAATTGCTTTTTTCGTGCACCACCATATTCTTTGAAATCAACTACCTTCAGGGATATTTTCGAATAAATTCCACTTTCATCATCATCAAGGCATTACAGCCGCGGGTGCCCCTTAGCTTGGTTCAGAAAATTTTTCGCGCTTTTCTGCGCTCAACTATTTTCAATTAACTGTTCCTTTCACACATTGACGGACGAATTGTTTCCTTCACGTCCTGATTCCCACGGGGACGAGAAGCGACTAAGGGCGTGAAAGGAAGGATGAATGAAGGATGAGTGTGGAGGAAGCAAGGAAGGTATGCCGAGATCGTAGCAGATGGAGATCTGTGGTCTCTGCCTACCCCTACGGGAGACAGGCGTGACGATATGTATGTATGTATTTTTTTCTCTATCTCTCGATAAATCAAAATAAACCAAACATAAGAATACTTAGTATCGTAAATCGATGTTTTGCAATCTACGTTTATTGTAATAAATGTTCTCCTTGTAACAGATTGCGTGTTTTAACGTCACTTTTATGGCGGCCATAAACCGCACTACATCCGCCATGTAATCATATGGCTGTGTGTGAGATATGTCGGTTCCATCCTGTCTAACCCATAAACATTTGTTCACCCATTTCTTATTTATTATAGTCGTTACTCAGATCAATAGGTATTGCTTCTCGGGAGAGCTTCAAGAGTTTGGAGTTTCTATCATTTATCAAATTGTCATGAAATAGGTTCTAATATTTTTCATTTGAGATGTTAGTGGGCGTAGACACGTCTTTCTGCCTTTATATTAATATTAATAGTGATAGAACCATGCACTAATGGACCGGTCCGAAGTACCACACTCTCTAAAATATCACCGTCAAGTTGTAGCTTCTTTCAAACCACTTATTATTCTTCATGTTTGCGGCTATCACCATATCACTCCTTATCTTCTTTTGCGGTAGTATCATATCCTTTATCATCCTGTCTAAATCTATCTTTCCTTTTTTGTGCCCTTTCCATTCTTCTCTATCCTTTTTCCCTTCCTCTCCGCTAATCCACGGTCTGCCGTGCCAATGGATGCGTGGCTAGGGGCGAGCTTAGTCGCAAACGTGCCAACCGTCCCGGGATCGGGCTCCCCGGGTACTATAGTGTCTTACCTCAGCATGCGGGGCTCTGCTGAGGCTTATCTCCGTTCTCCCTTTCAGCTCGTGGGATTTACTGTGACGAATTTTAATATATCTAATTTAATAAAAAATGGCGGCGACGTGGTTCGCCACCAGTCACGTCCTAATTCCCAAGAAGGCGAGAAGCGACTGACGGAGAGCTGTTTGGTACGATTAATGTTGGAGGAAGGATAGATGAAAAGATGGATGAGTGTGGAAGAAACGAGAAAGGCGTGATGATATGTATGTATGTATTTTTAAAAAATGATGATTTACTTTGCTCATGCTAACACAAAGGTATGCAACTACTCTATCCCCTATGTGTGTACATAGGGGATAGAGTAGTTGCAGTTGTTGTTTTTCGTCCTTTTTCGCCCTCTCTGCGTTATATACGCGACTTTGATGAAATTAAGAAAGTTATACATTAAATAAGCCTTTTTAATGCGCGCAAGTGTTTCTCAAAGTTTAACGATGAAGTGAAACTTTGTAAGCGAGGCTGGAGTATTAAAATATGCACACAAAGTAGTTTAGTCTTCGTAAGTGCTTAGCGGTTTCTCTTAGTTTCAGTGTTTCCTTTGTTGAGTTTCTGATCAAATTTTCAAACGGCGTCCTACTTGATACAGCCTTCTGTTTCTCAACGGTCAAATTATAATGATCCTAAAGTATTGTGGTTTTCTCCAATTTTGTTTGTTTTTATGGGATAGGAAGGCAAACGAGTATGCGTGTCACCTGATGGAAAGCAACCAACGCCGCCCATAGATATCCGCAGCGCCATAGGCAGTGCGGAAGCATTGCCGATCTTTAAGGAAAGTAACATTATGGGAGGGAGAGGGGGAGGTGGTAAGGGGAGGATGTAGGGGAGGAGGTAGGGGGAGGTGGTACGGGGAGGTGGCAGGGGGAGGTGGTAGGGGGAGGTGGTAGGAGGAGGTGGAAGGGGGAGGTGGTAGGGGGAGGTGGTAGGAGTAGGTGGTAGGGGGAGGTGGTAGGGGGAGGTGGTAGTAGGAGGGTGTTGGGCCTCCGGAACTCGGTCGCTCACCTTACGAATCGCGATAGTTAAGTTGAGCTAAGACACCAATTTTATGCGGTCCTACTTGATACAGCGTGCTGTTTTTTTCACCTTCTCAAGGGTAAAATTATAATGATTCTAAAGTATTGTAGTTTTCCCAATTTTGTTGCAATCCTAATTAAGTTGATACGGTTGCACGTTGTACTTCCGGTGTCTTATGATAATATTATGAAGCGAAGTGAAGAGCGCATTGTCGAAATTAGTTTTGGGAGTGAGCGAAGTCGCAGATTGTAGAAAATCAGCTCCACCGTCTCTGCGAAATCACAAACCTAATCTATGTAGAACAAGAAATTATTAACTTTGTTTTAAATGCCCATATATATTCACGGGATCTCATAAAAATATTAATTAAAATAGTTTCGGGTCTGGATTATCGAAATGTGGACGCTGACAGTCCGTCTGCTTCACAAGCTCAGAGTCGCTCAGAGAGCTATGGAGAGAGCTATGGTCGGAGTTTCTCTGGTAGATATGATTCGTAATGAAGAAATTCGCTTGAAAAACAAAGTCACCGACATAGCCTTTCGAATTAGCAAACTAAAGTGGTAATGCGCTGGTCACGTTTGTCGACGATCCGACAATCGTTGGGGCAGACGAGTGCTGGGATGGAGACCGCGTCTTAGTAAGCGTAGTGTGGGACGCCCCTCGGCTAGATGGTGCGACGATCTGCGCAGGGCGGCTAGCAGAAACTGGATGCGAGTAGCCAAAGATCGGGCTAGGCGGCGTTTCATGGGGGAGGCCTATGTCCAGCAGTGGACTACTGCAGGCTGTTGATGATGATCTGGATTATCGACGATCAATTAGCTGAGTGGCAAGGAGTCAATCGTCGTCGTGGGTTCGATCTCAGCATCGAAATAAATATATGTATGGCCTACACATATTTATTCCCAGTCTGATAACTCCACCGATCCGCATTGGACAGGCGTGATGGGTTTAACGTCGTGACTCCAGAAATGGGGAGGGGCGTGCGTGCAGTGCGACATATGTGGGCTGAGAGAAAAAGTGTGGATTAGTGACGATCATTACCTGGTTTTTCTTGCACCATCTTATCCAACCATAATGGGGAATGGTATTTTCGAAGCGATAAGTCATTGGAACCTTCAAAAACCAAGCCTACACATATCTCTGGTACCTCCAGGCGTCTTGAGTTTCTTTTCGCGAACCACTATCCCGTGGAACCTACCTCAAAAAAATAAATCTACATTTTTCAATGGATGTCTACGGGCAGCGTTGATTGCTTTCCATCAAGCGGCACGACTTTCAAATTTCCTATAAGTATTAACGGACCCCATACCTATCCTCTCTCTCTCTAAGTCCTAAGTCCCCCTGGTGGGGCATAGGGCAGACATGACGTTTCTCCATCTCGACATGTCGGAAGCCATACGCTTCACTTCGATCCAGAATAGGCCCATCTTTTGCGCTTCGGCCGTCACCGTACGGCGCCAAGTTTGTTTTGGGCGCACACATTTTCTTTTCGTTGTGCGTGCGTGCGTGCGTGGCTCCGAAGAGTTTGCCCTATCCATTTCCATTTTTGTCGACGTATCTGGAAATCTATTGGATCTTCTTTGCTGATTCTCCACATCTCTTCGTTGGAGATCATGTCATCCGGCCAATATACTTTTAAGATTCGGCGTAGGCAACGGTTTATATCTATCCTCTCTCTTATGATCCTATGTTAACGAGGTAGGGCAGAGAGCGTCCACAAGTGCTTCTCCATTGGGATCGGTCTTGAGCGACGCCTTTCACTTCAGCCCACTCAACCCGACCGATTTCATCTCGGCCGCTACGGAGCGCTTCCAGGTGTGTTTGGGTCGGCCTCGCTTCCTTTTTCCTCGAGGAGTCCATTCCAGCGCCTGTCTGGGAATGTGATCAGGGTTCTTTCGGAGAGTATGGCCTATCCAAGTCCACTTGCGGCGCAAGATTTTAAGTTCAATCGGCTGTTCGTGACAAAGATCCAGTAGGCATTCGTTGGATATTTTCTCAGGCCAGAAGAGTCCGAGAATTTGTCGACAACATCGGTTAACGAAGACCTGAAGCCCCTATCTATCCCACTCCTACGAAAAGGTAATATGTATTTATATAATAAATTAAACTATATTTTTCTCGATTTGCTAAATTATACACACGAAATGTACTGGGCACATGTTTATTTGTACGATATTTTCCTTATGAGTATGCTCTTTCTTTTTTCGTCGTATTGTACCACATCCTTTTCATCAACGTAGTCTTTCATGGTATACGTCTTTCTTTTTGCGTTAGCATCTGTCTATCTTTTTTTTTCCTTGATTACGATACATTAAGTACGAAAACATTTTGTGATGAATGCCATATCCTTATTTTTGCGTCTTATTCTTACATCTTTGTAAATATTAATTCTTTATATACAGAAAATTTGCAGGCGAGTCACGTCATAGTAAATTATATATTATACATACATACATACATATCGTCACGCCTGCTTCCCGTAGGGGTAGGCAGAAACCATAGATCTCCATCCGCTACAATCCTCCACAATCTTTCTTGCTTCCTCCAGTCTCATCCATCTTTTCCTCTATCCTTCCTCTCACATGCACTGTAGCGAAACGGCTACACGTTAGTCGCTTTTCGCCCTCGTGGGAATCAGGACGTGACGGGTGGCGAACCACGTCGCTGTCATTTTTTAACAAATTAGGTATATTAAATTCGTGTTAGTGAATCTCACGAGCCGCAAGGGAGAATAGAGGTCAATTGCGCCCCGCATGCTGAGGTAAGGCACTGCAGTACCAGAGGAAGCCCGATCTTAGGACGGTCGGCACGCATGCGATCAAGTTCCCTAGCTCCTGCCCTAGCCCTAGCTCTAGCCCTAGCCCTAGCTCCTTTGGTACAGCAGACCGTGGATTGGCGGAGAGGGACAGGATTATAGGGATATGATACTACCGCAACGGAAATCGAGGAGTGATACGATAGTAGCTCGGGAGGCCGGGGTCGCGTGCCCGTGTACCAATACCATAAACACCGGACAAGCGACTAGGCAAAGGTACTCCCTGACCCATATGGTGTATATTACCCATAGTAACATCATAGGCATCACAAATGCGTTGTCGCCCTTAGTATATTTGTAGACTTATTTTTTTCAAAATCAGCTTCAATGTCGTTTACGCACATAAACATCGTGGACGGCAGCTGGTTCCATAGAATGCTGATGGCATGGTGGTGCGTGGAATGAAGTTACGGGAAAAACGCACCGTAACTGTATCGCCACTCATCCAAACAATCGATACGTTATAATAAAACGGATTAGTAATTGCTTTTCACAAGATTTGTCACTGAACCAAAACTCTCTGCTAACAAATTAATATGTTCCTTCCTTAACGTCGTATGATTTAGAGACAATCCCGGTAATCCCTTGTGTAATCACTGGCTCCCTTCCTTTGCCCAAGAAAAGGACCGGATGTAGTTAGAAACACAGGAAACACTCAAAGCAAATACCTACATTGTGGAGAAATAATAATGTAGTTATATAGAGAGATATATTCTTTATTGTACACAAAAAACAAAGTTATACAATTATCGATTGTAATATTTATATACAAATGGCGGTCTTATCGCTAATAGCGATTTCTTCCAGACAACCGTAGGATGGACACAATGTTAAAAAATAATTTGATGTTGGTTGTAATATATTATCGTCATGATGATAGAAACAATTTATTAACCCTTTCGGTTTGGCGAGCGGTGACTATAGTCACCCAACGCCCGACGCTCGCTCTGTCCGAGCGGTGACTATAGTCACCCAACGCCTGACGCTCGCTCTGTACGAGCGGTGACTATGGTCACCCAACATTTGAGGCTCGTTATGTACGAACGGTGACTTAGGTCACTCGCGACTCTTCATGAGCAGAATATATATGTTATCTCCATGGTAATCCATCGCAAGTATTTTGCACTTGTTTTACGCTGCCTAATAATAAACTGACGAAATGAGCAAATATTTTCTATTGCATTATGTTATAATTTTTTAAGCATTTTTTTACGAGCGACTGCACTCGCTCTGCGTAAGATAGCGTGGTATTGTGCGTCTGACGGACGCTTGCAGTTAGTTGTTCCGCAAGTACGGACGCTCGCCGCGACTGCTCGGTCAGCGGGGACGGCGCAACGTAGAATGCGTCCGTACCGAAAGGGTTAATAAACAAAGTTTTTTTTATGGGCTAGGAAGGCAAACGAGCAGGCGTGTCATTTGATGGAAAGCAATCAACGCCGCCCATAGACATCCGCAGCGCCATAGGCAGTGCAGAAGCGTTGCCGACCTTTAAGGAAAGACTTGTTTTTCAATGGTTCTAATGTAAGCGCCTACAGAGTGAATAGTCGCGGGTTCGATCCCCGCATCGGAAGAAATACACGTATGTGTTGCCTAGATTTATTTAGAGAGTTACTCCGCACATGCGTATTGGACTAGCGTGGTAGGTTAATGTTAAATGGAAATCGTGGGGAACAAAATATACAATATACTAAAAGACTGTGTTGATTTATCACTATGGGCTGTTGGAGAGACGAGAATAAAATAATGATAAACATTATTCTTTCTAAGCGCCTCTGTTTTGATATTATTCTAAAAATATAACGCACATCTCTCCGTATAATATATAATCTACCTCCGTCTCTGAAGTAATAATGCTTTATTGAAATATTTTTATTGAAGTTCACTTAAGTTAGCCGTTAGAATTTTAAATTCTTGATATTTTTATCGCCATTAAGGTGTCTGTATCGCTTCGGCGCTACAGAGGAACCTTCTGACCTTCCACGAGAGCACTCCACACACCCTCACACCTTGATCCCGCTCGTTAGGCTACGCTCAGTGAATTTTCATACAAAACGCAGCTTCACTGCACTTTACCGCTTGAAGGGACAAATCGCGTCTTGGGCGAGTGGAGTTACTTCTAAAGCGCTTCGAGTTAAGTGACATTTTAATGGCTTTAACCGCTGGGATGGTACATTAATGTTTTGCTTAGTTATAAATCTTATCTTGATGACTTAAATGGCGAAGTAAACACATATGGATTTAATTCTTGCGGATTCTATTCGCATATCGGAATAAAACAAGCCTACACATTATTTAAAGGCCGACAACGTTTCTGCAAAGTTCATGGAGCCATTTTTTTATGGGATAGGGAGGCAAACGAGCAGGCGTGTCATCTAATGTAAAGCAATCAACACCGCCCACAGACATCCGTAGCGTCATAGGCAGTGCAGAAGCGTTGTCGACCTTTAAGGAAAGTGACATTATGGGAGTGTGAGTGGGAGGGGGTGGGGAGGTAAGGGGAGGGTGTTGGGCCTCCCGAACTCAGCCGCCGACCGTACGAAGCGCGGTTAAGCTACCACCAAACGCCAGTTTTCTGCGGGTGTGTGGTACCTACTTCTCCAGGCGAGCCGGCCCATTCACGCTACAGACAAATAATATGCCATTCTTGACAAAGTATTCGTCTGCAGCGTGGCTCTACCACTATTAAAATGTGGATGTCTGTGGGCGGCGTTGGTTGCTTTATATCAGGTGACATCCATGTTCTTTTGTCTTTGTATCCGATAAATACTAAGGCTTGATTCTCTAGCGCTGCGTAGGGATATCCAAACCAATGTTCTCACTTACGCCCACAATTTGACTGGTAGAGAATGCCCAGCGGCATTAAGTCCGTCTGTTGTACACTTTGTGCTAAAGTTTAAATAAATAAACAATGTCCAATGCTGAATTGTTGTAGAGACACGATAATCAAGAATCTGAAATAATTTATATCTGTAGATAACCAACTTTACTTTCTGTAACATTAACGACAAGTTATAAACCCAATTAATCAACTCAGGTTGTGGACAAGGCGATAATTCTCGTAGCATTTTGTACTCTTTTGTGTCTGAATTAGCATTTGAATAAAGCAGTCCGGAGAATTACTCATTATTCCATTTGCATTCATCCTCAGCTCTCTTAACGAATTATGTTGATAAAATCTTTATTATATACCATTACATCTTCTGAACTCTTGAGAAAATGTCACTTAGTATTTTATTTGTTCCATTCCTACTGTTGATTCACACTCTCCTTTCATATATTTATATCATCATCATTAACAGCCTGCGGCAGCCTCATTAACGGCTGCTGGACATAGGCCTCCCCCAAGAAGCGCCACCTAGCCCGATCTTCGGCTACACGCATCCAGTTTCTGCCAGCCGCCCTGCGCAGATCGTTACATCTAGTCGGGGGGCGTCCCACACTACGTTTACTCGAAACGCGGTCTCCACTCCAGCACTCGTCAGCTCCAACGATTGTCGGATCTCCGACAAACGTGACCAGCCCATTGCCACATTAGTTTGCTAATTCGAAAGGCCTATATGTTTATATATCTTCAATTCAATCGTCAATGAAATACTTTTAATGTATGTAATAAAATATTTTATAAAAATGTATTTGAACTTGAGTGGATGCAAAATACATTCAAGTTCAAATACATTTTTTTAAACTTGTAGTGGATGACACTTATAGAAAAATTGTATTTATTACAATAATTAATTTTAGCTTAAAACCTTGATAATATTATAATGTACAAACCAAAAAGAAAACAATTTTAATCTAACAAGTGTCATGAAATGGTTCTTGCTCAGCATATGCCGGGCGTTCTATTGGAGCATCTGGCGCTGATTTTCAGCCCTTGTTATTAATACAGTATTTTCAAATATTAATTTATGAATTAAATTAATTAATTGTAGTTTTTATGAGAGAAAAAAACTTCTCTTATATAAGATTTTTAGCAGGAGACAAATTTAGGATTAAATACAGTCATAAACGAAGCATGTAGATCGCTGGAAAAAAAACTAGGAATTGACTAAAACTTTTCCTTTCTATTTTGCTGGGATCGCGCCCGCAACTATTGACTTTGAAAGCTTTAGCTTCACCACTAAGTCATTTGATCACTCGATAGAAAATAATGAAATATACTGGATTTAATAAGAATAAAACTTGAAAGAAAAAACTACATTTTTTATATAATATGTAATATTCACGCCTATCCCCCGCAGGGGTTGGCAGAGACCACAGAGCTCCATCCGCTACGATCCCGGCGGCGGGGAGTGTATCCCGCCTCTTTTACACTTCATCCATCCTTTCGTCCATTCTTCCTCTCACATTAACCGCAGCGAAACGGCTCTCCATAAGTCGTTTCTCGCACTCGTTGCAATCAGAACGTGACAAACAAAAAAGGTATACTAAAATTCGTCTTAGTGAATCCCACGAGCCGCAATGGAGTATGGAGGTCAGCCCCAGTAGAGCCCCGCATGCTGAGTTAAGGCACCATAGTATCCGGTGGAGCTCGATCCCGTGACGGTCAGCACGCTTGCGACTAAGCTCGCCCTTACGCGTCCATTGGCACGGCAGACCGTGGATTGGCGGAGAGGAAGGGAAAGGATAGAGAAGTAAAAAAGAAAGGGCAGGGGAAAGGAAAGATGGATTTAGACAGGATGATAGGGATATGATACTACCGCAACGGAAGACAAGGAGTGATACGGTAGTAACTCGGGTGGCCGGGGTCGCGTACCCGTGTACCATAGCTACTGGACAGATGGCTAGCTAAAGATACTTCCTGGCACTGGATTTAAGAAGAACATAATTTGATAGAAGAAACTAAACCTGATTGAAAAATTAATATGTTCGATCAGTTGTCTATTAAAAAGTTAAGGGAATAAAAGATTATACAAAACACAACAGTTGCGACTTTCAACATGTTCGTATCGAAGAAAATACAGCGTGGAACAGAAAGTTTGCGAATCTCGACAATCTAAATACGCATACAAAGCAGTTTAGTCTCGAGGTACTTAACCATCTCTCTCGGTCGGCGCTCAGCGGAATTTCTGATTAGATTTAGCCCGACACTTGTTCGCGATGTATTTTAATAAGTCGATCCCTATTTTTGTTTCGTCTAAGTAATAGGTTTTGTTTTGCATAACGATAATATTTATTTATAAGATTATTGTATCTCTTTTAGCGGTTAGTTTGGTATTCTGTAAACAACATTCTATGTTAAACGTGTCAATTCTGTCGTCATGGGGACGCTTTTAAATATATTCAAGCATGAGAAGTGGAGAGTTGTTTCGGTTGATGTTTTTTCGGTAAGATTTAGTTTGAGTTTCCCGTAAATCCATTTCTTCCAGTAGAAAACACACATTACATTTTTCTGTTTTTGTTTGCTTGGCGCGATTCTTAGCTAAGTAAAAGTTCTGACTGTCCACATTGTAATGGATTACCGCAAAGTAATACCAATTATTATTTTTACATGACTTACATATATATTTATTTATTACTATGTATATAATTAAATAACTCTATAGCATATGTATATATAATTAGTTTATGTATTTTGAATTTTTATTTAACTTTGTTAAACTAGATATATACATACGGTTTTTTTTATATTTGTTTTTAGTATCGAGATTTAAACGAATGTGTTTGTATTGTTGGAGCCACGCTGCAGACGAATACTTTGTCAAGAATGGCATAATATTTGTCTTCGGCATGAATAGCACACTCCGGCGGAAAAGTGGCGTCTGTGTGGTAGCTTAGCTACTGCGGTTCGGCCGATGAGCGGTTGAGTTCCGGAGGCCTAATCTCTATCCCCCCCCCTTCGCCCACACCCCACCCATAATAATACTTTGCCTAAAGGCTGACAACGATTCTGCACTGCCTAAAGCACTGTGGATGTTTATGGTCGGTGTTGCTTGCTATCCATCAGGTGACACGCCTGCTCGTTTGCCTTGCTATCCCATACAACAAATATTAATTATTTATAAATCTATTCTGATTTGCTATATCCATTCAGATATATCAATTGTGACATGACTAGCATTAGAAATTGAAAATGTCTGTGCAATTTTCGCGACCGTGCCATTTAAGTGGTAGAATATGGTGTTTAAATTATCAATGTGGTATTCAACCGCCGAAGCTTGTATAGTTTTTCCCAGCTGCGTCACAGTTTACATTATTCCCTGGCTCGGGTTCAAAACTGTTTACTATTCATTCTGAGGGACGGCTAACTCGCAGATTTTATTACATCCACAAAACGTGGATATTTTCCGCTTTTGTTATTAACACTAGTCGAATCCATTTTAAAAGTAGTGAACTTATGAAGTTAATGCAACTTGACTTGGGATTTTTTTATGGGATAGGAAGGCAAAAGAGCAGGCGCGTCACCTGATGTGAAGTAATCAACGCCGCCCATAGACATCTGCAGTATCATAGGCAGTGCAGAAGTGTTGCCGGCCTTTAAGAAAAGTGTCAGTACGGGAGGGAGGAAGGGGAGGGAGAGTAGGAGGTGGAAGGAGGCTGGGCCTCCGGCACTCAACCGTTCACCGGACGATGCGCACCAGCTAAGCTACTACTCAGACGCCGGTTTTCCGCGTTGTGGTACTTCCCCGGGCGAGCCGGCCCATTCATGCTACAGATAAATAATATGCCATTCTTGACAAAGTATTAATCTGAAGCGTGGCTCTACCACTTCAGTCGCTACTCAATTCCGTCTCATTGCCTTGTTGTTTGCTGACGTCATTAAAATAATATTGTAACTATAACTGCGCGCAACAGCGAGCTGCGACACCGCGAGAGTTCAAAGCGTGTTTGGAAACCCTGACATTTAATAACCGCACTGGCGTGCTGTTGTGAAGTTGTTTTAATAAGCACAGTGAAATATTTGCTCATTTAAACTTTGAAGTTGATAAATTGTGCGAACGACCCAAATGAGACGAAAAAGATTTTCGTACATATGTACAAACATGGTGTTTGTGTCCAAGCTTCTCAGTATAAAGACGAAACTCCGAATCTGTAATACGATTATTCGGCCTATTCTAACGTATGGCTGTGAGGCTTGGACAATGACGCTAAAAGAAGAGAAGAAACTTTTAGTTGCAGAACGAAAAGTTTTCCGGAAGATCCTGGGCCCTGGAAAAAATGCCGAAATCGAGCATCTGGTGGCCCAACCTAATGTAATAGGAGTGACTAACGCTTACTGACTTCGTTGGCTGGGCCACGTGGAGAGGATGGGGGAGGATCGCGCAGTCAAGAGAGCGTATGTGGGTCGCCCAACTGGACGACGTCCTGTGCAGCGGTGTGTCCTGTGTGTCTCTTGATGGAAAGCAAACTTTAAAGGCAAGCATTCATCCGTACACTCATTCATTCAATGAAATGATTTCAATTTCTATACCATGATAAGAATTGAGATCGCTCCCCGTACGAAGCGCGGTATCTAAGCTACAACTCAGACGCCGGTTTTCTGCGGGAGTGTGGTACTTCCCCAGGCGAGCCGGCCCATTCATGCTACAGATAAATATTATGCCATTCTTGACAAAGTATTCGTCTGCAGCGTGGCTCTTCCACTCTCACCAAACTCTATAAATAACATAAATTATAATACTCATAAATCTATACAATATTATCTTAGTTTTAAATATATTGAAATAAATTATTTTTTAATATAATATGTGGGAAGCTTTTGTTTGATGTATTCTCTCTTAATTCCTTCTTCAAGCTATTTATGATCTCCAGAATCATTACTTTTAAAGTCATTCTCCCTCATAAGTTTTTAAATGTGAGAATTGTTCAGATTGTATTGCTTATACGTCACAATTTTATGAATAATTGCTGTTTTTATTTTATTTAAATTTTATAATTTATTTTTTCTAAAAAGATTTTTCATTTTTTATGCTGTACGGGTAAGATTTTATAATAATTAAAAATCGTTTCCCCTTCTAAAAATTTCACAATACAAACAAATGAATATAGAGGTGAGGTTCTTTATTTACAATCTTCTCTTATATTAAAATGCGTCCCAAAATACAATGCAACCCTCATAAGCTTTGCCAAATTAAATTCCGTGAAAAATATGCGAGCCGCTGTATTAGATCTGAATGTCACTCTGCTGTGAAAGAGAGAGAGAGAGACAGTAAGTTGCAGTCACGTGACGTTGACTTTAATAACGAATGATAAATTATTTCGCTTGGGATGTAAGGGCACATCTCTACCTCAAGCTCCAGTATAATCTGATCTGTTTCACTTAGTATATTCAACGACTCATTTGTTCAACGGTTGGAGTAATGGAGTTAGCTATCTTCTGGAGTTAGGATCTTGGGAAGGACGGAGGCTACGGAGAGGGAGAGAGAAAACTCATCTTCTCTCCCAATTCATAGGCAGAGAACAGGGTGGCGGAGGTTTTAATTTTTGTGCTTATTTATCATGACAGTGTACCCTATTTCAATAAGCTAGGGCGCAGAAACAAAATTCTAAACCTGTAAGTGTGCCATGGACTGAAAAATGAACCAGCCAGACTTTTATTTTTGTGCCATAGGAAGGCAAACGAAGTCAGGCAGGCGTGTCACCTGATGGAAAGCAAGCAACGCCGCCCATAGACATCCGCAACGCCATAGGCAGTGCGGAATCGTTGCCGGCCTTTTAGAAAAGAATCGTTATTTGAGGGGGCGCGGAGAGAGGGGTTTGGGCTTTCGGAACTCAACTGCTCACCGGTCGAAGTACGGTAGCTAAGCTACCACTCAGACGCCGGTTTTCTGCGGGAGTGTGGGACTTCCCCGGGCGAGCCGGCTCATTCATGCTACAGACAAATAATATGCCATTCTTGACAAAGTATTCGCCTGCAGCGTGGCTCTACCATCACGAAAAACTATAGATAACTGTTTGCCATACAATAGCTGGCTATGTAGGTAGCTAGGTAGTTTTAAAACCTACCGGATTGGGTAGTTTCATACTTAATAAATGAAAGCTAGGCTTTATTAAAATACCCTTTGGCTGCCAAAGCAACAAGCAATTACGAATTTGACACTTATAATTTCAGAGTTTAAGCTTTATAGAGAATAGACGTGTCAAAACAGTATGATTTCGAAATAACCAACCGTCGAGTTTCATCTAATGAAATGTCGAAACTAAAATATAAACTAACTTTTACAGTTTCATAAATTTCGCTGTATTTCGCGTTGAATTTTCTGTCCAACACACAATATTTATTTAAAATAATATTTATTTAAAGGTGTCCGGCAGAATATTTTTTGAAAATAAATAATAAGAAACTACAAAGGATATACATAAAATTTAATATCTTTTATAAAGAAGAGAAGTGTCAGTTTTATTTTTTATAAATGCTTTTGCGAAATATTGACCACAACGTTGGGCTCTAGCCTTTTGAAATCTAGCCACAATACAAACATAGAACTTTCCACGTATAAAATTAAACTTTATTTGTATAGATGTTCACAACACTAATATTGTATAACACGTGAGGGTGATAACAGCATATCTGTATACGCTGCTATTACTATAGCATGTTGCTGACGCGACTCACAAAATTTTATCCATCCACGAAGCGTCCAACGCGCACACATACAATCGCGTATATACACAATACAAAGTGCTGACGTGATGCGTGTACGTAGGCAGCTGCGTGCGCATTAACTGTGTTTATAATATGTCTATCTATAGATATACCTTAAGCATTTGCATGTTGCTGACATGAACCCATAGATTTTTTCCCTACCAATAGTCGTGTAATGCGGCTATAGAAGTTTTCACTTCAAAAACTGAGAATTTAATACCCATTAATAAAATGAACGATTTAGAATTATTATTCTTTTACTAGTGATAGTAACATTAAGATTATAAAACTAGAAATGTGAGGAAGATAAGCCTCTTTTGGGTGGAACAGGAGACAATGATTTGTATGAGTGGAAAGTTTCACTAAATACGGTAAGGTGCTACAGTAAATCTACGAACTTTAAGACTTTAAGCTGCGGGTAGTTTTAAAGGAAAATTAATGTCCAACGACGAGGTGACGTCGCTTATTTTAAAAAATTAAATAAAAACTAAGAGACAGTACCTTTGTGATGATAATACAATTTGTACCCTAACCATACATCAGTCTTTCTTACCCCTCTTATCTCAAGATTCTCTTTATATTTCTCTATAGCACATTCGAGGTGTTTGAAAACATCGGAAAATTCAATATTAAAAATGCCTGCTCATCACACCAAATTCTTTGACCAATCTTTCACAGGCTGCACGGTTATGGAATTTGTTGCCGTTGGAGGTGAGACACACAACTGATTTTCAAAAAATCTTGTCAACAATCACTATCCATCTCTATAAATTGTTTATTTTAAAATTTTTTACTTGTCCATCATATTTATATAATAAATATGATGACGACCAATTGGCTCAGTGGCGGGGTTCTCCATCCGCGGAGTCAATGGTCGCGGGTTCGATCCCCGCATCGGAATAAATAAGTAAGTATCCCGCTAATCCGCATTGGACAAGCGTGGTGGATTTAACGTCCGTTCCTCCAGAAATGGAGAGGCCCGTGCTCCGCAGTGGGACATATATGGGCTGTTAAAAAAATACATGATGGACAAGTCTACATATTTGCTCTTATAAAGCGCCTGGCTTACCTACGCTAAGTAAGAACTATTTTGTAGCACATCTTAGGTTATGTTTTTTCTTCTATATGTTAAATTTAATTTTTAATTAGTTCTTTTTAATATTTTAGTTCTTATGAAAAACGGTGTGTCATGAATATTTTTCTATTCTATTTATATATATTTTATTGTATTTTACTTATGGTAAAAATGATCAAAGATGCTGAGAGAAGAGACATATTTCCGTAATGTCAGAGTATCTATGTGCTCGGTGAGATCTTGGTCAAAAGTTGAATATGGTACAAATATGGACAGTCAAAAGTTTTACTTAGCTAAGATCCGCGACAAGCAAAATAATAATAGAAAAATTAATAATGTGTGTTTTTCTGTTGGATTAAGTGGATTTATTTGGAACTTATACCAAAACCTTAACGAAAATCGGCCATCAATTCTCCACCCACCAACCACTATACACAACACCAAACACACACTACCACTTTTCAATCTTATGTGTTAAACGTCACGTGTTTCGCCCCAACACGAGGCATCGTCAGATATAGTAGACTCTACGGAAGACAACCGAAAAGTCTGTCTTCCGTAGAGTCTACTATACCTCGTGTAATTTTTCTATTATTGTTTTGCTTGTCGCGGATCTTAGCTAAGTAAAACTTTTGACTGTCCATATAGTGATGGATTTCCGCAAAGTAACGCCTGACTCCATTAATAATATGGTATAAATGTTGGAGTAATATGAAACAGAGTTTAACAACTTCATTACTGACCTTTAGAACCGACTCAAAAAATGACAATTTCAACATTTGTCAGAGCAACTCACTTCATAGCGAACTGTACAGTTTTCCCGCCATTGTTTGAGATATCAAAGCGTATTCCAAACAACGCAGTATGAAATGCTTCGACTGTTAATGAGAACATAATTTCACGGTACATTTCCCTTTGTCCACACACGACAGTTTTTCAATAAAGTTTTAATTACTAGTGAGAAATATTAAATGTTATATGATCGTACCATATGTATATATTTTTTAAAGCCCATATATGTCCCACTGCTGCGGAGCGGGCGCGTCTCACAGAGCGGGCCTCCCCATTTCTGGAGGAATAAATAAATAAATAAAAAATTAATGTGTGGATAGTCAAAAGTTTTACTTATAATAGCTAAAATCCGCGATAAGCAAAACGATAACAGAAAACTAATAATGTGTATTTTTGCTGGATGAAGTGGATTTATTTGGAACTTAAACCAAAAACTTACCGAAAATCGGCCATCAATTCTCCACCCACCAACCACTATACACAGCACCAATTTTGCTTGTCGCGGATCTTAGCTAAGTAAAACTTTTGACTATCCACATAGTGATGGATTTCCGCAAAGTAACGCCTGACTCCATTAATAAAAAAATAAATGAATTAATATTAATTAATAATATTTTTAATAAATAAATAATTTTAATATTTGAATAATATACATCTTAAGCATGAGATGTGATGTGAACTCACAGATTTTTCCCTGCCCAGAGTCGTGTAACGCGGCTATAGAAGTTTTCATTTGAAAAATGCTTTGACTCAGTAAGCCTTTATACTTAATAATGCACTTATAAAAGTTATTATTATTAATTTTATTTTCTATTTTTCTTAAATAATAAATGTATGCTTTTCACATTAAACTACAACGATTATCAAATTCCGATTGGTACCCCACCAACTAGGATACCAGACTCGGAATAAATATTACTTTACATATATCATTTCGATGCGGGGATCGAATCCCATTGACTCCTTGGGTGAGGTGCCCCACTACTGAGCCAATTAGTTGTTATTACATACGACTATAAATCTTCAAATTCAAGCCTACACATTTCTCAAACACCGGCAAGGGTTCTGCAATTCTTCTTTCTTCTGCGGATGTCTATGGGCAACGTTGATTGCTTTCCATCAGGAGACACACCTTTTCATTTGCCCCCTACTGATGCAAGGGTAAATTTTTGGATTTATTTCAGTTTTAATATTATTTTAATTTCATTTTTAATCATAAGCGACAGTGGAGTGTAATACAATAAAATAAATAAATTATTAATAAATATTATTGTTTAAGTTGTATTCGGTTTTTTATAGCTTCGTCTGCAACGATATTTATTCAGAAAAGAATGTTAAAGAGGAAGAGAAAATAGCGGGAGAATTATTGATTGTATTTTTAGCAGTATTATTGGATTTAATCAATCGGCGGTTCATGACAAAGGAAGAATTGGCCGATTGGACTTCAAATATTGCGCCGCCAGTGGATTTGGATAGGCCATACTCTCCGAAGGAACCCTGATCACATTCCCAGACAGGCGCTGGATTGGACACCTCAAGAGAAAAGGAAGCGAGGCCGACCCAAACACACCTGGAGACGCTCCGTAGCGGCCGAGATGAAATCCATCGAGTTGACGTGGCCTGAAGTGAAGCGCGTTGCCCAAAACCGATTACAATGGAGAAGCACTGTGGACGCCCTCTGCCCCACCGACATGGACCATAAGAATAAGAAGAAGTTGCAAGAGCATATTTTTGGATTTATTTTGGTTTTAATGTTATTTTCATTTAATTTTTAATCGTAAGCCACCCTAAAGTATAATACAGTCAAATTTAAGTTTCCATTAGGCGACATGCTTGATCGTTTGCCTTCTTAATCAATAAAAAGACACACGTTGGGTCATTGACTCAACGTAAGCCCGTCGAGTAGTTTGTAAGGGAGATTTTACGACATACACATAGAAACTTTTATTTTATTTGAATATATACATTTCTTTACAACATACATAAAAACGAGTAAGAAAAATAATTTCGCAAATGATCGTAAAGTATCAAGATAAAAGCGTATAGTGCGCTGACGTAAACTTAACACGTCTATGTATGTAGTCGTAATTCGGCGTGCAATGGATGTGCGACTTTTACCGCTCCGGTGGAACGTGCACGGGAAAACAGTCTTTATGTGGATACTCGTAAAAAGGGTGTTGATGTGGCATTGTTTTGATAGGACAGAGAAATGTGTGGAGTCGCCGGAATTTAGTTTATACGGTTATTACTCTTTTATGTCACTATGTAGGACACTCACTATATTTAATTAAAATGGGTGTGAAAAAAGGAATAGATGAGTGCTGATGTAGAGATGATACCGTGGAAAATGTAGTCTGGGATTTTCCCCGTCTTAATATGGCGGCTGACAGAAACTAGATGCGCATAACTAAAGGATTGATTATTAATGGAGTCAGGCGTTACTTTGCGGAAATCCATCACTATGTGGACAGTCAAAAGTTTTACTTAGCTAAGATCCGCGACAAGCAAAGCAATAACAGAAAATTAATAATGTGTGTTTTTTGTGCTGGATAAAGGGATTTATATTAATAAAAGGAAAGGGATTTATTTGGAACTTAAACCAAAAACTTATAGTAGACTCTAAGGAAGACAACCGAAAAGGCTTTTCGGTTGTCTTCCGTAGAGTCTACTATACCTGAAGATGCCTCATGTTGGGGCGAAACACGTGTCGTTTACAAGATAGAAAAGTGGTAATGTGTGTTTGGTGTTGTGTATAGTGGTTGGTGGGTGGAGAATTGATGGCCGATTTTCGGTAAGTTTTTTGTTTAAGTTCCAAATAAATCCACTTCATCCAGCACAAAAAACACACATTATTAATTTTCTGTTATTGTTTTACTTGTCGCGGATCTTAGCTAAGTAAAACTTTTGACTGTCCACATCAGGATAGATGGCTATCAGATCTATGATAATAGGCGATAGATAGCAAATTGTTAAAGCAGTGAATCCAAAGGATTCTTCGTTAAAAATAATATTTTTAATTCTATATAATTATGATAAACGAGGGCTGTTCCAAAAATTGTCAATGGAAATTCTTTGACGACTTCGTCTAAGGTGGTAATTTTTCAGGCCATGTAGCATTTTCTTCACTGTGAGGAAATTCAAAGATATCGCATGGAGCTAGATCTGTGTTTTACGGATGATGGAGTGACGTTTGTATTTTAGGTTTTAATTTTTTGAAGTGAAAACTTCTATAGCTGCGTTACATGACTCTGGGTAGGGAAAAATATCTATGGATTCGCGTCAGCAACATACTAATGCTTATATCTATAGATATGAGTATAACTGTAGACATACTTTAAACACAGTTAATACACGCGCAGCTGCCTACGTACACGCATTACGCCAACACATTGTATACACCCGATTGTATGTGGTGCGTTGGACGCTTCATGGATGGATAAACTTTTGTGAGTCGCGTCAGCAACATGCTGTAGTAATAGCAGCATTTAATATTACAGTTTGAAATTTATACAATTTTATGTTTTCACTTCTGTCGGCAGTTCTCATGACTGCCTCCGATTTTTTTTCTTGTTGTTTGTTTTCTCTTAAATTCAATGTCTATTTAAGGTTTAATTTTAGCATTAAGCTTTTGTTAAGTTGTGTTACAAATAAACCGTTTCTATTTCTATAACTTGTTCATCAAAAATGGTGGAGTGAGTTAAGTTTTAATAATTTGTAGCGGTTAGCCGTGAGGTTGGCACGCCGTGTGATTCATAGCCGGTTTCTGAATTTGACAGTTATCTTCTCAATAGCTATGAATTCGATAAAGTAATGTGTAAGATAAACGGAGTTTATCTGTCACTGTGTTTCTGAAGATCTATCTAACGATTCAATAACTATCGAAACTATTAACAATTTCTTTTTGTGTAGCTAGATGGCGCTATTATTAAAACACATCAGAAATTGTGTTTTATAATTATAATTTATCACTAATAAACCGTTTAAGACACAAATGTGTATTTCTTTAAGTTAAATTATTATTTATGAATTATTTTGGTCAAAAAGGGTCAGTTAATGTATCCTAAGTTTAAACGGAGTTTATCTCACGATGCGCAGTTCAGAAACACAATTTTTTAATTATCGGACCGATAGCGCTAACCAATAGACAAATTACCGATTCAGAAAAGTCATTCAGAAACCGGCCATCAGAGAACTGATGTTAACACACACTCCCACTAACAGTTAGATATATTGCTTTGCTGTGTGTAACGGAACGCGTTCATAACTAGACGCCACCATTACGGTGAGAGCTGACGGTCAACGCGGCGGAACATCAAAGGGCTGGTTGGGGTTGCCGTGAAAAAAAAAAGGGTTTATTTGACTGCGTTCGTAAACTAACGAATCGTAATATTTTTATATATATTTTTTTTAATAACATATGGAGTAAAAGAAGGGGTCATGTCAAGTGTGGCTTAGGTGATTTGGGCACAAAGATAGGATGGATGAAAGACGACTGAGAAAAGAAGTTTAAATTGCGGACGACGAAATTACGTTTTCTGTTGGTAAAACTTAAAAAAACTTTGCTGGCGCAGTGACCCGAAATGGATCTTGGCCTCCGAACAGATTTTACGCCACCGTGCCCTGTCCTGTGCCATCTTCTGCCAGTTGCAGAGTTAAAGGTTGCGCAAGTTATCTTCGATCATGTCTCTCCAACGGTCCCTGGGGCGCCCTACAGGACGTCGTACAGTTGGGCGACCCACATACGCTCTCTTGACTGCGGGATCCTCCCCCATCTTCTCCACGTGGCCCAGCTAACGAAGTCGATGAGCCTTAGTCACTCCTGTTACATTGGGTTGGGCCACCAGATGCTCGAAATCGAAAAAATGCCGAAATCGAGAATCTGGTGATACTTGGTATATTTTTCAACTTCCTCTTTTAAATATTATGGAAATGCTAATCGATAATCGCAATTAAAGAAGGTGTCGTGTCAAAAATTGAGAAAGGGATGCTTTGATGGTTTGGGCACATAGAGAGGCCAACGTAAATTCTTTTGATAGTCGTCTTTTATCCATAAAAGACGAATTTTAAAAGAAATTTACGCTGCGGACGTGGATGGAAGGGTTGGTAGGGGAAGATCAAGGAAAACACACCTCGACCAAGTCGCGATTCCGATTTTAAACAATCAACAGCCCAAGAGGCGCCGTCTAGCCACATCTTCGGTTTCAAGCATCCTTTTTCTGCCAGCTGATCCGCGCAGAGCGTCGCACCATCTAGCCGGATGGCGACTCACTCTACATTTACCAAGACGCTGTCTCCACGTAATCACTCGTCTACTCCAGCGGTTGCCTGATCTCCGACAAACGTTACCAGCCCACTGTTTTTTGTCCACGTCACCTGATGTAAAGCAATCGACGCCACCCATAAACATCCGCAGTAGCACAGGGAGTGCAGAAGCGTTGCCGGCCTTTACGGAAATTGTCCTTATGGGAGGGAGGAAGGAGAGGGAGAGGAGGAGGGGGAAGGAGTTGGGTCTCCGAAACTCAGCCGCTCACCGGACAAAGCGCGATAGCTAAGCTACCACTCAGAGGCCGGTTTTCTGCGGGAGTGTGGTACATCCCCGGGCGAGCCGGCCCATTCATGCTACAGAAAAATAATATGACTACTTGACAAAGTATTCATCTGCAGCGTGTCTCTAACACTAAAAAAAATTGTAATTTCCGTTTGCTAATTTGGAAGAATCTGTCAGTGACTTAGTCCAATTTATTAAAAAAATATCCAATATATTATATTATATATCATTAGAACAGTATGTTTCAATTCATATATTGCGACCCTTGTACGCCTCGCTAACCTCAATTACACTTCTGTTAACGAGCTTGAAAAAATATCACTAATTTTTTCACCCAAATCATTTATGTATACGGTAATTATACTGCTAAATCTTATACGGTTTATTTTTGATATATTTATTTCTTTTATATAAAAATTACACAGAACAGAAAAGGACACAAGGGAAACCAAAGAAGAGGTGGTATGACTGCATGTCCTGCACCACGCCACCTCTATGACGGTGACGGTAAGACTGAGAAGAGGATTGTGGAGGAGTCTGAAAACTCATCCGGGGTCGTAGGGCCAGTGGAAGAAGATATATAAATGAATATATGTGTGTACGTTGGACGCGTCATGGGTGGATAAAATTTCCTAAGTCGCGTCAGCAACAAGCTGTGGTAATAGCAGAATATCCGTACAATATCTATCCAAATAAAGGTTAATTTTTTTACGTGGAAAGTTCTATGTGTGTATAGTTTACGTTGTTTTTTATACATTATTTCAATTGTTGAATTGTCAGATCATTGTTTAGTACAACAGTGAGTACTAAATATGTTATAAGACTTGTTTTTATGAACTTTAACATGATTGATTGTTTACATGATGATTTTACTATGATTTTTTACATGGATAATGTTACAAAGCTAAATCAACATTCTTGCTAATTTAATTTTCATCATTCACCGTCTCCACCCCGAGTGTGGGAGCGAAGAAAAATATTTGTGAATCCGCGTGGTGTGATGATAGGGTTCTCTTCTGGCTTTCATTGCATGCTTTGAATAAATTTGCATACAATTCGCTCACGCGCCGCTCCGTGTTGTCGACGATTGTTTGTACGGGTGTCTCGATGTCTCAATCGGCAAGAATAACGTTTGGATTGCTTTATTTATTTAGACAAAAGACGAGTAGACCATATAAAACGAGAATTGAGGCTATGTATACATTTTATATATGTTACATATAACATATATAGTTTGGCGTGCCTGCCTTACTGCTTCACGGCGACATCCGGGATCTTTAGGGGGTTTTTATCTTCAAAACGATATTATTGATTCTTCTTGTTTTCAAATCATATGTACTTTTATATCATATTCATATTTATACGAATGAATATTACGAATGTCAAAAATATGTAAAAGGTTTTAATGCATTAGTTTTAATGCATACAATACATACATATCATCGCCTCTTTTTCTTTCTTCTTCTTATAAGAGTGCCTCTCCAACTTGCGAAGGTTCGCTGCTAATTCAGCACAACTCTTCTCTTCCTTTGCAAGGCGCAGCAGTTCTGGAGCACTCGCTATCCCGGTTTACTGTCTGATATTACGTAGCCAAGATTTTGTCTTTTGCCCGCGATTTTTCCCATCTTGATCAGCAACTTGTGACTGTCATGTTTCATGATATGACCCAGGTAAGCAACTTTTCTACCTTTAACGATCTGCAAAAGTTCACGTTTTTGCTTGACTTGTCCGAGAACCTCGTCATAGGCCACTTTTTGAGTCCAGCTAATAGCGAGCATCCGTCTATATGCACACTCTTCTTAGGGGTCGTATTTGTAGTGGTAGGTAAAGACCACAGATCTCCATCTGCTACGATCTCGGGACACTTTCTTTACTTGGGTGGATTAACGTCCGTTCCTCCAGAAATGGAGAGGACCGTGCTCAGCAGTGGGACATATATGGGCTGTTAAAAAAAATATTCTACTTGGTCTCTCCTATCTTCAATCCAAATCCGTAACGTAATTTAATTTATCAGTCATCTTATCAATCGAAGGTCGACAACGTATTTGTTAAGCACGGAACGGTGATCACCTATCAGCGGATGACCCAAATGGTCGTCTGTTTGCTCTGCTGACTCTCCACCTGCACTCGGTTCCTAATGTCTGAGGATCGTCGTCTTCAGCAGTGAGTCCACACTTTGAGTGGGTGATCTGTTTCCAATGGTATCTGTCCATTGCCCGGTTGAAAATAGCTCTGCTGTAAAAATAGGTAACCACAACACATGTTGAGAACACACCCTTATTTTTATCCCCCATATAACGTCTCAGTTAGCTAAGTGACGGATATATAAACAAGTACCGTCTCTCAAGGTTTGAAAGCTCTTTTCATATCGTACACGTAACGACGCACTTGGCAATGTTAAATATTTTCACCACTTAAATCTTTGACGACGTTTATTTTTAATTTGTGTAGGTGGTACACGCTCATGTCTCTCTAATTCACAAACACAAACTTCAAATCTTATTTTGCACGTTCGAAACAGAGGGGAAAAATAATTTAGAATTTTCTGTGCAATGAAACTTTCATTTAAAATATCATTAACGTACGGACTATACGTACGTAGTACGTAGCGAGTGTGGATGACAGAGTCGGTGGGGGGAGACGAAGAACATACATACATATCGTCACGCCTGTTTCCCGTAGGATTAGGCAGATACCACAGATCTCCTTCCGCCACGATCCCGGCACACCTCGTCTCCTCCACACTCATCCATCTTTTCATCTATCCTTCCTCTCACATTCATCGTAGCGAAACAGCTCTCCCTTCGTCGCTTCTCGCCCTCGTGGGAATCAGGACGTGACGGGTGGCGAACCACGTCGCTGTCATTTTTTTACAAATTAGGTTTAATAAAGTTCGTCATAGTGAATCCCATGAGTCGCAAAGAAAATGGAAGACAGCCCCAGCAGAGCCTCGTATGCTATCGACACGCTTGCGACTAAGCTCGCCTCTAGCTACGCATTCGTTGACACGGCAGGCCGTGGATTGGCGGAGAGGAAGGCAAAAGGATAGAGAAGAAAGGAAAAGGCAGACGAAAGAAAAGATGGATTTAGATAGGATGATAGGGATATGATACTACCGCAATGGAAGGCAAGGAGTGATACGGTAGTAGTTCGAGAGGAAAGGCAAAGATACTCCCTGACCTTTAGAATTTGCTGTGTCATGAAAACTCCATTTAAAATATCATGAAAGTACGTAGCGGGTATGGATGAAAGGGTCGAAAGGAAACCAAGAACATCATACCTTTACCAAATTGTAAGTTTTTTTTTATGAGATAGGAAGGCAAACGAGCAAGCGTGTCGCCTGATGGAAAGCAATCAACACCCATGGACAACCGCGAAACTGCAGGAGTCGCGGAAGCGTTGTCGGCTATTTAGGTATGTATAGGCTTGTTTTTTTGAAGGTTCCAATGTCGTAACGGTTCGGAAAGACCGCCGAGGGTAACTGGTTCCACAAACTGGTGGTGCGTGGAAAGAAGTTACGAGAGAAACGCATACATACATCGTAGTAGATCCCCACTCATCCAGTTGCTGGGGATGAAATTTTTCTTTAAGTTAAGTTTGATTGATATTTATAATTTGGTAATAAATTTTTAACATTATTTAATTACGTCATCGTGTAACATTGTAGCAAGAAGCGCTATAAAGCACGGAGATAAAACTCCAACAAGATCTCACATAAATATAATATGTCGCAGTAATACACTATACATCCAGGAAGCATTTACAACCGTTGGATGTTCACGGGAAATCGGTCCCTATGCTAAGGGCATAAACAGGACATTCGTGTCACCATTATAAATCGATGTATTCGATGAAATGTGCCGGTGTACTAAGTTTTTATTTCGTACTTCTTTATTTTATGCCGCTGTTCGACTAGTGTAGGTACTTTGGAATGACTCTTATGTGTTTATGTTCCACTAATATTCTTAGGCTGTTTACACACTGGATATGCGTATTTATTTTGCGTTTATCAGACGACTAGTCCTGAATTCAAATCATTTTCAAATTTTATTTTGTTTTAAATCACAGAAATATTTTTTTGATGTGAATGTGGATGGAAGGGTCGGGAGAGGAAGACCACGAAAAATATGCTTTGAACAAATTGCTGAGCTTTTTAAGAAAGGCCAGGTCAAGAGTAACCTCAACCGGCGGGCTTGCATGAGGAGAATAATGAATGTGGAGGAAGCAAGAGAAGTATGCCGAGATCGTAGCAGACGGAGATCTGTGGTCTCTGCCCACCCTTACGGGAGACAGGCGTGACGATATTTATGTATGTAAAGATTTTTTATAGTAGTACAGACACGCTGCAGACGAATACTTTGTCAAGAATGGCATAATATCTGTCTGTAGCATGAATGGGTCGGTTTGGCCAGGGACGTACCACACTCCCGCAGAAAACCGGCGTCTGAGTGGTAGCTTAGCTACCGCGCTACGTACGGTGAGCGGCCGAGTTCCGAAGGCCCAACACCCTCTCCCTCCCCCTCCCACTCCCTTTATGTTATTTTCCTTAAAGGTCGGCAACGCGTCCGCACTGCCTATGGCGCTGCGGATGTCTATGGGCGGCGTTGATTGCTTTCCATCAGGTGACACGCCTGCTCGTTTGCCTTCCTATCCTTTAAAAAAGGAAGGCATACGTGTAAGCGTGTAACCTAATGGAAAGCAATTAATTATTTAAAATATGAATAGGCATGCTTTTCGAAAGTTTCAATGTCTAGGTATTGAAATACCGTCGAAGGCAGCTGGTTGCATAGAGTGGTGGTTTTTTGTTTGTATTTATTGGTTCTTAAAAAGATATTATACATACAAATTGTTTATACCAATAGTACATACATACGTCACGAGAAGCGACTAACGGAGAGCCGTTTCGCTAAGATGATTGTGAGAGGAAGGATGGATGAAAAGATGGATAAATGTGGAGGAAGCCAGGAAGGTGTGCCGGGATCATATCGGATGGAGATATGTGGTCTCTGCCTACCCCTACGCGAAATAGGCGTTATAAATCACTCACGCAATTTAAAATTAGAGCATTTTTTCTAAATGGCGGGCGTAATTGTACAAATAAAACAAATCGGTCCGCCCCGCACATTTATATCGGTTTGACAGATTAAATTAAGCATCGGGACAGATCCAAAAAGCCAAACACGGTACCCCTAGGTAATGTCCAGCTCAAAATTGAGTGATATATATGAATAAATTCATTGGCTATTCGGCTTTGGAATAACTAAAAATAATTAAATTCTGTACAGTCGTGCTGAATTTTCCATATTTATTCAGAATATGGACTAATGACGACCAACTGGCTCAGTGATGAGTCAATGTTAATAGTATCGATCCCCCAGTCTGGTAACCCCGCCCATCCGCATTGGACAAGCGTGGTGGGTTAACGTCCGTTCCTCCAGAAATGAGGAGGCCCAGTAGTGGAACATATATGGCGGAAAAAAGATTAAAACTAAAACTGCTGATTGGCTTAGCTAATTAAAATCTCTGTTATACACATTAATTAATTCTTCTAACAGCACATGTGTGTCCCACTTCCGGGCACCTACCGTCCCATCTCTGAAGCATCTTATGAACACATCTAGCACGTCCAAGAGATTGAAAAGGCATCCAAACTCGGCATGAATAACTGTACACATGTATTCTTGGGTTAAAATGTGTACGATACAAAATATGGGGTATATATATATATATATATATATATATATATATATATATATATATATATATATATATATATATATATATACGCTATACAGGAAAGGCTTACGAATAAAAAAATATAGGGAAAACATAAAAGAACAGCTTAAAAAATGAAAAATTATTTTTCTTCCTTTCACTTACTTCAAATAGATAGCTTTATCGTACGTGTTGTTATACAAAACTGTCGTTTCTTTTGTGCGATTTTAAAAGTACGTATACCTAAGTATCATACCTAAGTACTGATATACCAGGAGATAAATACAGGGGAATATAAATTGTAGGTGAAACGAAGATCACCGGATCATCTAGTCTAAAATAATTTTATTTGCAACCTGAATTTAAATTATTTTTTTTTATATATATATTTTCACGCCTTTCCCGCGCAGGGGTTGGTAGAGACCACAGAGCTCCATCCGCTGCCATTCATCGCAGCGAAACGGCTCGTCATTGGTCGCTTTTCGCCCTCGTGAGAATCAGGACGTGACGGGTGGCGAACCACGTCGCCGTCATTTTTCGACAAATTAGGTATATTAAATTCGTCTTAGTGAATCCCACGAGCCGCAAGGGAGGATGGAGGTCAGCTCCAGCAGAGCCCTGCATGCTGAGGTAAGGCACCATAGTCCCCGGGGGAGCCCGACTCCGGGACGATCGGCACGCTTTCGACTAGGCTCGCCCCTAGCCACGCATCCATTGGCACGACAGACCAATTGGATTGGCGGAGAGGAAGGGAAAGGATAGAGAAGAAAGGAAGGGGCAGGAAAGGAAATGCGGATTGGGGGGGTTACCAGACGCGGAATAAACATTTATAAATCTATATAAATATTTATTCCGATGCGGGAATCGAACCCGCGACCATTGACTCCGCGGGCGGAGGGCCCCGCCACTGAGCCAATCGGTCGTCGTCGAATTTAAATTATTTTTTGAAATTTTTTTTATTTACGATATATCTCAACTTCTTTCAAAATCACTTTATTGTTTTATCAAACAATAAAAAGTCCCTGTTAATATGTTTTGTATACGATTTGGCAGAATTCATTTATCATATAAAACTTTCGGGTGTCCATCACAAAGTTTTTGGTCAAAGATATTCTTGAAACTTCGAAAACACATTAAAGTGTTGGATTAAGCTTAGGAATTATAAATGGAAATATACCTTTTATGCAGACAGAAATCAAGATTAACCTTTGTCTCTTGTTTTTTATGGGATGGAGGGCAAACGAGCAGGCGTGTCACCTGATTGAAAGCAATCAACGCCGCCCATAGACATCCGCAGCGCCATAGGCAGTGCGGACGCGTTGCCGACCTTTAAGGAAGTGACATTATGGGAGTGGGGGAAGGGAGTGGAAGGGGTAAAGGGAGAGGGAAAGGGAGTGGGAGGGGGAGAGTGTTGGGCCTCCGGAACTCAGTCCGCTCACCGCACGAAGCGCGGTAGCTAAACTACCACTCAGACGCCGGTTTTCTGCGGGAGTGTTGTAGTTCCCATTCATGCTACAGACAAATAATATGCCATTCTTGACAGAGTATTCGTCTGCAGCGTGGCTCCACCACTACTAAGTTCTTCTACTCTTGTTTAAAAAACTTATAAATGTTACATTATTTTCATGAATTATTAAAAATAAAGAAAGAGCCAAAGAATATTTATGGTACAATTATTACGTCCATATATTTCTGAAGAAAATAACTTCTATTCAATACTACAAATAATTGGTAAATGGCATCTCCGAAACTAACCGTTGCCAAGGTATTTTGTCAGACATTATTATGGATCTTTGAACGAGATAATGGCTTAGTGTCAGCGACGATATTTTGTCTCTGACATTTATTGCAAAAAATATATGAACGATATAAAGATCTGCTGCGTATTTACCGATTTCTTTGTTCTAACATCTTTAAGAAGATTCTTAGATTTATATATATATATATATATATATATATATATATATATATATATATATATATATATATATATATATATATATATATATATATATACATATATATATTATATACTATATTATATAGAATCATATCCCACAACACATCTGCAATACCATGGGCATTGCAAAAGTGTTGTTAGTCATTGATACATTTTTGTAGTGGTAGAGCCACGCTGCAGACGAATACTTTGTCGAGAATAGCATTATATTTGTCTGTAGCATGAATGGGCCGGCTCACTCGGGGAAGTACCAAACTCCGCAGAAAACCGGCGTCTGAGTGGTAGTTTAGCAACTGCGCTTCGTCCGGTGAGCGGTTGAGTTCCGGAGACCCAACCCTCTCTCCTTCTTGCCACCTTCCTCTTCGTGTCTTGGATACTACAAATATGTTTAAAAGAAATACAAAAAATTAATTTTAAGTATGCAGTCAGGTACTTGTTTTTTGGTTGTGATGAATTTATCACAATGATTTAGTTGTGTTTCAATTTTATTGTATTGTATGTGTATTTATGTGTACGTGTATGTGAGTACTAGTCTAAATATGGATATATATATATATATATATATATATATATATATATATATATATATATATATATTATCAATGTTGTCGCTGTGGTCCGCGATCTGACCACGTTGGTTCTTGTTGAAAACCAGCGTCAGGTGCTTCAATAGAACGCCTAGCATATGCTGAGCAAGAACCATTTTATGACACTTGTTAGATTAAAAATATTTTCTTCTTGTTATTGTTTATTTGTATCTCTCTCTCTATCTGAGTCCTAAGTCCCCTTGGTGGGGCATAGGGCAGACGCGACGTGTCAGACGTGTCTCGACCTGTCGGAGGCCATACGCTTCACTTCGCTCCAGGATAGGCCCATCTTCTGCACTTCAGCCGTCATAGTACTCAGTCAAGTTTGTTTTGGGCGCCCACATTCTCTCTTCCCCTACGGATTCCTATTTATTATACTTCATTTCATATTTTGATTATTTGTGTATTACAATGTTATTAAGGTTTTAATTTTAGCTATTGTAAAAAAAATGTGTCACGAATAATATTTTTTTCTGTTTATGTTTTCAATTTAATTTCTCATCAGGTGTTGAGGAAGTTCGCTCTAAAGCAAACCAGGAATGTAAACAATTACAAAATGCAAATCCTGTTCTTATCTCTGTCCCCTCGCCACAAACCCGGTACAGCGCAAGGTTTACCTGTAATTTTATCTTTTTAGTAGTGTACATGATAGATTGTTTTCATATTAAGACAATTAATCATCCTTATTTTCATCTATTTCACTAATTGACAGCATTAGTAAGGCGCTCTTAGCTTTGATAAATACATTATTTGTGTATACAATCCTACTAATATTATAAATGCGAAAGTTTGTGAGTATGGATGTATGTTTGTTACACTTTCACGAAAAAACTATTTGACGGATTTGGATGAAACTTTACAGTAATATAGGTTATACATCGGAATAACATATAGGCTACAATTTGTAATGAATTTAATGTTATTTTAGTCGTATTATAACGATCGGAAAAAAAATTGGCCTCTGAGAGCTATCTTGGCGTACGCTGCCTAAACCATTGGAGTTACACAAAGTTGATGTACCTTAGGATTGTTTGTCTTGAATGGTTCTAAATAAAAATCCGGGACATCATATATCTACCTTTTATGTGGAAGCCACAATGATCAAAATTGTGAACCATAAATTAAGTAAAAAACAACCATATTTATTTAAAGTTATCTGTCACAAAATTTAATGTAGCAGACCAAATTCCACGCGAGCGAAGTCAAGAAGCAAAAGCTAGTTGTATAATAAATAGCCTTTTAAAGAACATGGATGCAGAAACCACGGCATTCCATTGCTGCATTTCTTTATGCAGTAAAATAAAGTATTATTTAAATGTGCAGCCTTTTCTTTTTTAAATACATAATTCACAGAGCTATTCATGTTATGGACAAAGCATACATACATACATATAGTCGCGCCTGTTTCCTGTTGGGATAGGAAGAGACCACAAACAGATCTCCGTCCTCTACGACCCCTTGCTTACTCTACACTCATCCATCTTTTCAACCATCCGTCCCCTCACATTCATCGCAGCGAAACGGCTCTCCGTTAGTCGCTTTTCGCCCTCGTGGTAATCAGGATGTGACGGGTGGCGAACCACGTCGCTGTCATTTTTAACAAATTAGGTTGATAAGCAATACGATTCCAAATATCATAGTAAAATATTTATTAAATAAAAATCGGACACTAGACCGCCAACATGTGAACGCTGTTGGCGGAAAGCACAAAGATCATTTGATGTGGTCACGAAAAATCGACTCCTATCGGTTGGCCGGCCAGCGTTCGTCGCCAACTACCAAGCTGCACCAAGTAGCTCTCAACACGTTGGCCCAGCACATTGGGTCAATGTTTACACCAGCACATATGCCGGCATGCTGAGTAGGTTGAAATCTAACACGATAGATTTTTTAAGGAAAAGGAAAATATTCAGGAAAGTCATTATGGAAATGTGACGAGCCAGAGATCGTCATTATTAATTTGGTCAGGTCAAGAGTGCCCTCAACCGGCGGGCTTGCATGAGGAGAATAATGAGTGTTGAGGAAGCAAGGGAAGTATGCCGAGATCGTAGCAGATGGAGATCTGTGGTCTCTGCCTACCCCTACGGGAGACAGGCGTGACGATATGTATGTATTATATCGAATAAACATCATATATTGAGTCAATAGAACCCATATAAGAACATAAAATAATCAAATATCAAGTTTCTGATCACTTAGGTGAATATTTTTCCTCCAAGAAATGCCTAAAAGAATCGGTTATTACAAATCACAACGTAACAAAAGGTCCTAACTAAGACGATCACGATAAAATTTTAATAATATGGTTAAAAATATAACCTTGGAGAGATTAATATTACTTTCTTGGTCACGTAAAATAAATAAGTAATTAATTTTGCGAGCAGGCCCCTTCATGCTGCAGACAAATAATATGCTATTTTTGACAAAGTATTCATCTGCGGCGTGGCTCTACTACTATGAAAAAGTTTATATGTTTATCTCAATACTGGATTCGACCCCACGATCGCCGCCATTTACCCAATTAGTTATTTTCACATATAAAAATTAAATACAATTCCAATATTCACTGCGAAAATGCGTATGTTATTTTATTTCTGCAATATTTTAGTTTTATAAATTTAATTCTGGTGGAACCGGAGCTTTTTACAATCCACAGGGAAAATGTAATAGTACAACTTTTTCCAGCGAATTTTGTTTCATTGGACACGTGTATGTCGATGTCGATAAGTGAATAAGGGGTGTTCTTTTTTTCAACACGTGTTTTTTGCGACATTTTGCAACTTTTTTTAAAGACTAGAATACAAGAACTGCCATCACAAAATTGAATTCACAATGAAATTAAAAAACAAGTAATTCATGTAATAAATTCACCGCAACCAAAAGAACAAGTTTCAGGATGCATATTTAAAATTAGATTTTTGTATTTTTTTTTTGTTATAAAAATTAAATTTCATTCGTCAAAAGTCAGTCCACCAATAGTCCAAGCTCCCATCATCCCATCGTTCATGCTACAGACAAATAATATACCATTCTTGACAATAAGTAAATAAATAAAATGAAACGAATACTTGTCACAACAGATTGTTATCGGCGGCACAAAATCAATGTTTACTAAATCGGCGAGGGTAATACCGCGAAAAGTTTTGTTTCGCTCGGGAACTTTTTTAATATTTTCGCCTCGTGTTTACTAAATGTACCCGCCTGTTGCCGGGGGGGGGGGAGGTATTTTGGTATTCATTGGTCGGCTTCGATTAATTTGCATAAGCGGAGCCATTTTGTGAATTGTACGAATCACAATTCCGTTGCTTCCATTTGTTTAATTTTTTAATCATTCTCCGTTATCGTCTTCTTCTTTGATCGGTCCCTCGTTATTTAGAATCGTGATCACCTTCTTCAAAAGGACAATCTGTATCCATTGGTTCCGGTTCAAAGTAGCCCTCACCAACTGCTGAAATTAAAAAGAGGATGTGGCTTCCTTCACTTGGTCACAGCATTTTCAGAGTGGTAAAGCCACGCCGCAGACGAATACTTTGTCAAGAATCGCATAATATTTGTCTGTAATATGAATGGGCCAGCTTGCTTGGGGAAGTAACACACTCCGTACGGTGAGAGTTCTGGAGTTCTGGAGGCCCAACACCCTCTCCCCTGATCCTGGCACACCCTTCCCGCCTATTCAACCCTTACCCATTCTTTAATCCATTCTTTCTCTCACATTCATCGCAGCGAAACGGCTCTAAATTAGTCGCTTCGCCCTCGTGGGAATCAGGACGTGACGGGTGGCGAACCACGTCGCCGTCATTTTTGCAACACTTTTCATTTATAATTGACAATTTCCATATTCATATATTACCTCGTTATATTATATTCAATATTATATTACGCTCATCTCTTGAATGACGTACGTCGTAATTACGTGGGAACACCGCACGTGGAAAATCTACCCACATATCTACAGTTCGTGGTGGAGCACAATCACATGTATGTCCAGGTATTAACAAAAGCACCGGGTATCGCAACTGTATCATGATATGCAATATGTTTAATTAACGAAACTACTTGTAGTTTACTTCAAAAAGAAAAGTTTCATCCCTACCGTCTGAATAGGTAGCTTATACATTAATGATGCGTTTTTAACGAAACTATACTACTCACCACTACTCTTTTTTTATATGGGAAAAGGAAGGCAAACGAGCAAGCGTGTCACCTGATGGAAAGCAATCAACGCCGCCCATAGACATCCGCAGCGCCATAGGCAGTGCAGAAGCGTTGCCGACCTTTAAGGAAAATAATATAATGGGAGTGGGAGGGGGAGGGGGGATGTTGGGCCTCCGGAACTCAGACCGCTCACCGTACGAAGCGCGGTAGCTAAGCTACCACTCAGACGCCGGTTTTCTACGGGAATGTGGTACTTCCCCGGGCGAGACGGCCTATTCATGCTACAGATAAATAATATGACAAAGTAATCGTCTGCAGCGTGGCTCTATCACTAATTATATACTCTATATATCTATAATACTCTATCAAATGAGATAACTTCATTTTATTTCAAACCGATACTCTAACCATATTGCTGAATATGCTATTTTTGTACCCTTCGGAGATTTTCTTGTTATTACATTGTATTATGTTTATTTCTATGTATCTCACTATGTATTTCTTTGTCCTAATAAGCTTGAGCTTTCTCAACTTTCCCAACGTTATTTTTGCGTGTTTCTAGTTTTTCTTTTGTTGTATTTTCTTTTGCTTACCTCTGGTCATATCATGAGACATGACAGGTACAAATTGTTGCAACTGATTATGATGGGAAAATTGCGGGCAAAAGATCACGGTCGAGAAAGGAAGTCTTGGCTACGTTATCTCAGGGAGTGGACCGGGATAGCGAGTGCTCTAGAACTACTGCACCTCGCGAAGCAGGAGGAAAGTTGTGCTAAATTGGCTGCCAACCTTCGCAGGTCGGAGAGGCACTCATAGAAGAAAAATAATTACTCTTTTATCGCTAAAAACTGGAATCTCTCTTGGTCATATGTTCCCGAGGTGGGGCAGAGTGCTTCTTCATTATGATGGGTCTTGAGTGACGCGCTGCAAGTCGAAGAGGCACTCTTATAAGAAATTTTTTCTATGTTTTTATGGCCTAATAAGTTAGTATCTATAGAATAATTGTATGGAAGGAATCGCTTTTAACGTTTTCAAGTGAAAAACAGCTATTATAAATGAAACACAAAAGAAAAATATAAAAGTTATAACTTATAATGAAAATACACAATATAGTGACTACTTTACTAGGTCAAGTAATAACATAATATAAAATACAATAGACAGCTAATAAAGACACGGCCGCACAGAATAACATATTGCTTTTCATTAGAGCTGGTAATTTACTATATATAGCTTTGTACATACGATCGATATGTTGGAGTATGTATGTAGACTTTATCAAGGATTTCTATCAAATAACGGTGAAAGCCTTCGAGACGGTTAATGTAGTTTTAATGAAACGTATCATTGATTAGATAAGAAGTATCAATAAAGTTGATGAAAAAAATATTAAGCCACCAATGGATATTTACAATATCAGATACAACACAAATACATTGCTAGAATTAAAGGATACACACTAGTTATTTGGACTTACAGCTAGATGACCGGTGGCAGAATTTAAAAAAAAAAATACGTTACAGGTCGAATAATCAGTTATCGCATTCTTACTGATTATTTTCTGCCAGTATTGAGAGAACATCCTGTCTTCACTTCACACATACGGTTTCAACAAGACCATGGAGCTTCTTTGTAATTACTTTCCTAACAAATTAATAACATACATACATACATATCGTCACGCCTGTTTCCCGTAGGGGCAGGAAGAGACCACAGATCTCCATCCGCTACGATCCCGACACACCTTCCGCGCTTCCTTCACACTCATTCATATTTTCAACCATCCTCCCTCTCAGATTTGTTGTAGAGAAACGGTTCTCCGTTAGTCGCTTCTCGCCCTCGTGGGAATCAGCACGTGATGGGTGGCGAGCCACGTCGCTGTTAATAAGCCGATTCGGTGATATCTCCTAGCTACCTAAGTCACCGAATCTCACACCTATGGGTTTTTTGTGGGGGTACACAAAAGCAAAGTCTATGAAACAAACCCGACGATCATCTAAGCACTCAAAAAAATATCATCCGTGAGGTTACCAGCATCCCGACGTCGCTACTTCAGCGAGTGGCACAGAACCAGCTACCCTCGGCGGTCTTTCCGAACCGATACGACATTGGAACCTTCAAAAAACGTGTAGCCCAATCTTCGGCTACACGCATCCAGTTTCTGCCGGTCGCCGTGCGCAGATCGTCGCACCATCTAGCCGGGGGGCGTCCCATATTACGTTTACCGAGACGCGGTCTCCAAAAAGAATCGTTTGTTAGGAAGTTTGTTGTTAGGAGTCTTTACACGATATGTCATCAAATACTAGATTAACTATCTGACTACGCGATAGACCGCTCAAATATGCTGGTGGGAATAATAGTTTTCATTATTAGGGCGTGTTGTTCATTGTTAGAAATATGCGGGTAAGAGATATCTTGAGTAAACTTTTCGGAATCGAGATGGAAGTAAAATAATGACTTTGGAACTGCGGAGGGATATCTCATCTCTCAGCATCTTTTATCCTTTTTACCATGGGGAGTGCTCCGAGTAATTGGTAGGGACAATTCTCAAAAATTTCATCCCCACCAACTGGATGAGTGGCGATCCAGTACGGTGCGGTTTGGAAGCTTCTCGTCACGTGGTTTCACAACGTGGAACCAGCAACCTCCAGCGATGTTTCCGAAACATTAAAAAAAAAGGTTTACGAATAAGAAATATAAGGAAAACATAAAAGAAGAGCTTGAAAAATAAAAAAATATTTTTCTTCCATTTATTTTCAATAGATGGCGTTCGTGACGGCTTTATCGCCTAATGGGCGTGTTGTTTTACAAAACTTTCGTTTGTTTTGTGCGATTTTGAAAAGTATTACATACCTAAGTACTAAGATATCAGGAGAACATAAATGCAGTGGAACATAGATTGTACGTGAAACGAAGTCCACCGGGCCATCTATAATTATTAAATAAAACATCTACATAAATCTAAACATAATACACACCTTATTTAAGTTTTTTTTTATATATTTACGCCTATCCCCCGCAGGGGTTGGTAGAGACCACAGAGCTCCATCCGCTGCCATTCATCGCAGCGAAACGGCTCGTCATTGGTCGCTTTTCGCCCTCGTGAGAATCAGGACGTGACGGGTGGAAAACCACGTCGCCGTCATTTTTCGACAAATTAGGTATATTAAATTCGTCTTAGTGAATCTCACGAGCCGCAAGGGAGGATGGAGGTCAGCCCCAGCAGAGCCCTGCATGCTGAGGTAAGGCACCATAGTCCCCGGGGGAGCCCGACCCCGGGATGATCGGCACGCTTGCGACTAGGCTCGCCCCTAGCCACGCATCCATTGGCACGGCAGACCGTGGATTGGCGGAAAGGAAGGGAAAGGATAGAGAAGAAAGGAAGGGGCAGGAAAGGAAATGCGGATGGGAGGGGGGTTACCAGACGCGGAATAAACATTTATAAATCCATATAAATATTTATTCCGATGCGGGAATCGAACCCGCGACCATTGACTCCGCGGGCGGAGGGCCCCGCCACTGAGCCAATCGGTCATCAAATTTAAGTTTTTACCAGTGAAATTTTCAAGTGGCCCGTGTAAAAACAAGGTGAAACACTTAGCTATAAAGTTCCCTTTGAGATGCAAACACGCGGAGCGAAAACTCAACACATTAAAAATCGATTATTGGCTTAATTTGAGCGAGTTACTTAAGAGTTTGCGCTACATTTAGAAATTTTCAAACCGACTTTACTTCAAGAATAACTTATTATTTATAATTAGAGTTGTATTAAGAAGTATTCTAGTATTCGGGCTACATGAGAAGGCAATTTTCAAGACTACGTGGAATAATTATTCTAATATCAAATTATTCGCTGGCGAGAAATTCATATTTATAATTCTTGTTTCCATTCGTAAATAAAGGTCTCTCCTTTCTTCAAAAATATAATAACCATAATTTATATACATAGAATACTTTGTCAAAAATGGCGTTATATTTGTCTGTAGCATGAATGGACTGGCTCGCCCAGGGAGTTAGCACACTCTGAAAACGTCTGAGTGATAGTTTAGCTATTGCGCTTCGTTCAGTGAGCGACTGAGTTCCACACGCCCAAGACCCTCCCCCTCCCCCCTCCCCCTCCCCTTCCCCCTCCCCCTTCCCCTCCCCTCCCCCTCCCCCTCCCCCTCCCCCATTCATTCCCACTCCCATAATGTCACTTTCCTTGAAGGTCCGCAACGCTTCCGCACTGCCTATGGCACTGCGGATGTCTATGGTCGGCGTTGATCGCTTCTCATCAGGCGACACGCCTGCTCGTTTGCCTTCCTATCCCATAAAAAATAAGTTTAATTTTTATTTTGATATTGTTTTGTATTGTTCTTTGAATAAACAAGTTATCTACCTACTTTGTGGACGTCGAGAAGACATTGCATCTCAATTCTTATCATGGTATAGAAATTAAAATCATTTCATTGAATGAATGAGTATACGGATGATAGCTTGCCTTCTGAATTTGCCTACACTTGACGCATTATAATATATTATTATATAATATACATATGTATATCTTATACATTTGATATTTCTATGATTTTTTCCAAAGTAGATACTACGGCTAGGATAACATCGTCAATAGCACAGTAAAGTGAAGTATGTTTTCGTATATATATATATATATATATATATATATATATATATATATATATATATATATATATATATATATATATATATATTCCTTTACTATATATATTTATTTTTAAATATTGGGGTCTATTCGGAAAAAGCAATTTAGATACTCTTCATAAATATTAATGTTGTTTCACCTCTCTAGACCTATTACCTCAGTTCTAACAATATTTTTAGTTGGAAAACTAAACTGAAAATTCAAATTCAATATCAATTTTCGGCGTTTGTAACCAAATTTCGCTTTGAAGGTGAAACAAAATGGAGTTGATTATGCAAACAAGTCTAGAATGTTCATAGATTGCGGATCGAATTCCAAATAACTAGCAATAGTTAGGTATAGATCATAGAAATGTTTGAAGATCTTCAATTACAAATTAAATTGTTTTCACACATAAAAAAATAAATAGAAAAAACTTTATTCATGACACTTTGATGACCCTTTTTTTATAAAATAGCTAAAATTAAAACCTTAATAATATCATAGTATACATATAAACATAACAATATATATTCATATATATTCACGCCTATTCACCGCAAGGGTTGGCAGAGACTACAGAGCCCCATCCGCTACCATTGATCGCAGCTCTCCATTGGTAGCTTCACGCCCTCGTGAGAATCAGGACGTGACGGGTGGCGAACCACGTCGCCGTCATTTTTCAACAAATTAGGTATATTAAATTTATCGTATATTAATAAACCGGATTTGTCGGAGAACCGACAATCGTTGGAGTAGACGAGTGCTGGAGTGGAGACCGCGACTCGGCAAACGTAGTGTGGGACGCCCTCCTGCTAGATGGAGCGACGATCTGCGCAAGGCGGCTGGCAGAGACTGGATGCGTGTAGCCGAAGATCGGGCTAGGTGGTGCGCCTTGGGTGAGGCCTATGTCCAGCAGTGGACTGCCGCGGGCTGATATTGAATATTTGAATATTGAATATTAATAAACAAAACAAAAAGAAAATAATTTTAATCTACAAGTGTCATAAAATGTTTCTTGCTCAGCATATGCCAGGCGTTCCATTGGAGCACCTAAACAAAAAAATAAATAAATCTACACATTTCTTAAAGGCTGGAGAAACTTCTTTAATGCTTACGGTTCGTTTGCCTTCCTATTCCATAAAAAAAAACTCTTCTGAACGTAATATCGCTGTTTTATCCAGACTAGAGTAGACATTGAGTGGGAAGTGAATGAATGAATGAATGAAAAATTCCGCTACACCGTTTTAATTCAAATGCAAATGCGGTTCGTTTGAATTCGAATGCGAACGAAACGCTGCTCGAATTTTCACCGCTACCCTAATGCGGTTTTACCCTTTACTGTTGTACATCGAAATTAACACAGAACAAAAAATATCTCTCACTATAACCTATTTTTTTTGCGTTCTGAATTTTCGAACTCATTTTTATATAGACAAGCCAACAAGCGTGCTGGTCACCTCGGTGGTAAATGATGACAGATCATCATAGTGGTAGAGCCACATTGCAGACGAATACTTTGTCAAGAATGGCATATTTGACTGTAGCATAAGTGAGCCGGCTCGCCCGGGGAATTACCACACTCCCGCAGGAAACCGCCGTCTGAGTGGTAGCTTAGCTACCGCTCTTTGTCCAGTGAGCGCTTCAGTTTCGGAGGCCTTGGTACCTCCTCCATCTTCTCTTGCAAGTCTGTGTGAGTTTGCGAGTCTATATATATCATCTATCCATCTCCTTCACAAGCTCGAAGACGCTCAGAGGAGAGCTCTTAAAGTTATCGGACTGAAGTGGCAGTAGGGTAGAGACGTTAGTCAAAGAACCAACAACCGTTGGAGTAGACGAGTACTGGAGTGGAGACCGCGTCTTGGCAAATGTTGTGTGAGACGCCCCCCGGATGGAGCGACGATCTGCGCAAGGCGGCTAGCAGAGTCTAGATGCGTGTATCCAAAGATCGGGTTAGGTGGCGCGCCTTGGATGAGGCCTGTGTCCAGCAGTGGACTGACTTGGGCTGATATTGATTGATTGATTGATATCATATATCTATAAAATATTAGACAGAAATGAAAAAAAATTACACATATATACATACATATCGTCACGCCTGTCTCCCGTAGGGGTAGGCAGAGACCACAGATCTTCATCTGCTACGATCTCGGCATACTTCACTTGCTTCCTCCACACTCATTATTCTCCTCATGCAAGCCCGCCGATTGAGGGTACTCTTGACCTGGCCTTTCTTAAATTTGAAATATACAAATTTATAAATAGCAATAAAAGTGTACTGAAGAGTAGTGGCCCTAAATGGTTCCTTCATTAAGATGATTAATGGAGTCAGGCTACTTTGCATGGTTACTTTGCAGAAATCTATTACTTTGTGGACAGTCAAAACTTATACTTAGCTAAAATCCTTATACTTTTACTTATCTAAGTATAAAGACGAAACTCCGAATCTATAATACGATTATTCGGCCTATTCTAACGTATGGCTGTGAGGCTTGGACACTGACACTAAATGAAGAGAAGAAACTTCTAGTTGCAGAACGAAAAGTCTTCCAAAAGATCCTGGGCCCAAACAAAAGTGATGATGGCAGTTGGCGATATCGAAAAAATGCCGATATCGAGCATCTGGTGGCCCAACCTAATGTAATAGGAGTGACTAAGGCTCACCGACTTCGTTGGCTGGACCACGTGGAGAGGATGGGGGACTGGAGAGACATGATTGAAGATGCGCAACCTTCAAGTCTGTAACTGGCAGGAGGTGGCACAGGACAGGGTAAAGTGGCGTAAGATCTGTTCGGAGGCCAAGATCCATTTTGGGTCGCTGCGCCAACAAAGTTAGTTAGTTAGCTAAGATCCGCGACAAGCAGAAAATTAACAATGTTAACAGAAAATTAACAATGTGTGTTTGCTTGTCGCGGATCTTAGCTAAGTAAAAGTTTTGACTGTCCACATAGTTCCTTTATAGACACTGCCTCGACGTTAATGGTGTGTAGAAGAGTTTCCCCGAACCCTAATTACTCGACACGAACGTTTTGTAGCATTGTATAATTCTAGGAAACACGTAACAACTTCACTGTACTGTACATGTTATTACACCACACAAAATTGATTTCTTGCCGCCTTTATATTGTAACTTGTCAAATGGACCGTTCAAAGTTAAAGTAATTCCATTATCAACCCGCGGCAGTCTCGCAGATCTTCGGCTACACGCATCCAGTCTCTGCCAGCCGCCTTGCGCAGATCGTCGCTCCATCTAGCAGGAGGGCGTCCCACACTACGTTTGCCGAGTCGCGGTCTCCACTCCAGCACTCGTCTACTCCAACGATTGTCGGTTCTCCGACAAACGTCGGATGTCGGCAATGTCGGTGACTCTGGTTCTCCGGCGAATTTCTTCATTTCGAATTCTGTCCACCAGAGAAACACCGAGCATAGCTCTCTCCATAGCCCTCTGAGCGACTTTGAGCTTGGCGAGGAGACGGACCGTCAGTGTCCACGTCTCGGCACCGTAAGAGAGTACAAGTTAATTAACCACGTAGAAATTGGCATCGGTTATAATTAATATTTACGGTGTTTAATTTCTAACTACTTATTAATAACATGTAGTTATGGTGGCGTTATGCAGCCTTATTTTTACATTACACCGAGGGTAGTTCCCTCGGTGAAATAAGTTCAATCAATTGGATGGTGGGCAGTGCCCTATAGTATGATGCAATTTTCTACCATTAACGGTGAAACTATGGAACAATCTACCATCTACGGTGTTTAATGACACACTGGATATTCAAGAGACGTATATGTATGTATCCATAAAAGACTAGCAATGCATTATTGAAGACTCCAGCGATGAATATTTATCCGGGAGGGATATATTACTTACCATTTGCTTATTCTGTTGAGAAAGGTACGCTAGATGTTTTGGGCACATAGAGATAATGGATGAAAGACGACTGATAGAAGAAATTTACGTTGCGGATGTCAATGAAAGTGTAGAAAGGGAAAGAACAAGGAGCAACATACCTTAACCAAATCGCTGAATTTCTCAAGACAGGCCACGTTAAAAGTACCTTAACTGACGAGCTTGTATGAAGAGAGCGATGAGTGTGGATGAATGAATGAAATTTATGTTGCGGATGTGGATGGAAGGGATGGTGGGGGAAGACCAAAGAGTACATACCTTGACCAAATCGCTGAACTTCTCAAGATTAATTTATCAATTTACCATAGAGAGTGCTCCATGGAATTGTTTCAAATAATTTTTGCCTCTGAATTTCACCACAATACAATTCACCACAAAGAGGAGAAGTTTCATTCCCATCTTCTGGATGAGTGGTGATCCAGTACGGTAAGCTGTTTCAGAAACCTCTTTTCACACATCACCACTCCGTGGAACCAGTTGTCTTTTGCGGTGTTTACGAACCGATACGACATTGAAATCTTTAAAACAAAAGCCTACTCTTATCTCAAAAGCCGCTAACACATTTTGCACAATGCTTATGGTATTTCAGATGTGTATGGGCGGTGTTGATTGCTTTCCATCGGGTGACACGCCTCTCCCATAAAAGAAATGCTAATGCTACACTAGACCCTGACTTGATTCCGTTAAGGCGCGGTACTTCCCAATCTTACCAAACTATTTATGCTACTATTTAGTGGTAGAGTCACAGTACACACCAATACTTTATCAACAATGGCATAATAGTTGTCTGTAGCATGAATGGGCCGGCTCGACCGGGGAAGTACCACACTCCCGCAGAAAACCGGCGTCTGAGTGGTAGCTTAGCTACCGCGCTTCGTACGGTGACCGGCTAAGTTGTGGAGGGTCAACTCTTCCCACTCGATCCCCTTCCCCTCCACCCTCCGCAACCTTCCATAATGACAGTTTTCGTAAAGGTCAGCAACGCTTCCGCACTGCCTATGGCGCTGTGTATATCTATGGGAGGCGTTGATTGCTTTCCATCAGGCGATACGCCTGCTCGTTTGCCTTCTTATGCGATAAAAAAAAATTACGCCTCTGATACAATTAAAAAAGTTGACATAAGTTCAAATTAAGTTATTTAATATTATGTGAAGTTAAAAAAAAAACATGTTTTTTACACAATGCGTATCTTTACGCGCTGAAATGTCTACAAACACAATGGGATTATAGCGAAATTAAATAAGTGGACGTGATAAAGGGCTCAGTAGTCTCTGCAGACTTCCTTTGTGCGTAACAAAGGCATGAGATACTATTGTCTAAGACGAGGTTATGGCTAATTCAGATTTTTTTTTATTTAATCCATTAAGGGAGAATATCAGTAGGTATCAGTGACGCTCTTGGAAAAACTTGTAACTGGGAGACGCTAACGTGATCTCGAGGATTTTGTTGGAAATATTTTATAGTGAAAACTTCTATAGCCGCGTTACACGACTCTGGATAGAGTAAAATCTATGGGTTCGCGTCAACAACATACTAACGCTTAAGGTATATTTAATGCCAATTGATTTTGTGGCGGGGCCCTCCGCCTGCGAAGTCAATGGTCGCGGGTTCGATCCCCGCATCGGAATAAATATATGGTATTGACTACAAATATTTATTCTGAGTCTGGTAACCCCGTCAATCCGCATTGGACAAGCGTAGTGGGTTAACGTCCAGAAATGGAGAGGCCCATGTTCAGCAGTCGGACATATATGGGCTGTTCAAAAAAAATCCATAAGCGACTTATGTATTTATAACTCTGTGTCTATACGTGTATATAGTTTAGTGTTAGAGCCACGCTGCAGACGAATATTTTGTCAAGAATGGCATAATATTTGTCTGTAGCATGAATGGGCCGGCTCGCCCGGGGAAGTACCACACTCCCGCAGGAAAACTGGCGTCTGAGTGGTAGCTTAGATACCGCGCTTCGTGCGGTGAGCGGTCTGAGTTCCGGAGGCTCAACACCCTCCCCTTCCCACTCCCCCTCCCAACCCCATAATTTCACTTTCCTTTAAGGTTGGCAACGCTTCCACACTGCCTATGGCGCTGCGGATGTCTATGGGCGGCGTTGGTTGCTTTCCATCAGGTGACACGCCTGCTCGTTTGCCCTCCTATGCCATAAAAATATGTAGAGTTGACATTATAAATAAATAATTAATATAATTTTTACGCCACAAGTGGCAATGTGATGGAGCTTTTAAACTTCTATTTTCATCTTTTTTATATCTCACATTATGCAAATAAAGAATTATTATAATTAAATAGTAAATAGTAAATTGTTATGGCTTAGAACTATTTACATTTAGAAAGCAAAAATGGAATGCGTTATTAGAATGTGGTGTGACGAGAGACATTTTAGAAATGAAAATATTTACCATAACAATAACCATGCAAATGTTACGGGTGTAAATTGTGGCGGATAATTTGTTTCTCTTTTCTTTGGCGGAGTTCATAATTCTATGCATTTTATTATAACAACTGTAACGATATCCTTAGCTGGCCTAGTGGCAAACCTCCGCTATTGAAAAGGGCAAATGTATGGTGTATCGTTACTCATGCCGAGTCTGCATGGTATTTTAATGAATATTTTATTAATGGAGTCAGGCGTCACTTTGCGGAAATCCATCACTATATGGACAGTCAAAAGTTTTACTTAGCTAAGATCCGCGACAAGCAAAACAATAACAGAAAACTAGTAATAAAACAAATATAATCTGTTAGATATTGTCTTCCGCGCCTCCTTTTCATGTTCTTCGGGTACCAATCGGTGATTCTTCTACTCTATTTCCTTTCTTCTCGAAGAGAATCTCCTGTCCAACCCCATTTATATTTCCTTATAGTATCATTAATATTTATAAGTTTTCGCAGAGAATTTAAGAGGTTGACATAGCTTTGACTTGACTTTCAGATAGTAAAAATGCAGCCCATTGCTGATAACATTGGTCCCATTGCCGGAACATTGAAAATTGTTGCAAACAAAAGAAGTGAAGATGCTACATAACTCGCTTTAAAATCCTACAGGTTGATAGTATATAAAATTATCATATTTAAATTATTAATTACTGTTTATATACTAAGTAAACAAACACATTGATCAACAAATGGGATTTAAAACTGTATTTTGAAATTTCAAACTAATTGTAATATTATATAAATTATATAAGTAAATAAGAATTTAACTTTTAATAATATATTTATTAATAATATTTTTAATAGACAAATAACTTTAATATTTGAATAATATATCTTAAGCATTAGCATTGCTAACGCGAACCCATTGATTTTTTCCCTACCCAGAGTAGTGTAACGCGGCTATAGAAGTTTTCACTACAAAAATCATTGCATGTTTGGGGTCAGAAAAAAATACTGCGTCGAATGATCCGAGTCTCACAGTTCTACAGAAAATTTTGTACAGCGTTGAAACTTACTGTTTTTGAGTGATCAGATACAGTTTTTTCAGAGATCTTAAAGTTTTATTGGCTCTATTGGTATGTTTTCATCTTTCAATGTACTAAGTTTCCACGTTATCGCGTTGATATCTGTAAGATCAAATGAAATAAAGAATATATCACCTCTCAGAAAAGACTCACCAACAAGTAATGCCACTGCATAATATATAGTGCCATTGCATAACATATAAAAATTTCATTCCCAACCATCTGGATGAGTGGCGATCTACTACGGTGCGTTTCTCTCGTAACTTCTTTCCACGCACCACCAGTTTGTGGAACCAGCTACCCTCGGCGGTCTTTCCGAACCGTTACGACATTGGAACCTTCAAAAAACAAGCCTATACATAACTAAAAGAACGGCAACGCTTCCGCGACTCCTGCGGTGTCGCGGTTGTCCATCAGGCGACGCGCTTGCTCGTTTGCCCTCCTATGCCATAAAAGAAGTGCGTAGACAGGTATTTTTATTCGATACATCTGTCCGTGAATTTGATACAAAATCGTTCATAAAAGTTAAAGTACAAAGAGCAATTTCCCGTCCATTGTCTTCGAGGAACACAAGGCAGCCCGTTGTACATGAATCGCGAATTACATCTCCATCTTCAATTTATGCGCGAGTGTGCTTTATACGTTTTTATCATTCGTGTTTTATTACGTACTTCGCTTGTTACAATTTCATGCTCCGTTATTTTTCCTTATGAGTGCCCTAAAATGAAGTTATGTTACGTCTGAACGAGGTCTTTTCTACTTTTTATGGATAAACATAAGCTATAACTGTAAATATAGAAGTGGAAGAAACCACGATGCAGACGAATACTTTGTCAAGAATGGCATATTGTCTGTAGCGTGAATGGACCGGCTCGTCCGGGGAAGTACCACACTCCCGCAGAACACCGGTGTCTGAGTACGTTGAGCGGCCTGAGTTCCGGAGGCCGAACACCCTCCCACTTCCACGCTCCCCCTCCCCCCTCTCACTCTCATAATGTTACTTTCTTTAAAGGTCGACAACGCTTCCGCACTGCCTATGGAGCTGCGGATGTCTATGGGCGGCGTTGATTGCTTTCCATCAGCTGACACGCCTGCTCGTTTGCCTTCCTATTCCATAAAAGAAAAAATTAAATAAAAGTTTCTTCATTCATTATTATAACAGATAATCTGTGCAACTTTAAAACACAAAGGGACACTACAAAGAAATAAAAGGCGTTTGTATTATACAGTAGTTTATTAAGCATAAAATCTGTCATTCACATTTGTTGTTTATAAACTTGAGACAGATATAAAGAAGCTTGCGTTGCTCGGTATAGTATTTTGACAATAAGCACATATACATAAAAAGTATCAAAACACCCAATCGCTTGAGCGGTTGCTACGCCTGTTTCCCGTAGAGGTGGGCAGAGACCACAGATCTCCATCTGCTACGATCTTGGCACATTTTCTTTGCTTCATCCGTACTCATCACTCTCTTCATAAAAGCTCGGTGGTTAGAGGTACTTTTTACCTGGCCTTTATTATAATAATAATAATAATTTTTTATTTGCATAATGTGAGGTGTAACAAGATGAAAAAAGACGTATAAAAGCTCCATCACATTGCCACTTGCGGCGTACAAATTTCATTAATTATTACATACTATTAAAAATAACTAAAATAATTATTACATATCTAAATACATAACTGAATTATCATATTGTCATTAAATTTATAATTTATTATTACATTTGTATATATATATATATATATATATATATATATATATATATATATATATATATATATATATATATATATCACTTTTGTTTATCTATCACGATTTGATCGATCTTATTATATATATTGGCATCTTTTTTAAGAAATTCAGCAATTTGGTCAACGTATGTTCTCCATGATCTTGCCCTGCCAACTCTTCCATCCATGTCCGCAACGTTCTTTTAACAGTCTCCTTTTATCCATAAAAGACGACTGTTAAAAGAAATTACGTTGCCCTCTCTATGTGCCCAAACCATCTAAGCATCCTCACAACTTTTGTCACGACACGTTCTTTTACTCCAATATATATAACCAGAATATTTAAAAGAGGATTTTGAAATTTGAGAGACATAACAAGTATCAACATATTCGTAATGCAGAAAATGTAAAAAACTCTTTCTCTGACTCTCCTATGAAATGTTTTATGTCCCTAAGTTTCACAATTGCGTTAGCAAGATAACTAAACAAACTTGATGGTAAATAACCAGCACATGAGAACTAATATCGAGGTCTTCTTCTTCTTTGAGTCAGCAAGCCTCAGACGCTGCTAGCCCAAAACTTGGCCAATGATATCACATCATACGGTCATCTGCTGAGCAGGTGACAGTAACACAAAGACTTTGAAATAAAAAAACTTTATTTAGAAAAACTTTATAGAAATAGAAACTTTATTTATGACATCTTTTATTATTTTTTATAATAATTAATTTTTGCTTTAAACCTTAATAATATTATGATATACAAAAAAGAAAAACAAAAAGAAAATATATGGACAGTCAAAAGTTTTACTTAGCTAAGATCCGCGACAAGCAAAACGTTTTCGGTTATCTACCGTAGAATCTACTATACCTGAAGATGCCTCGTGTTGGGGCGAAACACGTGTCGTTTACAAGATGGAAAAGTGATAGTGTGTGTTTGGTGTTGTGTATAGTGGTTGGTGGGTGGAGAGTTGATGGCCAATTTTCGGTAAGTTTTTGGTTTAAGTTCCAAATAAATCCACTAAACCCAACGGAAAAACACACATTATTAATTTTCTGTTATTGTTTTGCTTGTCGCGGATCTTAGCAAAGTAAAACTTTTGACTGTCCATATAGTGATGGATTTCCGCAAAGTAACGCCTGACTCCATTAATAATCTTAAAAAGAAAATAATTGTCATCAAATGGTTCTTGCTCAGCATATGCCGGGCGCTCTATTAGAGCACTTGACGCTGGAGTTTATGGTTGAGTAACCCCACTTTGCCATGCTTCCCTTCCCAGTGTGGTGGGGGTAATTTGGGGTAATGGGGATAGAACTTGATTTAATAGCAAATGTTGAACAGAAAAAGGACATTCGTAATTTAATTAGCAAAAAGTATTGGATTATGTAAACGCCGCAAAAGAGAAGATAACGAAGTTAAAAAATGCTTCAAATGAAATTTTGCAATATTAAAAAACATCCCCTGTCTCAGCAGATTTGTTTAAGCAAAGTGGGCCGGGCCGAGCAATTTGACGGAGAACCTTGATAAAATCTTCGGCGCACCGCAATAAATTAAGCCTTCGCGGAAAATTACAAGCAAACAGTGCCTCAGTAATCCTCGAATGTAATAACTCACGTTCGCAAAGTCGATGGGAAAATACTTTAACGGAACACGCCATCGTTATTTCTCCAAGCTCAATTTGCCTAATTTTGAAAGTAAATAACGAAATATTCGTGTACCAGGAAATCGAATCAATGTTATATTTTTTTATGGGATAGCTCGTTTGCCCAAGTAAGAAGCATGCCACTTCATGGAAAGCAATAAACGCTACCCATAGACAACCGCGACATCGCGGGAGTCACGGAAGCGTTGCCGGCCTTTTAGGTCTGTGTAGGCTTGTTTTTTGAAGGTGCCAATGGCGTATAGATTCGAAAATACCGCCAAAAGTAGCCGGTTCCACAGAGTGGTGGTGCGTGGAAAGAAGTTTCGAGAGAAGCGCACCGTAGTAGACCTCCACTCATCCAGATGGTTGGGATTGTATAAAATATTCTGGAAACTGTAAGGGCAGACGGAGAGTAAGTTTATTCTGGGGATGATTAATGGATTCAGGCGTGAGATGACCTGTAGATGCCTCGTGTTGAGGCAAAACATGTGTCGTTTACAAGTAATAGTGTGTGTAAAAAATGGTAGTTTGTTGTTGTGTATAGTGGTTGGTGGGTGGAGAGTTGCTGACGAATGTTTTTCTATAAGTTTTAGTTTAAGTTCCCTGTAAATCCACTTCATCCAGAAGGAAAACACACATTATTAACTTTCTGTTATTGTTTGCTTGCGCGGATCTTAGCTAAGTAAAAGTTTTGACTGTCCACATATTATTCTGGTGAAAAAAAAATTGTTCCACGGCCTGCCCGAACCGTAACACCTACGGGGGTCGCGCTCGAACAAAAAACTTATGAGGAAAAAAATCAACATGGCGGAAAACAAGATGGCCGCCATACAAAGTAAACATCGTCATTTACGGGCCGATTTTGCTGAAATTTGGCAGAAGCCCGAAACGCTCACATAGCTTTGTGGGGCCGCTGGCCTCTGACAGGTGGGCTCCAAAAAGCTAGTGCGATCGACATAAGGTTCTCAAACTTTTTTGCCGCGGCACACTCAACTATTTCAAAATTTGGCGCCATACAAAAAGCCTGACATATGTGAGCCGAATTGAGACATAAAAATCTGTTTATGATTCTAATGAAGAATGCGTTACAAAACAGTAATAGTTGTAATTTTTTATGGATTTAATTCCTGATAATTCTTGTTAATTTATAAAATTTAATGCTAATTCGCCGGAGAACCAGAATCACCGATATAGCGCTTCAACTTAGCAGAGTGAAGTGGCAATGGGCTGGACACGTTTGTCGGAGAATCGACAATCGTTGGAGTAGACGAGTTCTGGAGTGGAGACCGCGACTCGGCAAACGTAGTGTGGGACGCACCCCTGCTAGATGGAGCGACGATCTGCGCAAGGTGGCTGGCAGAGGCGATGGTTTAGCCGAAGATCGGGCTAGGTGGCGCGCCTTTAGTGAGGCCTATGTCCAGCAGTGGACTGCCGCGGGCTGATATTAATATTGAATTCCTGTTAAAATAATTTGTACATTTTCTTTTTCAATTGTATTATTTAAAAAAATTGCTTGTCCATATACATATATTAGTACTTTTCTTTAAACTCAACTCATAATAAAATAAAACTGACATTTCTAAAGTGCCGTGGCACAATGGTTGAGAATTACTGACCTATACAAATAAAATAATTTGATTTTAGTTCGGCACAACGAATTTCGACGTACGCATTTTTCGAATGAACACTTTGGTTATTTTTTTAATTTCAATAGACACCATGCGTCCCTGTACAAAGGATAGCGTCCATAGCGTGTGTTTTCCCATATATTTTTATACGTTCTCTAAACAATGCGTATCAACGTTGGACGGATCTAAATAAAAAAGGTTTTCACAGCTATTGTTTCAATATTACGTCTGTTATTTTATTGAATAAAATTCTTCTGTGTGCTTGTGTGCTTCTGATATTACTGATACTCAAAAACATTTATAAAAATGATTAATGCAGTCAGGCGTTACTTTGCGGAAATCCATCACTATATGGACAGTTACAACTTTTACTTAGCTAAGATCCGCGACAAACAAACAAAAACGGAAAATTAATAATGAGTGTTACGACTCTACGGAAGAGAACCGTGAAGTCTTCACGGTTGTCTTCCGTAGAGTCTACTATACCTTTTTTTTTTTACGTGGGGAAATCCGTTACGGATACCCTGCCGCCCTAGGGGGGACGGCGCGTTATGTCGGACTCCGCGTGCGCGTCTACCGACTAAAACCCCACGACGGCCGCCATCGGCACCAAGGAAAAGTCCCGGGATCTCTTAAAGAACTGCTTCAGAGTCTACTATACCTGATGATGTACCGTGTTGAGGCAAAACACGTGTCGTTTGCAAGGTAGAAAAGTGGTAGTGTGTGTTTGGTGTTGTTGATAGTGGTTGGGTGGTGGAGAGTTGCTGACGGCCGTTTTTCGGTAAGATTTAGTTTAAGTTCCCCGTAAATCCACTTCATCCAGTAGAATAACATACATAATTAATTTTCTGTTTTTGTTTGCTTATCGCGGATCTTAGCTAAGTAAAAGTTCTGACTGTTCACATTTATAAAAATATATCTCAGGGCATGTTATCATTGACGGTGCTAAATATCATTTCTTTTTTAGGTAATGATAAGCTATAGTTTTTGGACTCTTCGATTCCCAAATCGGGGTAAATATACAGAGTGTGCGGGTAGTAGAATTTCACTTTCCTTTAAGGTCGGCAACGCTTCCGCACTGCCTATGGCGTTGCGGATGTCTATGGGCGGCGTTGGTTGCTTTCCATCAGGTGACATGCCTGCTCGTTTGCCTTCCTATGCCATAAAAAAAAACTCGCTGAACTAATGTCTTCGGAATGCCCTTAACCACGCGCACTATATTTTCTTTTAGTGCTGAGATGATCGTCGGGTTTGTTTCATAGATTTTGCTACATATACCCCCATAGGAAAAAGTCCATAGGGGTGAGGTCCGGCGATGCAGAATGGTCGATTAATTTCCTAAACTCGAAAAAAACGTACATGCAGGGAAGCGTAAACAAATTTTTTGTGTATTTATTAAAATGATACATACATACATACATATCGTCACGCCTGTCTCCCGTAGGGGTAGGCAGAGACCACAGATATCTATCCGCTACGATCCTGACACACCTTTCTTGCTTCCTCCACACTCATCGATATTTTCATCCATCCTTCCTCTCACATTAATAGCAGCGAAACGGCTCTACGTTAATGGAATATTATACTCCTTAAAGAAATATAAAAGAAATTTACGTTGCGGATGTGAATGGAAAAATCAGTAGGGGAAGACCAAGGAGAACATACCTTGACCAAATTGCTGAAGTTTTTGAGAAAGGTCAGGTCAAAAGCATTCTTAAATTTATCTCGTCGGGCTTGACGGAAGAAAATGTGCCGGGATCGTAGCAGATGGAGGTCTGTGGTCTCTACCTAGCCCTACGGGAAACAGGCGGGATGATATGTATGTATGTACATATATACAATATAACTGATGATAACATAAGATTATGAAAATGAAACAAAAACAACAACACTCGTGTAAATTGCGAGGTAAAAACTATTGGCGGGTAAATACCGAGGTAATTTCAAGGAAAGACCGTTAAAATATTTTCCAAGAGCACTATGGTCGGCTTATGGAAAGGTATTACCGCGGGAAACACAAAGGAGTTCGCAATTCCTCCAGTCTATAAAACACGGATGTGAAATTCGCGCTACGGTCATATAACGGAGACACTTATGCAAACTAAACACAACCCACCTACACATGAAATTATATTGTAATACCGCATGCCTGAAATAATAAAAGGTTTTATTCCCAAGTATTGGCTTGGCTCAATATAGTCACTTTTGTTTTCATTTATATGTTATTAATTTTTTTTAAGTTGGTTGAATAAGAAAGTCTTGGCTACGTAATGATAAGGAGTGGACCGGGATAGCGAGTGCTCCAGAACTGCTGCACCTCTCAATGGAGGAGAAAAGTTGTGCTTAATTGGCTGCCAACACTCGCAAGTCGGAGAGGCACTCTTAGAAGAAGAAGAATTTTTTTTAATCGCAGCCTCAAACTTTCCTTGCGCATAAGAATGCTCCACTGTAACATCTGGCCCGGATATGGATGTGAGGTTTAGACGCTTAAAGAAGACCTCTGTATAGAAGGCTCAAAAAGTGGCCAATGACGAGGTTCTCCGACAAGTCAAGGATAAACGTGAACTATTGCAGACCGTCAAAGGTAGAAAAGTTGCTTACCTGGGTTATATCATGAAACATGACAGGTACAAGTTGCTGCAATTGATCATTGATAGGAAAAATCGGGGGCAAAAGACAAGTTGGTCCAAAAAGAAAGTCTTGGCTACGTAATATCAGGGAGGACCGGGATAGCGAGTGCTCCAGAATGCAATCAATCGAGGTGCAGCAGCCTCGCGAAGAAGGTGGGAAGTTGTGCTGAATTGGCTGCCAACCTTCGCTAGCCGGAGAACCACTCTTAGAAGAAGAATAATTTTTAAAATAATATAAAAAAATATCGGATATCGATAGCCACTCTTCATTATCATCAGTTTTCAATAAAATATCGCTGGATTTAGATCTTATCTAAACCACATTTACATAGTTTTTCTATTCTATTCTACATTTGTAAAAAGAACACCACAGACATTGCAAAAAGGTTAATTGTTGAAAGGTAGAAAAATCGTGAGATTGTTCTAACCAATTACGCGTTTCATGCCTTTTAATAAAAATAATATTTTTATGTACTTAAAATCCTCTTTTTTATTTTACCATAAAATATCTTCTCACTAACATAATACGTGTTACTAACAATTATAGTGAAATTTATTTTAATACATAGGTACATATCGTCACGCCTGTTTCCCGTAGGGGTAGGCAAAGACCACAGATATCCATCCGCTACGATCCCTGCACACCTTCCTTGCTTCCTCCACACTCATCCATCTTTTCATGCATCCATCCTCTCACATTCATCGTAGCGAAACGGCTATCCATTAATTATTTCTCGACTTGGGGGAATCAAGACGTGATGAGTGCCGAAACACGTCGCCGTAATTTTTTAACAAATTTTTTTTATTAATTTTAATTCAAGTTTTAATTCTTTTTCAGGTACGTTCCAAATCTGTTACACGGTAGGAGTATCGGAGAAGATGCGCTGATTTCTTCGTCTAGCATTTTAAAACTCGTAAGTATCCGTTATTTATAATAGCGCCATCTAGTGGCCTACAAAAATTGCTAAATCTTTATTTATCGTGGACAGACGTGTGCCTTAAAAATTATTATGGTCTAGATAAAATAAAAATTTTGTACTTCTGGCATCATTGGTTGAACTACAATATTTGGTGAGCACACAAAATGTAAGGTTTTTTTATGAGACAGGAAGGCAAACGAACAAGTGATAGAAATTACTGAAACCCTCTAATAAATTCCAGAACGCTCTAGACATTGCAGATATGTTGCCGACCTTTGAAAAAAATCATATGTTTATTTTTTTAACGGTTTCTATATTGTATTGGCTCGGAAATATCGCTGAAGGTAGCTGCGTTCTCAGAGAAGTACATACATACATATTATCACACCTGTCTCCCGTAGAGGTAGGCAGAGATCACAGATCTCCATCTGCTACGATCTCGGCATATTTCCCTTCCTCCACACTCATTATTCTCCTCATGCAAGCCCGCCGGTTGAGGTTTCTCTTGACCTGGCCTTTCTTAAAAAGTTCAGCAATTTGGTCAAGGTATGTTTTTCGTGGCCTTCCTCTTCCGGCCCTTCCATCCACATTCGCAAGGTAAATTTCTTTTGCCAGTCGTCTTTCATCCATCCTCTCTATATGCCCAAACTATCTAAGCATCCCTTTTTCTACTTTCTTTCTCAGAGTAGTGTATGCAAAAAGTTTGGAGAAAATCTCACCGTACTGGATCGCTATTCATCCAGGCGGTGGAAATAAAAACTATCTTATCTATATAAAAATTAAATTTATGAGGGTACACCATAATAGTTTGTACTAGTAGCAGAATTCCAATGTTATTCAAATATTAGATGAATACACGTAAGCTATTTTACGTATGTTTACATTCATTAATACGCTCATAAAAACAGGAAAAAAGCGCGTATTTCTGAACAAGTTTCATAAATCCGCGTGGGTAGATACAGTTCAGAGTATTTACGGCGTTCGTTAGCGATGCGCGGTGCAGTACGCTCCATAAAATAATATTTCGCGTGTGTTTTATGCGGCGGGCGGAGGTCGGCAGTCCGCACTGGGAACGATACCTCGTTACAGGCATTGTTCAGTGCCTCAAAAGTACCGCCTGATTTCATCCGGATGGGTAACCCACTATAAAACAATATAGTATAATAAACCTTTGTCCCCTTTACCAATTTGTACCTACATTTTTTTATAAAAGTAAATTAAAAAAATAATATATATATATTTAAGGTCCCTCATCGGAACGGAACGGGGACATCCACACCAACACACAGGAGTGTGGGATCGAGTCTCGGGGATGAACCCCATTACTCGGGCCGAAACTCAACGGGGTGGTCGTCCCCGGTCATTGGTGTTCGTAGCGGCTTCTTTTGGGGCATCCATCCAAACCAAACGAACGAACGAAACGTAGACAAACGGGATGACTGGACTCAGGGATGAACCCCACTGGAATCCTACCGATTTCGCATCGTCTAGATGTGGCTTAACCCTTTTCTTACCTTGAGTCCGTCGCAGGCCCTCCCCCCTCGCGGGGCCAGGCAGTGACAGTAGAAGCTCTCATGGGAGCAGGAGTCCCTCAGGTGGACGTTCATGTAAAGGAGCCTCTCTCATCGGGTATAAGCTTTCTCTAAAAAATGGTGACAAGTTTGAACACATGGGTGAGGGGGATAAAAAATCCATAATGGCGGAAAACAAGATGGCCGCCATACAAAATTAATATCGTCATTTATGGGCCGATTTCACCGAAATTTGGCAGAAGCCAAACGCTCGCGTTCTAACACATATTAGCTTTGAGGCTTCTAACATAAACTAGCTTTGACGGGCCGCCGGGACGCAGGCGCACCCCTCAAAGCTAGTTTATATAGATGAAACGCAATTGTGAGAGTTATGTGTAATATTTCTTTTAATTAAATTAAAATATTATTTGTATATATATGCATATAATGTAAATCTTTTATTAGCAGTACGATTAATAAATATTTTTTGTAGTGTTGACTAAATGCTCTAATTTTTTGATTAAATGAAAAATATTTTTGTAATTACGAACGTAGTAGTCAAAAGTAATTACGCTTGTGAAACTCTCTCCCACCTACTATACGTGATAGCCTCTCACTGGATGTATTTAAGAGAAGAATTAAAGAACATTTACTTTCAATATAAAATATTTATATATGTATATATTTATGTGTATATTATATATATGTATCCTCTTATTTATATAGTATTATATTATATATTATTAGTATTTATATGTTTATATATGTATGGTTTTATATAATATGTATTGTTATGTATATTTTGTTGTTATACACTTATTTTTATCCTCACAGCTTATCTTATCTCTCTTTCACTCCTGGGTTTGCTGGAAGAAAACTCAATTTTGAGTTAAGCTCGCCCTTGTACATCATCTTTCCTTTTATTTCTTGTATTTCCTATTTGTGTACAATAAAGTATTAAATACGAATATCTATCTTGTTTAGTTGGTCGTGACTAAAAATAATTTTAAAAGGGTGGCCAATTACGAGGTTCTCCAACAAGTCAAGAAAAGTTGCTTACCTGGGTCATATCATGAAACATGACAGGTACAAGTTGCTGCAACCGATCATGATGCGAAAAATTACGGGCAAAAGACAAGTTGGTCCAAAAAAGAAAGTCTTGGCTACGTAATATTAGGGAGTGGACCGGGATAGCAAGTGCTCCAGAACTGCTGCACCTCGGGAAGGAGATGGAAAGTTGTGCAGAATTGGCTGCCAACCTTCGCAAGTCGGAGAGGCACTCTTAGTAGAAGAAGAAAAAAAATTGCTAGACTGTTTCTCTGTTAAATACCAGATATGTACAACACACGCGTATATCAGTAACCAAAAAACGTTTTCCCATTTGGGGGAGTTATGGGTAACGCTAGCAACACGACGTAGGGGCCATTTAAAAAAACAACTGTCACATTTAGAACGTTCGCTCGGAACCCACTTTGGCACAGAGCTCGCACGAAGACGTCACATCGTACGCTGGCTAGATTATAAATCGTTGCTTTTAGCTAAATTAAATTCAGAACGGCTCTTAATGGCGAGCGGATGGATATATACGCGATGCGTGCGCCAGAGAGGGAGGGTGACACGTTCTGGTGTTGCCACTAAATCTTATGGAGGGCGCCTTAAATGGGTTGTTTATTGTACGCATTTCGGAATGATGTCTTTTAATAACGCTTGCGGGTCGTAATAAAAGATCTTGCTGTGTTCTTTTCTGTATATATTACGAGGGTTTCGCGAGCTTGTGATGCGTTGCGATAGGGACTATATTCGCTTAAAATTCGCTCGATATCGTGTGTGCTTATGGGAATAAAGCTCGTCTCCTTTATAGACTGTAATAATGAGACTGTATTTTATTTATGAAATCCGCTTGAAACGTACCATTAGGCCTGGAGTTACACTGGATTGAAGTTATTTATCAAATTGTATGAAGCGACCACAACGACCGATTGGCTCAGTGGCGGGGCCCACGGAGTCAATGGTCCCGGGTTCGTTTCCCGCATCGCAATAAATATATGTATGGCCTACAGATATTTATTCCGAGTAAGTGGTAACCCCGTCAATCCACTTTGGCCAAGCGTGGCGGGTTAATACCGTTCCTCCAGATATGAAGAGGCCCATGCCCAGCAGTGGGACATATATGGGCTGTGAAAAAAAAGTTATTTAACAAAAACGGCGTATATTTCTTGATTAACTGTTTTTCAATTCACAGCGTATGTGTTTAACAATACTATAACATGAAATAAAAAACAAGAAATATAAAAAAAAATTAAAGTCAATTCACTTCTTTCCAACTATTTGCACGCTTTGCCACTGACGTTTTTTTAACAGCTCATATATGTCCCACTGCTGAGCACGGTCCTCTCCATTTCTGGAGGAACGGACGCTAACCCACCACGCTTGTACGCCTTACATATATTTTTTTCGATGCGGGAATCGAACCCGGGAGCATTGACTCCGCGGGCGATAAGCCCCGCCACTGAGACCAATCACTCATGACAATCACATCACTGACGTTATGTATTCCTAAATGTAAAAACAAAAACCTAACCTTTATTTTATACATCTAAAAAAACATTTATTTTAGTAAGTAGGAAATTGAGAGGCCCGTCCTCAGCAGTAGGATATATATGGGCTCTTAAAAAAAAACCTCATGTTTAAAATACATAAAACTATAGTTTGCCATTCTAACATAGCTTAATTTTGATGAGTTTTTGTTCTATCAGAACCCATGTGTGACACGCATATTTCAGGCAGTGCAGAAGCGTTGCCGGCCTTTAAGAAAAGTGAAGGCTTGTTTTTTGAAGGTTCTAATCGTCGTATTGCTTCGGAAACACCGTTGGAAGTAACTGTTTCCACGGGGTAGTGGTGGTACGTGGAAGAAAAGTTCACGTTTTTGCTTGACTTGTCGGAGAACCTCGTCATTGGCCAGCCTTTGAATACAGCTGATAGCGAGCATTTGTCTGTATGTCCACATTTCGCACACTTCTATAAGTTTTCTGAGGTCTTCTTTAAGCGTCCAGGAAAATTTAAATTTTAGATTTTTCCAATTTCTTCTTTTGTCCAATTTATTACCACATTGAGCTAATTACATTCAAATGTCCCTGTTGCCTAATATATGTATTATAGTGAATTTAGACAAGAATATATTAGTACGTATGAGTCAACACATCAATGTCTAATGTTCTAATTAAGCCCGAGATTTGATCATCTCGCGTTACTGATGAGATTTGTGTAAACCTATCAAATGGTATTAGGTTTGCGGGTCTGTCTGTTGATTGAACAGCCAAATCATAATAACCTTGTTATTGTTTATGTAAATATTACGGTTATCTTCTGCTTGCCCTCACTGCTGAAAAGTCACACCCTACCACAGCTACAGGATATACGTTTATCCATCTGGTGTACAATTTTATGACGCCTTTTGATATTAACAAAAAAAAACTTTTTACAATATATTTCCTGACATGACCCCAGTCAAAAATATTGTAAAAAGTTTCGCGTTATTGATATTATCCGTTGCTATGACAACGAAAAATATAAATCCGTCGTTGTCATAGCAACCCGCGCACGTCAACCCCTGCTCTTCTTCATTTCTTTTTTTTGATGGCAGTTAGTTATAACTTTAAGAGTTAACTATTTGCGATTTCTGATCTTATTATATATATATATATATATATATATATATATATATATATATATATATATATATATATATATATATATATATATATATATATATATATATATATATATATATATATATATATATATATATATTTAAAATTGTATAATATAGAATGGATATTTCATTATCAACATAAATCTGTAAAAACTAATCTCATACAATATTACAGTTATATCTAGAAAATCGAAACCATATTTATTAATAGATAAGATTTATTTGTTAGTTATTTATTTCGTTCTTTGATGTCACTTAGTTATAACTATTATGCCAGCGTCAAGTAAAATACAATAATATCAAATCTTTTGAAATGTAACTAGTCAGCTTGTCACATTACGTCTTGATAAATTGATGGCAATTCTACCAAAACCTTCTATGGACTTTTATAGTCAACTTAAAAAGTCACGATACACGCATTTATTTCATATAACTTCACTTGTACGCTTTAATCGAACTATATTGTATAAAACGCCACTACAATTTAACAAGATAACTGATAATAATATAAGATTATAAAAATAAGATAAAAAAACAACGTCATTTCGTAAGCTAGTGGGAAAAGTATTATATTTTAAAATAAGACGAGCAGGGGTGTCTTATTTTAAAATATAATACAATTCTCAGACAGAATTAGACTCATCTTGTTATTGTAGTTGTAAAATATATGAATTGTTCACACCTTCGCTTTGAAAGGACCCATTGGTCCTTCAAACCGGATACACATTTACACATATACATGGTGTAAAATTTTATGCTGCCTTTTGATATTAATGCGAAATTTTTTACCATATTTTTCCTGACATGACTGATACTTTTCGCTGTCATAGCAACTTGCTCACGTAAATCTCTACCCTTCTTATTTTAAAATAGTATTCTCAGGCAGAATTAAGCTCAACAGTTATTGCAGTTGGAAGAAAAATAGTGCCGTAGGCGTAATTATCAGAATTTGTTATTCAATATGAGTAAATTTTACAGGAACACTAAAAACGTTTTTTTTTTACATAATTTGTCAATTTTTTTCGTCCCGGGATAGGGCTCCCCCGGGTACTATAGTGCTTTACCGTAGCATGTGGGGCTCTTCTGGGGCTGACTTCCATCCTTCCTTGCGGGTCGTGGGATTCACTATGACGAATTTTAATATACCTTGTTAAAAATGACGGCGACGTGATTCGCCACCCGCCACGTCCTAATTCCCACGAAGGCGATTAGCGACTCACGGAGAGCCGTTTCGCTACGATGAATGTGAGAGGAAAGATGGATAAAAAGATGGATGAGTGTGGAGGAAGCAAGGAGGGTGTGCCGGGATCGTAGCGCGAGACAGGCGTGATGATATGTATATATGTGTCAATTTTCAGCAACAATTTTACAAAACCATTTTATTTTTTATTTATTTATTTATTCTTAATGTAGATATTTGGCATACAAGACGGTCTTAATGCCGAAAGGCATTCTTTACTAGTTAACACTTGGGTCGATGGAAAAAATAAAAATAAGTACAATAAATATACAATTAAAAACATACATATATCATACTAGCGTTTGCCCGCGGCTTCGCTCGCGTGGAATTTGATCTGCCACATTAAGTTTCGTGACAGATCATTTTAAATATATATATATTTTTTTTACTTAATTTATGGTTCACAATTTTGGTCATAGTGGCTTCCACATAAAAGGTACATATATGCTGTCGCGGACTTTTATTTAGAACTATTCAAGACAAACAATCCTACGGTACATCATCTTTGTGTAACTCCAATGGTTTAGGCAGCGTACGCCAAGATAGCTCTCAGAGGCCAGATTTTTTCCGACTTAATTGATATGTATCGTTATATATTACGACCAAAAAAATAGGTACATAAAACCATTACAAATTATAGCCTACATGTTATTCCGTTGTATAACCTATATTACTGTAAAGTTTCATCCTAATCCGTCCAGTAGATTTTTAGTGAAAATTAGCATTTATAATATTAGTAGGATAGAATTTCTATTCTGTTTCGGTTCTCTGTAATACATGCGGTGATCGCTTACCACCAGGTGACCAGGTTTGCCTGCTCTGCTATTAAAAATATTACCAATAATGTTTTGATGTTTTAAAAAAAAATCATTTGATACTTCTATGAAAACTAATCGCCAAACATCCAACGTGGCTCAACCACGTAAAAATCCAACATGGCTCAACTGCGTACATATACTCGTATCTATTATAGTTAGTTGATTCTACGGGAAGTGTCACGTTTCGGCGCCGTAAGAGAGCACACGCAGGACGCTCTGGTTGAAGATTCTTTGAAGAAAATACGTAATAAATAATTCATTTATTTAAATTTATTTTGTGCCGTTTCTCCCTTACCTTACAAAGAACTATATGTAAAAAATCAAATATAACGAGATAGCGAATGGGCACAATCTCTTACGTCGCGATCCTTTCGACAATACAAATCGTGGCTTTTAGTCAAATCGTATTCGCGGCTTGCTCCCAATCCTCGAGGGAAAGGGACGGCAGATAGTTCATCACGAGTGTGACAAGGATATAGACTGTATTGAAATTTCTGAGGAACATTTTCGCTTATAGTACATTTGTATTTTATATTCTGATTTATGTTTTATTCTGTTCTTTGTTAAACATATAATTTATCTAACTTTTTCTATGGGATAGGAAGACAAACGAACAGGCGTATCACCTGATGGAAAGCAATCAACGCCGCCCATAGACATCCGCAGCGCCATAGACAGTGCGGAAGCGTAGCCGTCCTTTAAGGAAAATGTCATTATGGGACTGGGAATAACAGGGGGAAGGAGGGAGGAGGATGTTGGGCCTCCGGAACTCTGCCGCTCACCGTATGAAGCGCGTTAGCTAAGCTACCACTAGCACGCCGGTTTTCTGCGGGAGTGTGGTACTTCCCCGGGCGAGCCGGCCCATTCATGCCACAGACAAATAATATGCTATTCTTGACAAACTTATAACTACTCTCACATTTAAAATATGCGTACATGTATGTACATACATACATACATGTCGTCACGCCTGTTTCCCGTAGGGGTATCGATCGATCTCGGCACACCTTCCTTGCTTCCACCACACTCAGCCATCTTTCCATCTATCCTTACTCTAACATTCATAGTAGCGAAACGGCTTTCCGTTGGTCGCTTCTCGCCCTTTTGGGAATTAGGACGGGACGGGTGGCGAACCACATCGCCGTATGAAGTGACAACAAATGAGTAATATATATTGTTAAATTAATGGTATATGATTGACCAAGACATAAATTAATAATACTGGAAGAGATTTATTTGAAGAAGACTTTAAGATTCAGGATCGTCGTGTGTACTAATACCGGGGGGGCCGCCATAATATTCTTGGCGCGGATTTGACCGATAAAGAAGCGATTTGGGGAGGAATTTTTGCCCAAACACCACAGCACCGCCAAGTTATCGCTACAATAACACCAACCAGCCAGTTGGTTTTATTTATTACGCGGCGCGGGAACCGTAAACTTGGCTGAAATATGCCGCCGCGTCATATATACACAGATCGAGAGCATTTGGAAGTGACATCACTTGTGATTTTCGTAAAGTAACGCCTGACTCCATTAATCATCTGTAAAAAAAGTTTTAATCCCACCATCTGGATTAGTAGCGATACACACCCCGGCCAAAACCCGAAATGTATGTTGCCTAGCAAACACTGACAAACTTTTTTAATTTTTATATATAAGCGTATTAGAATTGATATCATTATTTCGTTATTTTATGCAATATATTTTTTTTTATATATTCACGCCTATCCCCCGCAGGGGTTGGCAGAGACCACAGAGCTTCATCCGCTACCATTCATCGCAGCGAGACAGCTCTCCATTGGTCGCTTCTTGGCCTCGTGAGAATCAGGACGTGACGGGTGGCGAACCACGTCGCCGTCATATTCAGCAAATTATGTATATTAAATTCGCTTTTAGTAAATCCCACGAGCCGCAAGGGAGGATGGAGGTCAGCCCCAGTAGAGCCCTGCATGCTGAGGTAAGGCATCATAGTACCCGGGGGAGCTCGATCCCGGGACGATTGGCACGCTTGCGATTAAGCTCGCCCTTAGCCACGTATCCATTGGCACGGCAGACCGTGGATTGGCGGAGAGGAAGGGAAAGTATAGAGAAGAATGGAAAGGGCAGGAAACGAAATGCGGATTGGGGGGTTACCAGACTCGGAATAAACACTTATAAATCCATATATATATTTCATTCGATGCGGGAATCGAAGCCACGACCATTGACTCCGCGGGTAGAGTGCCCCGCCACTGAGCCAATTGGTCGCTTGTAATAATAATAAAATGTAAAAATATGGCTTATAGCAAGTATGATAATACTTGCTATAAGCCATATTTAGTTAATTTACAGCAATGTTTCAACCCATATTTCGTCTGCTCCAAATCTCACAACAGCGAAGTTTCTTCCGACTTTACGACTTTTGAATTTTGTTCCAGTTTCCCTGTTTCGTCTGTAATCATATGAACTCGTTTATTAAAGCTTATTTACTCGTCTACTTCAGAACATGAAGAGAAGAATTTACCCTTAATCGAAGAACAGAACATATATATTAACTGAATAAACAACAGTCACTAACTTACTTATTTTTTTATGGGTTAGAAAGACAAACAAGCAGGCGTGTCACCTGATGAAAGGCAATCAACGCCGTCCATAGAAATCTGCTGTGACACAGTCAGTGCAGAAGCGTTGCTAGCCTTTAAGGAAGGTGTAAGCTTGTTTTTTGAAGGTTCCAATGTCGTATCGTGGTAGCTAGAGGTAGCTGGTTCTATAGGGTGGAGTGTGGAAAGAAGTTTGTGAAAAAATACACCATAATAATCGAGATCCCTACTCATCGAGAAGGTGGCGATGAAACTTTTCCTTGTGGCTAGTTGTGCGGTAGAGGAACTCAGCGACCGGAATTATCCCGAAAAATTCCTTGGAGCACTCCCCATTGTAAGAACAATCTGTAATCAAGACAATATTTAGTTATTCTAGTGAAGGGATGAACATATAGGCGTTAGTTGATATTTGTAAATTTACCTACACAACAATCACCATGAGCATGGCCTACCTTAGGGTTAAAAAGGGTTTAAAAGGAAGAAGTAAGTAGGAAAAGGGAAATCGGATTACTATACTCAGCGTATGAAACGCGGAAAGACAAAAAAATTCAACACTCCGGAACTCAACCGCTCACCGGACGAAGCGCGGTAGTTAAGCTACCTCTCAGACGCCGGATATCTGTGGGAGTGTGGTACTTCCCCGGACGAGCCGGCCCATTCATGCTACAGACAAATAACATGCCATTCTTGACAAAGTATGCATCTGCAGCGTGGCTTTGAGATGTATCGAACTAGATTTTGATTTTGCCTAGCCGAGTTGTAGGTTTGTGTGTAAAAATATTTATTATTCAAGTATTTATTATTTAAGTATTTAGTATTTAAGTATTTAGTATCTAAGTATTTAGTATTTAAGTATTTGGTATTTAAGTATTTAGCATTTAAGTATTTAGTATTTAATATTTAAGTAGGAGTTACATCCCCTTCCCCCATTTTTTCGTGTGAGTGGAGTGGAGATACGATAGGTAATAGTATCCTTTAACACATTTGTCCCCGATACAACATAGTTGTATTCTACCCTCAAATGCAAGCAAGTCGTAAAAAGGAATCGAGACAGCACTTGTTTGGGTCTCCGTGCACCATTTTAGCGTTGATCGCACAAGTTTTACGAGCGGCGACATAAGTGCAGCGGTACAATGTGTCACAAATATAGCTTATGGCGCGGAACACGTTTCATGTTTTATCTTTTTTTTATGAGATAGGGACGCAAATGAGCAAATGTATCGCCGGATGGAAAGCAATTAACACCGCCTATAGATATCTGTCTACCTACTTACCTACCGTCTATAGCTACTCTCCTACGGCGCCGAAACGTGGACGCTGACAGTCCGTCTGCTTCATAAGCTTAGAGTCGCTCAGAGAGCTATGGAGAGAGCTATGCTCGGAGTTTCTCTGGTGGATATGATTCGGAATGAACAAATTCGCCAGAGAACTAAAGTTATTGACATAGCCTTTCGAATTAGCAAACTAAAGTGGCAACGGGCTGGTCACGTTTGTCGGAGACCCGACAATTGTTTGAGCAAACGAGTGCTGGTGTGGAGACCGCGTCTCGGTAAACGTAGTGTGGGACGCCCCCAGGCTATATAGCCACGATCTGCGCAGGGCGGCTGGCAGAAACTAGATGCGTGTAGCTCAAGATCGGGCTAGGTGGCGCTCCATGGGGGATGCCTATGTCCAGCAGTGGACTGCCGCAGGCTGTTGATGATGATGATAGATATCCTCTGACCTTTAAGATGTGAGTGGGCTTATTTTTTGAAGGTTCCAATGTCGTATCGGTGAGTTATATCTTTTACATAGAATGGTGTTAGACTTTTACTATCATACGTTCGCTTGTTCAGAGTTATTTGATTTTGCAGTTTCCGTGTTTAAGGATTCGGATAAATACCCCTGGTATGCCTGGGGCCTCTGGTCCTGGAGGGCCAATAAATGTGTAAAAATACCATTGATTAAATCTCTACCATATATATAAATCAATTGCTGTTCGTTAGTCTCGCTAAAACTCGAGAACGGCTGGGCCGATTTGGCTAATTTTGGTTTTGATTTATTTTTGGAAGTCCAGGGAAGGTTTAAAAGGTGAGTAAAAATGATTAAAAATATTAGGAATATAGTAAAAGCAACAACTTCTGTTCCCTTAGAAACTATTCCTACCTGTCGAATATTTGATCGTTGTGACGTGACTATTTTTAAGTAACATCAAGTGTAATATATAATATTAATAAAACTTAATTAACTTTATTTAATCTGTGTTGTATTTAATGAGATAAAGATATTATATTAATTTGTACTGTAAGCAAGTTTCAAATTAGAACCGTACACTACAAACTTTATCGTGTAAGCTCATATAACCTTTGTGACATAACAATATTTCTAGTAATATCATGTGTAATTCAAAATAATAATAAAACCTATTTTATATCGATCATTTTTTTTATTGTTTACAATTTCTTTTTGTGCCTGTTAAGTTTCGTCCACATTTTTTACTAAAGTTGATCATTCTGCAATTATCGTTCAGCTTTTTTATTTATTGATTCCGAGGATATATAGAAAGTCTGTCTGGTCAAAATCTTAGTTTCTTTTGTTCAGTTTGTAAATTTGTTGTTTTCTTAATAAAATAAGAAAATATCTTATCTTCTCGCACTGTTTTCCTTTCTAGCACAATGGGAAACACAATCCTATAATATGATGAATTACATCAGAGAAGTTGCTGACCGCATTATCGAAGAAAATGTCTACAGGAGAATAAATCACACGTCTTTGATCAATGGTCTGCTCATCTATCAGACATCGATTCCTCGGCAGCGGGCATTATGCGAGGGAATCTCACGTTGGGAAAATATTCAAAACTTGCACACTCACCCCTGTAACGTATTCCACAAATACATTTCAAGATAGCCGTGATTTATCTATCCCAGCGGTAAAGGGTTTGGCTTAGGGAGAGGTAATTGTGATCTTTTCCATTTTTAAATTCATTTCTTTTCGCCGTAAAGGAAAATTTCATCCCCACCATTTGAATGAGTGGCGATCTACTACGGTGCGTTTCTCTCGTAACGTTCTTTCCACGCACTACCAGTTTGTGGAACAAGCAACCCTCGGCGGTCTTTCCGAATCGATACGACATTGGAACCTTCAGAAAACAAGCCTATACATACCTAAAAGACCGGCAACCCTTCCGCGACTCCTGCTTTGTCGTGGTTGTCCATGGGCGGCGTTGATCGCTTTCCATCAGGCGACACGCTTGCTCGTTTGCCCTCCAATCCCATAAATAAAACTTTGCAGAACACGCGTTGTCTGGTTTATATTTTTTAATTAAAGAAGGCCAGATTTTTTTTTGATCTTACTAGAATTCTGTTTTACCTTACCATATTTCTTTTACACCACGGGGAGTGCTCCGAAGTATGGTTTGGAATAATACCAATAGCTTAATTCCACAACCTCACAAATAGCCTCAAAAGGACATAGGAATAAATATATGTATGGCCTACAGATATTTATTCCGAGTCTGGTAACCCCGCCAACCCGCTCTGGACAAGCGTGGCGGGTTAACATCCGTTCCTCCAGAAATGGGGAGGAGAGAATCCGTGCTCAGTAGTGGAACATATATGTGCTGTGAAAAAACTATATATATCTATTTTTATATATATATATATATATATATATATATATATATATATATATATATATATATATATATATATATATATATATATATATATATATATATATATATATTCACGCCTATCCACATTGGCAGATACCACAGAGCTCCATCCGCTACCATTTATCAAAGCGAAACGACTCTCCATTAGTCGCTTCTCACCCTCGTGGGAAACAGGACGTGACGGGTGGCGAACCACGTCACCGTCATTTTCAACAAATTAGGTATATTAAATTCGTCTTAGTGAATCCCTAGAGCCGCAAGGCAGGATGGAGGTCAGCCCCAGCAGAGCCCTGCATGCTGAGGTAAGGCACCATAGTACCCGGGGGAGCCCGATCCCGGGACGGTCGGCACGCTTGCGACTAACCTCGCCCCTAGCCACGCATCCATTGGCACGGCAGACCGTAGTAGATTGGCGGTTTTGGATTGTGGATTGGCGGATTTTTTTAATCCGTATAAAATATAATGTATAAGGAATTTTGAAATGGACTACTTAATACAAGATCTACAAGTATGTGTCTCCTTATGACATTCTTGTCGTAGCCTTGACGCGTAAATTCTGCGGCAAGAATATTAAACGCTCCCTTTAACTTCATTATTCTCATATAACCCGTCGGTATTCGATTCTCCCTTCACTCACACCATTTGACGTGACAGCGTGTCAAATTCATTTCTCCGTTACACATTTCATATTGTAAATATCAATTATTTATGTTACCTTGGCCCTGCGGGTAAAAACACCGGTCGAATCTTTTAATTATATATAGTATATAAAACTTGATTGGTGGTAGAGCCACGCTGCAGACGAATACTTTGTCGAGAATGGCATTTTTTTTAGGAAGGCAAACCGCCAATCCACGGTCTGCCGTGCCAATGGATGCGTGGCTAGGGGCGAGCCTAGTCGTAAGCATGCCGATCGTCCCGGGGTCGAGCTCCCTCGTGGACTATGGTGCCTTACCTCAGCATGCAGGGCTCTGCTGGGGCTGACCTCCACCCTCCCTTGCGGCTCGTTGGATTCGCTAAAGACGAATTTAATATACCTAATTTGTTGAAAATGACGGCGACGTGGTTCGCCACCCGTCACGTCCTGATTCTCACGAGGGCGAAAAGCGACCAATGACGAGCCGTTTCGCTGCGATGAATGGCAGCGGATGGAGCTCTGTGGTCTCTGCCAACCCCTGCGGGGGATAGGCGTGAATATATAAAAAAAAGGCAAACGAGCAGGTCTGTCATCTGTTGAAAAGCAATCAACGTCGCTCATAGACATACGCGGCGCCATAGGCAGTGCGGAAGCATTGCTTCTTTCAGGTCTTTAAGGAAAGTGTCATTATGAGTGAGAGGGGAGAGAGATCGTACGAAGCGCGATAGCTAATCTACCACTCAGACGCCGGTTTTCTGCGGGAGTGTCGTACTTCTGCGGGCAATCCGTCGAAACTTGTTTCGTGTACAATGTGGAAAAGTAGTGGTGTGTGTTTCGTTTTGTTGATAGTGGTTAGTTTAAGTTCCCCGCATCCACTTATTCCAGGAGAAAACACACATTATTATTGTTGTGTTTTTGGTTGCTCGTCGCAGATCTTAGCTAAGTAAAAGTTCTAACTGTCCAATATTCATTTCAATTCAGCCCACTCTAGACTACGAAGCATTTAATCATTGGCAAACGATTGTACTGTTCTATTAGTCAATATCGCTTGTATATTGTAAAGGTTGAATGGGCAACTGAATATCTGTATTTATGTATTTACGAGCTTCTGGGCCGTCCGGCGGCCAGAGACGGTCCGCTCTCGCTGATTTATCGCTTTGATCTGTTTGTGTTTTGAAAAGGGTTCACTCATTGTCTGTGTGGCTGGTGGAGGTTATCCATTACGACTCTGTCACTAAATACCAATCATCTATCATAGGGTTCTTGGATTATATTCAATGGAGTCACCATTGAATATATACTGTTCAGTTAGGTATATGGTTTTGTGTGAGATAGTGTAAAATAAGGTGTCGTGACAAAAGCTGAGAAAGTGATGCTTAGATGGTTTGTGCACATAGAGAGGATGGATGAAATACGACTGGCAAAAGGAATTCACGTTGCGAATGTGGATGGAGTGTGGCACCTTTCTTTTATAACTTTAGATATCGTTGGGCGCCAGTGCAACACCTACCTGGGTTTTGCAAATAAAACCAGAGTGTTATCAGTATAAAGAAATGTTTATTACATAAAAATAAAAAAATAAAGAATCAAGTAGGTGAGACACAAATTTGTAGGTCGTGGGTAAACGGCCGATCTGATTTTGCCACGTAAGCGGACTAACACTCCCCTGAGCTAGCATGCGCTCAAAGAAGAAAACCGCAGGTAGAACCCTGCAAGTTGACAGCGGTTTGCCCTCAGCGATTGTAAAGGATGCGCTGAGACACCTAAATGTCGATCCCTGAGCTAGCTAGCACTCAAAGAAATAAACCGCAGGTAGAACCCTGCCATTACATTTGCACCGCAGGTAACATACTGGCGGAGGGCAGGTGGCACCCTGGATCGCAGGTGACACCCTCCGTTACATTGTGCACCGCAGTAGAATCATTACCGCAGGTGGAATCAACCCCGCAGGTAAAAGCTGGCAGGTAGAACCCCGCAGATAAAATGTGCAGGTGAAACCCTGGAAGTGACAGATACCCATCGATTACGACTTGGCCTATCAACTTCCGTTCTGGTTAATCAGCGACAACTCGTGAAAAGCATTATGTCGAGATTGTCGTGGTGAATTAAAACCAGAACGGAATTACAAAATAAAAATTAAACACACATGTGTTATTTAAAACTTACCCTAAAACGGGGTTTGATTCCTGCACTTATTTTTAAAATAAATACTGAGCGAGGGCGCTCTTAAGAGACGTCATGGTTCCCGTTGATATTTCCATAACGGACGAACCCTCACTGAGGTGGTGTCGTTCCTCGGCACCCGTCAGTAACTTCCATAAAAAAACCCGAGTGGCACACGAATAAGGCCGAAATAGCACGAAGGCGCGAGCGCCACACCTACACCTACTTGAGTTTACAAATTCCTTTTCAAATTCTTTCAATCTGTCACCGCGTTGCTTTGAACACTTAACGTATGACAAGCAAAAAATGTTCGATGGCAGATCGTGTTTTTGTTATAGTAATTTATTATAATAATTCTAATATTAGAATAAGTATTTAAATTTGAATACGGAATAGTGTACTAATACTAATATTTTTAACTTATACTTAAACTAACTAAAATTATATCATTAAAACATGTAACCTTCCGTTACAGGAGGTGAAGATTATGTGGAGACAGGTGAAGGTTACTAATATTATAACAGTGTGTTTCTAGTAACAAAATATGACATGTAAAGGTTGGAATAAATGATTTTTATTATTTATTTATTAATTATCTCCAACAATTTTTTTATGGGACAGTAGGGCAAACGAGCAAGCGTGTCGCCTGATGGAAAGCAATCAACGCCGCCCATAGACAACCGTGACACCGCAGGAGTCGCGGAAGCGTTGCTGGCCTTTTAGGTATGTATAGGCTTGTTTTTTGAAGGTTCCAATGTCGTATCGGTTTGGAAGGACAGCTGGTTCCAAAAACTGGTGGTGAGTGGAAAGAAGTTACGAGAGAAACGCACCGTAGTAGTTCGCCACTCATCCAGACGGTGGGGATGGAATTTTCCTTTACGGCGAGTTGTGCGGTTGTGGAATTCGGCGGCGGGAATTATTCCAAACAATTCCTCGGAGCACTCCACATGATAGAAGCGGTAAAAAATGCTGAGAGATGAGACATCTCTCCGCAGCGCTAGAGAATCAAGCCGATCGGTGAGAACTTGGTCATCGACGATTCGTATCCCACGACTTTGAATGCGGTCAAATGGAAGAAGTTGATACTGGTGAGCCCCGTCCCAGAGGTGAGAATAGTATTAACAATAATTATAAATATAATATAGTAATAACAATGTCTCTTTTAATACCAAAAGCAAAAATGGTTTCATAAAACTTTCACAAAACTATGAAAGAAAATTACTTTTTTATTTTTCTTGTAAAATTTACTTATGCATTGTGATAATAACACCGAATGTATATTGAAGAAGCTTAGTATATAACTTTTAGTTTTCTTTTATTAATTGCGTTAAATACACCGAAAGTATATCGAAGAAGCCTTACCTTTAGTCTTCTTTTATTAATTGCATTAATTAAACGTAACTCAAGCACGGTTAGTTGGTAACATTTCAATTATTTGTACATCCCTCAAAATAACATGTAACCAGACCTACGCCCGAATAAATAACACCACTACTGCAATTTCTAGTGCTGTACACATCGCCCGTATGGGATTCACATAAAATATAATTTCGCCTGTTTACCAAGCGAAATTAAATGGCAACACACCGTAAGAGGTTCGTAATAATTCTTCAATTAAGCAGAGGGTAGAAACATGAGAGGACATGTGTGTGGTATTTGCTGTAAGTGACAGCGGATTTCTGAAGTGAAAACTTCTATAGCCGCGTTACACGACTCTGGGTAGGGATAAATCTGTGGGTTCGCGTCAGCAAAATGCTAATGCTTAAGGTATAGAAATACCTATATACATACTTTTTTTCTTATATATTCACGCCTATCCCCCGCAGGGGTTGATAGAGACCACAGAGCTCCATCCGCTACGATCCCGGCACACTTTCCCCGCCTCCACCACACTCATCCATCCTTTCATCCATTCTTCCTCTCACATTCATCGCAGCGAAATTGCTCGCTATTAGTCGCTTCTCGCCCTCGTGGGAATCAGGACGTGACGGGTGGCGAACCACGTCACCAAGTTTTTCAAGAAATTAGGTATATTAAAATTCGTCTTAGTGAATCCCACGAGCCCCAAGGGGAGATGGAGATCAACCCCAGCAGAGCCCTGCATGCTGAGGTAAGGCACCATAGTACCCGGGCGAGTTGGCTATGGCATACAATATGCTGTGGAATTAGTATTAAATAGATAAATAAATTACATGTATATATTGACGACCGATTGGCTCAGTGGCGGGGCCTCCTACCCACTCCTCCTCCTCCTACCCGGGGCCGCGGAGTGGAATGGTCGAGGGTTCGATTCGGAATAAATATATGTATGGCCTACAGATATTTATTCCGAGTCTGGTAACCTCGCGAATCCGCTCTGGACAAGCGTGGCGGGTTAAAGTCCATTCCTCCAGAAATGGAGAGACCCGTGCCCAGTAGTGGGACATATATGGGCTGTGATAATTTATTGTCTATTTTATTATTTATTATTTCAGATACAGTTAAAGTTAATAGTGATTATTTTCCGTTGTATGAATCGCTATTCTCTTATGTATTAAACTCCAAAATGTCCCACGAGGGAATTTCTTGTGAAGAGAAGATTTATGAGTCGACCTACTGCGGAATTAAGTAGACATGGACCACATTTAGGCGATTACCTCTAAGCGGCGGCGACCGAGGCCATGTTTGGACAAAAATAAGATTTTGGAATACATTCAATTAATATATTTATTCATATAATATTACATGAAGAATGAAACTAAGTGAAAAGTCTTATATTACAAACACAACAAAATTCGTAGTAAAGTTCTTATCCTACACTGTACTATTGATGTGAACCATTTTCTAGCATATATTCTAGTAGAATTCTCGTAATATTAAAAAATTATGTATGTATATATGTCCTTCTTTACTTTACATGTGAAGACTTTCGCTCTGCGCGCTCATGGTTTGAGACTTTCGCTCTGCGCGCTCATGGTTTGAGACTTCATTACAGTTGAAAGTTTAGTCATTCCTTTTCAACACAAGAGTCATTAGTTTTGTTAAGATTGTTGTAGTTCATTCTGTAATTTCCACATCCTTTAGTAAAACACACAATATTATTTTTTTATCGGTAGGAAAGCAAACGAGTAGGCGTGTCACTTTATGGAAAGCAATCAACACCACCCATGGACAACCGCAATGGCATAGACAGTGCGGAAACGTTAAAGGTCTTTAAGGAGAGTCATTTTGGGAGAGGGGAGATGGGTTAGGCTTCTGGAAGTCAACCGCTCACCGGACAAAGCGCGATAGCCAATCTACCACTCAGACGCCGGTTTTTTGCGGGAGTGTGGTACTTCCCTGGGCGAGCTGACCCATTCATGCTACAGACAAATAATATGCCATTTTCGACAAAGTATTCGTCTGCAGCGTGACTGTACGATTTCAAAAAAATGTTACTAATGTATTTTAGTATACTTATCTCAGATCCAAGCTAAGTAACTGACTATTCACATTAACTTAAATTGTTCAGTGTAACAATCCTATAGACAATGTTGCTAAATTAATGAACTGCGACTGTAACTTTATCCTCCGACCGCAACAAACCATTGTTGTTCAGTCCGTTGCATTGTTTTCAGACAAATTGTATTCATTCTCATCGCTGTATCGTTTTAGCTTTCATTTATGCAGGAAGTAAAATGGTTGCTATATTAATAAAATACAATTTTCACTTTTTATCCCAGTTTTCTTTTTATTCTACTGGATCTTTGACGCGAATCGCCGATTTGACTTCAAATTTTGCGCCGCTAGTGGACTTGAATAGGCCATACTCTCCAAAGAAACCCTGATCATATTCCCAGAGAGGCGCTGGAATGGACTCCTCAAGGAAAAAGGAAGCGACACCGACCCAAACACACCTGGACGCTCTCCGTAGCGGCCGCGATGAAGTCCATCGGGTTGACGTGGCCTGAAGTGAAGCGCGTCGCTCAAGACCGATCCCAATGACGAAGCACTGTGGACGCCCTCTGCCCCACGTCGGGGATATAGGAACATAACAGAGATCCCAGTTTTTGACGATAAAAGAGTAATTTTTCTTCTTCTTCTAATAGTGCCTCTCCGACTTGCTAAGGTTGGCAGCCAATTCAGCACAACTCTCCTCTTCCTTCGCGCGGTGCAACAGTTCTATCACTCGTTATCCCGGTCTACTCTCTGATATAATGTAGCCAAGACTTCCTTCTCCGACCCATCATGATCAGTTAAAGCAATTTGTCGCGGTTGGCTATGGGCGCCGTTGAATGGTTTCCATCAGGCGACATGCTCGCTCGTTTGCCCTCCTATCCCATAAAAAAAAATTATCAGTGATAAATGATGACGTATGTTGAGCAGTACCATATGATTATGAAAGAACGTAATTGAATAGCTAACATCCCCGAAGGTTCTTTGATCGTTGAAAAGGCACAGCGCCTCTGGCTGTTTTAGTACCCGAAAGCAAATACATCAAAAGCACTCCTTTTCTCGCACTCTTTTTCCTTCTTGCCGTTGTCAAATACAGAACTTTCGCCCACCTCGAATGCTAATACAATGAACTCGGAAATGTAATAAAAAATATCTACCGTTGTATCAAGAAAGACAGCCCCCCAAGGGGGAGTAGTAGGATAGGGGGGATACGAATGACACTATCAAAAATGTTATTCCCCGAGAAAGTACCGCCGACGGGCTCACTCCGTAAAACAGCGCAGATAACTTGGGACACACTGACAAATAGATTATAAAGTACCCTCCCAAGATTGTGTCACGAAAATCTTCAGTAAAAAATAGATACACATGTAACTTTACTTTAGAGTATATGGACAGTCAAAAGATTTACTTAGCTAAGATCCGCGACAAGCAAAACAATAACAGAAAATTAATAATGTGTGTTTTTCCGTTGGGTTTAGTGGATTTATTTGGAACTTAAACCAAAAACTTACCGAAAATCGGCCATCAACTCTCCACCCACCAACCACTATACACAACGCCAAACACACACTATCACTTTTCCATCTTGTACACGACACGTGTTTCGCCCCAACACATAAATCCACTAAACCCAACGGAAAAACACACATTATTAATTTTCTATTATTGTTTTGCTTGTCGCTAAGTAAAACTTAGCTAAGTAAAACTTTTGACAGTCCATATTGTGTATAGTGGTTGGTGGGTGGAGAGTTGCTGGCCGTTTATCGATAAGTATTTGGTTTGGGATCCAAATAAATCCACTTCATCCAGCAGGCAAACACACATTATTAATTTTCTGTTATTATGTGCTTGTCGCGGATCTTAGCTCGGTTTTTCGGTAAGTTTTTGGTTTGAATTCCAAATAAATCCACTTCATCCAACAGGAAAACACACATTATTAATTTTCTATTGTTGTTTGCTTGTCGCGGATCTTAGCTAAGTAAAACTTTTGACTGTCCACATAGTAATGGATTTCCGCAAAGTAACGCCTGACTCCATTAATAATCCTAGAAAGCCAAGAGTTACAACCAACGTCTCCACTTTGCCCCTTACCTTTATAAATGTTCTTGAAAAAGGAGAATGCGATTAGAGTAAGCTTTAGAAAAAGAAGAAAATTGCTTTCCTTCAGGCGACGCGCTCGGTCTTTTGCCTTCCTATTCCATAAAAAAAAACAGTTTAAACTTACCCTCCATCAAACGTCCTATTAAAATACTGGGTATATAATTTTGTTAGACGTCCGACACGACAGTGTGTAGTGTCAGATAAAGCCCTTTTCACACCGCGCGTAGATCTCGCCACCTTTTGTTTATTTTAGGCCGCGTAATTTATTACACAGTGTAGTGAACGAAGTTAGGAGCGAAACTTCTGACGACTTTCGCCTAATTACTCCATTTCATTAAGGCACGCGTTTAAAATTAAATTAATTGTATTTATATACTTTGATTGTAAAGCTTCATAGAATTAATAATTAATTGAGTATACGTAAAATAAGCGATGGCCGTACACTTTACAATCAAGAGCTATATGAGCTGTACAATGAACGAACGTCATCAAAACCATTAAGATTGGACGCCTTCGTTGGGCTGGGCACGTGGTACGGATGGACGAGGCTAGAGTACCCAAACGCCTACTCGACGGCAAACCAGAGGTCGTAGAAGCCGCGGAAGGCCTAAGTTTATCTGGCTAGATGGAGTCGAGGATGACTTAAAAGCAATCGGTGTGAGGGGCTGGAGGGAAAAAGCTAAACGAAGATCCGACTGGAAAAATTTACTGAACCAGGCTAAGGTCCACCCGCAGCTGTAATGCTTTGATGGTGATGATGAGTGTACAGATATGGGTAGTTTGGAATTGAATAAGCGAGGTGATGGTAGAGGGTTTTTTACAGCAGAGCAGGCAAACGGGTCACCTGGTGGTAAGTGATCACCTCCGCTCATAGACATCCGCAACGCTCGAGGCATCTCAGATACGTTGCCGGCCTTTTGTGAGCTTATACGCTCGTCTCTTGAATGCCTCCATGTCGTATTAAGGGGGAAATCCCGCAGGTGAGACATCGCTTCACATTCGTACAGCTAGTGGTCGAAAACCTAGACTAAATCGGACGGTGGTGGACGGCCAGCTGTTCATGTCATGGCAACGGAACCTATTTTCGGAGGTGTCAACCAATCTTCCTTATTCTGACTTCCTTCGACCGCTTTCAAGCATAGAATAGAATAGAATAGAAAAACTTTATTAATGACACTTTTATTTCACACACATTATACAAATGAACAAAACAAAAACAAAATAATTTTAATATAATAAGTGTAATAAAGTGGTTCTTGGTCAGCATTTGTATCGCCAGGCGTTCTATTGGAGCCACCTGGCGTTGGTTTTCGGCAAGAACCAATGTGGTCAGATCGCGGACCACAGTGACGACTTTGACACAGACACACACACACACACATATATATATATATATATATATATATATATATATATATATATATATATATATATATATATATATATATATATATATATATATATATATATATATATATATATATATATATATATATATATATATATATATATATTATTATTATTAACATAGCATCCCCATAATATTCTGATATTTCTCTTTCTTCTTTTTGTGGTCTTTTTTTTGGTCCTTCATCAATTCAAGTCATTGCAAGTCGGTGTAAATCATAAATATCTTGCCTGAACGGGAAAATTTGAACAAAACTTACTCATAACAAAAAACAAAAACAAACAAACAAACGCTTGGACTTCGAATCGCCCGCGGGCAAAACGCTCATTGGTTCATTCGAATTTGGAACAAACGGAAAATGTTCGTTACTTGTTCGCGATGTAACCAGCGCTCGAGTTGTAAGCAACTTTAACCAGATAAAACAAGTAAACTTTGCTACGCGATAACTGGACTAACCAAAATTGTTAACAAAGGATAACAACAACTTTCCTTTAGGGCCGACAACGCTTCTGCACTGCCTATAGCACTGCGGATGTCAATGGGCGGCGTTGATTGCTTTCGGTGCTGTCACCTGCTCGTTTTACTTCTACATAAAAATATATATAAGCAATATTAATTTCTGTTTTTCTTTAAAAAAAAAGATAGAGTAGCAATGTTTTATTACAGATAAAGAAGACTGAAGACAACCGAAAAGTGACTTTTCACTTTTCGGTTGTCTTCCGTAGAGTTTACTATACCTGAAGATACCTCGTGTTGGGGCGAAACACGTGTCGTTTACAAATGGGAAAAGTGGTAGTGTGTGTTTGGTATTGTGTATAGTGGTTGGTGGGTAGAGAGTTGCTGGCCGTTTTGCGGTAAGTTTTTGGTTTAAGTTCCAAATAAATCTAGTTCATCCGGCAGGAAAACACACATTATTAATTTTCTGTTATTGTTTGCTTGTCGCGGATTTTACCTAAGTAAAACTTTTGGCTGTCCACAAAGTCAGCAGTCCTTTTTTTACGTCTATATGTATTTAAATTTACGACTAACGTGAATTTTATTCCACATATCGTCATTCCATGAAATCAGCTGCCTACAGCGGTATTTCTGAACTGATACGACATTGGAACTTACAAAAAACAATGTCACCTTAAAGGCTGGCAACGATTTTGTGATGACAACGGTTTTGCATGTTGTCCATCTTCTTCTTCTTCTAAGAGTGCCTTTCCGACTAGCGAAGATTGGCAGGCAATTCTGCACAACTTTCCATCTCCTTTCCGAGGTGCAGCAGTTCTGGAGCACTCGCTATCCCGGTCCACTCCCTGATATTACGTAGCCAAGACTTTCTTTTCCGACCAACTTGTCTTTTGCCCGCGATTTTACCCATCGTGAACATTTCCAGCAACTTGTACCTGTCGTGTCTCATGATATGACCCAGATAAACAACTTTTCTACCTTTGACGTTGGCCACGGGCGGGGTTATTTGCCCTCCATCAAGGCAAGCGAGTTGCCTTGCAGTATGCGTATCTTCATAAAATAATGCACTGCATTCTTTACGTACCTCGGCTAAATAAACGATTCCTGTCCAAAGCTCGGGTGAAATTTCTTAGAAATTCAAATGCAGCGCGGAAGGCTCACTGCGAACAACAAAGTGCACTTTTACTTTGTAGTGTGCAGTGAACCATATTTAACGCTTGCAGGTGAGTAAAAGCTCTTTAAATAAACGTTTCCATTATAATGCATTTCATAAATACATATCACCACGCCTGTTTCCCGTAGGGGTAGGCAGAGGCGACAGATCTCCATCCGCTACGATCCCGGCACACCTTTCCCACTTCTTCGACATCCATTCATCTTTTCATTTATCTTTCCTGTCACAATCATTGTAGCGAAACGACCTTACGTTAGTCGCTTTTCGCCCTCGTGGGAATCAAGGGGTGACGGGTGGCGAACCACGTCACCGTCATTTTTATTTCAATGCATTTCTTGGTGGTATTATTTTTTATTCACCTAATAAAATGATGAGATACACAGATGTATCATCATTATGCATATTAGGATAGAGCAGCGGTTTTCAACTACCGACTCGCGACACATTGGTGTGTCACAGGCCCCTGTCAAATGTATCGCTTTAAAAAAACAACCCTACTCATATCATAGCAACGCGATAGTGATGCTTCTGTTGTTGTCTATGGCCGGAATTAATTACTTTCCATAAGCTTGTGCGTTTGCTTACCTACCCCATAAAAAAATTCTATGGGCAAACATTAAGTATTACAGTCTAGACGATATTGCTGCGTTTATACTATATACTTTAAAAAGAAAACAAGATGGCGACGTAGTTCGCCACCCATCTCGTCCTGATTCCCACCAGTGCGAGAAACGACTAACGAAGAGCCGTTTCGCTGCGATTAATGTGAGAGGAAGGATGGATGAGCGTGGAGGAGGCAAGGAGGGTGTGCCTGGATCGTGGCGGATGGAGATCTGTGGTCTCTGCTTAACCCTAAGGGAAACAGGCGTGTCAATATGTATATATTTTTCTTTTAACGTCTGTAATATGTTCTTTGTTCCAAATAAATAAATATATAAAATGACAAAGATGTTATTTATACATATAAATGTGTTATAGATATCTCATTGCTTTGAACTTGGTTTCCTCATGTCTATTCGTCCTCTCGTATTCGACTAACCACAGAGTGGAAGTAGCCTCGCCCTCAGCTTTCAGCTAATGGATATTGCAATCCAATGTACTCGACTCCAAACATACATTTAAGCTTACATTGCTAACTTAATAATTTAAGTGGTGAAATAATGATTCTCTATTTGTTTTTCATCATCAATAATACACTCAGGTTATACTTAGCGAAAATCAAATTATTAATATAGTCAAAACTTACCTTGCTATCTGTGAAAACGTTTCCAAAAAATAAAGAAGAAAGAAGTGAGTAATGGACTTTTTCTGCCAACTTACATCAGTGACGTTGTGTTTTTATTACATTTTCATAATCTTATATTATTATCAGTTATATTGTTTAATTGTGGTGGTGTATTATGCAATATAGTTTGTTTAAGGCGTATAAGTGAAGTGATATGAAATAAATGCGGGTATCGTGACTAGCCACAATTTTATCAAGACGTAACGTGATAAGCTGACTTGTTACATTATTATTGTATTCTACTTGACACTGGTATAATAGTTCTAACTAATTTCCATCAAAGAAAAGAAATAAAGTGAGTAGTATACAGAACTCACTATTATTTTTATCATTTTACTATTATCACTACCACCAAAGACCCACTACTACTTTTCCACAATACATACTTAACGTGGTTGTCTTCCGTAGAGTCTACTATACCTGAAGATGCCTCGTGTTGGGGCGAAACACGTGTCGTTTACAAGGTGGAAAAGTGGTAACGTGTGTCTGGTGTTGTGTATAGTGGTTGGTGGGTGGAGAATTGATGGCCGATTTTCGGTAAGTTTTTGGTTTAAGTTCCAAATAAATCCACTTAACCCAACGGAAAAACACACATTATTAATTTTCTGTTATTGTTTTGCTTGTCGCGGATCTTAGCTAAGTAAAACTTTTGACTGTCCATATAGTGATGGATTTACAATGCCAAAGCCGGCAACATTTCTGCACTGGATCTTGACGTCCAAAAAGAGCCATCGCCACTGTGTCCTGTCCTGCGCCACCTCCTGCCAGTTACTGATTCGTGGTTCGCACAGGTCATCTTCCACCATGTCTCTCCAGCTGTACCTGGGGCGTCGCACATGACAGCATTCAATCGGACGAAGCACATACAATCTCTTTAGCGCTCTATCCTACCCTATTATCTCAACGTGGCCATCCAACAGCAAACTAAAGTGGCAATGGGCTGGTCACGTTTGTCGGAGATCTGAAAATCGTTGGAACAAACGACCGCTGGAGTGGAGACCGCGTCTCGGTAAACGTAGTGTAGGACGCCCCTCGGCTAGATGGTGCGAGGATCTGCGCAGGGCAGCTGGCAGAAACTGGATGTGTGTAGCCGAAGATCGGGCTAGGTGGCGCTTCATTGGGGAGACCTATGGCCAGCAGTGGACTGCCGCAGGCTGTTGATGATAATTGATGATCAAGTGCTCAATTTCAGCGTTCTCATAAAAATATATTATATATAATATTTTTACTTATACTACAGAAAAAACCAGGCGTCAGTAAGAAAATCCATTAGACAGAAGCAGAACAAGTAGATGTGGAATTATGTTAATGTTTCGATTGGTTCACCGAGCATTTCTTTATTTATTCGTTTAATAACAATACAGAGAAGTTTCGCGAAACTTGGCCCTCTCTACCTTCCTAAAGACGTCGTGATTTTGCCTTGCAAATTATATTTCAAGAGCTGTACCTACTAACTAATATATTATATGTTTACAACGTAAAAATTATTAATGGAGTCAGGGGTTACTTTGCGGAAATCCATCACTATGTGAACAGTCAAAAGTTTTACTTAGCTAAGATCCGCGACATTGATTATTTGATTGGATTTATTTGGAACTTAAATCAAAAACTTACCGAAAATCGGCCATCAATTCTCCACCCACCAACCACTATACACAATATCAAACACACATTATCACTTTTCCATCTTGTAAACGACACGTGTTTCGCCCCAACACGAGGCATCTTCAGGTATAGTAGACTCTACGGAAGACATTCGAAAAACATTCCTCTCTATCTAGAGCTTGGTTCATCCAGTTTTTTCCTGCTGCTTCTATAATGTCGTCTGCCCATCTTTTCCTTTGTCTTTCTACACTCTTTTTTCCTGTCGGACCCAAAAACACACATTATTAATTTTCTGTTATTGTTTTGCTTGTCGCGGATCTTAGCTAAGTAAAACTATTGACTGTCCAACGTAAAAATTTCAAAGCTTTATTTGTAAAACCACAGTGCAGTACAGATAAATAAAATAAGAAAATTTTTTTTTTATTTTGTTTATTTTCTTTTTTTGTTTATTTGTAATATTAAGGTTTTAATTTTAGTTATTGTTAAAAAAAAGGTGTCATAAATAAAATTTTTATTTTTCTATTTTTAAAAGAAACCAGGATCAAAAAACATTCTTAATTTTTTGGATCACCAATTAGTTTAGTGACGAGGCTGCCATTCACATATTAATAGTAGCGGGTTCAATCCCCGCATGATTAAATATATGTATAGCCTAGAGATATTTATTTCGAGTCTGGTTACGTCGCTAGTTCGTATTGAGGCACAGTGGGATAACGTCTGTTCCTAGTCCTCCAACACCTCGTCGTGGTCGACACGAGGTATCCTCAGGTGTAATAGACTCTACCAATAACAGCCATAAACTTTACGGTTTCTTCCTTGCAAACTGGCTTCTGAGTGATAGCTTAGTTACCGCGCTTCGTACGGTGAGCTGGCTGAGTTCCGGAGACCCAACACGCTCCCCTCCCTCTCCCCTCCATCTACCCTCTCTCTCCCCCTCCATCTCTCCCCCTCACCTCCATGTCTCCTCCCTCTCCCCCTCCATCTCTCCTCCCTGTCATCCTTTCATTCTCACTCCTATAATGACACTTTCCTTAAAGATCGGCAACGCTTCTGCACTGCCTATAGAGCCGCACTGTCTATGGGCGGCGATGATTGGTTTTCATCAGGTGACACGCTTGCTCGTTTGCCTTCATATCCCATAAAAACACATACAATATAATTTCCTATTTCTTTCGCGGATCTTAGCAAAGTATGTTTGACTATCCATATTTATAATGGATTTCTGCAAAGTAACGTTTGACTCCATAAACTATGGTAAGTTATATAATACAGGTTGTATAAAAAATTGGTTTGTTTATTATTAAGGAAAATTCTTGAAAACGTATTTTAAATTTTTTATTTAACTTTTTATGACTGATATAATAAACATCTTAGAAGCATAATACTTTAGTAAATAAATCATTTATATGTTCAATGACTTAATTTATTAACGTTAGTTAGGATAACATTTCTATCGTCTTTCAGGACAGGACCGAAACAATAGCCCCTACTGGAGCAACTTTGAATAACTCAAACAAAATTTACAACGATAATCCTTTTGTAGCGAACCTTCCAAAACAGGATCCACTGTGGACAAATACTTAACCGCTATCAACACGGCGCGAACTAATTTAAATATCCTTCCTAAATAACCCTCGAGAATTAATTAGGCTACATTTCACCCCCCACTCCCCGTCTATATAAGGACACTCGAAGACGGAATGAAATTAGGGCGGCGTCAACGCTGTCAGCAACACGCCTCCAAAAAGGCTCTCGAGTTGTTCAAGGATATTGAAGTCTATTTGTTAATGTCTATTGTTGAGATGAGAAGTTATTTGTCAACGCGTAATTGTTTTGTTGGACACTTCAAACAACGAGAGGAGCATGTGGTTAGTTCTGCTAATGTAAAAGCAATTATTAATGATGCTAATGCAAATGCAAATACAAATGTTAGTTTACCACTAGTAAATGTTAAGTGTAGTTTAGATTACTACGAGTGTAGTTGAGATGTTTATAAAAATCGATAAATAAACAGAACGAAAAAAGGCTCTCGAGCTATTCTGCTAATGTAAAAGCAATTAATAATGAAGCTAATGGAAAGGCAGATGTTAGTTTACCATTAGTAAATGTCAAGTATAGTTTAGATTGGAAGGAGTTTAGCTACGATATCTATAAAATTCGATCAATAAACATAACGAAAAAAAGGCTCTCGAGCTATTCTGCTAATGTAAAAGCAATTAATAATGAAGCTAATGGAAAAGCAGATGTTAGTTTACCATTAGTAAATGTCAAGTATAGTTTAGATTGGAAGGAGTTTAGCTACGATATTTATAAAATTCGATCAATAAACAGAACGAAAAAAGGCTTTCGAGCCGTTTTGCTAATGTAAAAGCAATTAATAATGAAGCTAATGCAAAGGCAGATGTTAGTTTACCATTAGTAAATGTCAAGTATAGTTTAGATTGGAAGAAGTTTAGCTACGATATCTATAAAATTCGATCAATAAACATAACGAAAAAAGGCTCTCGAGCTATTCTGCTAATGTAAAAGCAATTAATAATGAAGCTAATGGAAAAGCAGATGTTAGTTTACCATTAGTAAATGTCAAGTATAGCTTAGATTGGAAGGAGTTTAGCTACTATATCCATAAAATTCGATCAATAAACATAACGAAAAAATGCTCTCGAGCTGTTCTACTAACACATAGCAATTAATAATGAAGGTAATGCAAATGCAAATGTTAGTTTACCACGAGTAAATGTCAAGTGTAGTTTAGATTGCTACAAGTTTAGCTGCGATATTTATAAAATTCGATCAATAAACAGAACGAAAAAAGGCTCTCGAGTTGTTCTATGATATTGAATTCTATTTGTTAGTGTCTATTGTTGAGATGAGAAATTATTTGTTAACCCGTAATTGTTCTGTTGGACACTTCAAACAAGAACAAGAGAGTGTGATTAGTTTTGCTAATGTAAAAGCAATTAATAATGAAGCGAATGCAAAGGCAGATGTTAGTTTACCACTAGTAAATGTCAATTGTAGTTTAGATTACTACGAGGTTAGCTGTGATGTTTATAGAATTAGATCAATACGTAGAACGAATAAGTAAGGAAGTTATTATTTAAATTGATTTATCCCCACATGCAAAGATACGATACTATATGATAAATATAGAAAATTATGGCAAAATTTTGTTAAAAATTTTTTTATTAAAACTAAAAACTCAAGTGTAACCACTGAGTTGTGTGTTGTTTTGTATTTTGTTGTATGGAAATTTACTCGCTCCGTAATATTTTCAAAATCATGTGAAAACAGTAATCAAAAAGGTAGTTCTTTGATGAACTATTCTACATTTTAAGGTGTAGGAGACCCAAACAAAGATGGAGGGGAAGAAACATAAAGGTGTAGGAGACCCAAACAAAGATGGAGGGGAAGAAACATAAAGGTGTAGGAGACCCAAACAAAGATGGAGGGGAAGAAACATAAAGGTGTAGGAGACCCAAACAAAGATGGAGGGGAAGAAACATAAAGGTGTAGGAGACCCAAACAAAGATGGAGGGGAAGAAACATAAAGGTGTAGGAGACCCAAACAAAGATGGAGGGGAAGAAACATAAAGGTGTAGGAGACCCAAACAAAGATGGAGGGGAAGAAACATAAAGGTGTAGGAGACCCAAACAAAGATGGAGGGGAAGAAACATAAAGGTGTAGGAGACCCAAACAAAGATGGAGAGGAAGAAACTTAAAGGTGTAGGAGACCCAAACAAAGATGGAGGGGAAGAAACATAAAGGTGTAGGAGACCCAAACAAAGATGGAGGGGAAGAAACATAAAGGTGTAGGAGACCCAAACAAAGATGGAGGGGAAGAAACATAAAGTTGTAGGAGACCCAAACAAAGATGGAGGGGAAGAAACATAAAGGTGTAGGAGACCCAAACAAAGATGGAGGGGAAGAAACATAAAGGTGTAGGAGACCCAAACAAAGATGGAGGGGAAGAAACATAAAGGTGTAGGAGACCCAAACAAAGATGGAGAGGAAGAAAAATTAAGGCATAAGGTCTGGTCGTCGAATTAGGTTTTTAATCATAAACAATAAAAAAACAACAAATGATATAAATAAAATTTAATAACTTTTACGAAGAAGAGAATTGTGGTTTTTATTATTTAAAAATTATTTGTTCTGAATGTTGATCGCCACGTCGGACACACTCTTGGAATCTAGCCACAGTATTCTTTGCTACTCGCTGAAGTAGCGACGTCGGGATGCCTTTAATCATGCGGACGATATATTCTTTTACTGTCGGATTTGATTCATAAACTTAAATCTTGAGGTACCGCTATAGAATCAAGTCCATAGGGTTGAGATCTGGCGACCTGGGTGGCAAGGAGATATCACCGAAATATCCTATTAAATTTATATTTTTAGAGAAGAAACGAAGGAGCTCCATGGTAAATCTAGTAGTTTTAGACGAGGTGCCATCTTGTTGAAACCTGTAACGGAAGGTTACATGTTTTTAATTATGTAACTTTACAATAGTAAGTTTAAGTTAAAAATATTAGTATTAGTACACTATTCCTTATTCAAATTTTAATACTTATTCTAATATAATAAATAATGATTTATTATAACATCTGCTCTGATCTGCCATCGAACATTTTTTGCTTGTCATACGTTAAGTGTTCAAAGCAACGCGGTGACAGATTGAAGGAATTTTTAAACTCAAGTAGGTGTAGGTGAGGCGCTCGCGCCTTCGTGCTATTTCGGCCTTATTCGTGTAACGCTCGGGTTTTTTTATGGAAGCTACTGACGGATGCCAAGGATTGACACCACCTCAGTGAGGGTTCGTCCGTTATGGAAATATCAACGGGAACCGTCACGTCTCTTAAGAGCGCGGGAAGTGAAGGCATGATGTTTTCACAATACTTTCAGAAAATAATCAGCATGCATGCATTTACTCACTGTTCGACCTTTAACTTAATGCTGCCATGGGATACCCTATATTACACATTTATTACTTGCTTTTAAATTTGCAATATCTCTGTAGGTATTGTTAGTGTAGTATTAGATTCAATTAATTCTATAATCAATTGTAAAAGCAGTGTAATGTCAGATTCAATTAATTCTGTAATTAATTGAATCTAACATTACACCGTAATGGGCCGGACGCGCGTATAGATAACGTACGAAATTTATTTGTCGTCCCACGTGAAATATACCGCGAATTAGTGGGCAATACCCTCGGCCACTGATCGAACATAATCCATTTTGATCTATCGTCCAGACGCTGGGCTTTCGATATTTTTACTGCGAACGCTTGCTGTTAGTGGATTTAGAGCGTTTTTTTCCTGTTAAGCGCTTTGTGTATGCCAGTATTGGAATTTGAAACCATTATTTAATTAATCTATGCAATAGACAAAACTTAAATTTATGTCTTGTGGCGCCATCTCTTGGCAGATTATGTAAGAATAATGACTGGTTTATATAAAAGAATTATAATAATTGTGATTTGTGTAAAATATATCATTCAGAATCATAAATGTCTATTTTGATTATCAAGCTGTATTTTGAGAATTATTTTGCAGTTTTTGAATTTGTTTACTCAAAAACATGTTGTTGCTACGTTGAAATAAATCTATTTTATTGAAGTGAAAACTTCTATAATTACGTTATACGACTTGCACTTGCATATATATATATATATATATATATATATATATATATATATATATATATATATATATATATATATATATATATATATACCTGATGAGCTCGAAGAGAGTGATGAGTGTGATGAAGCAAAGAAAGTGTGCCGGGATCGTAACATATGGAGGTATGTGGTCTCTGCCTACCCCTACAGGAAACAGGCGTGATTAGGCTACGGGCGAGCTTAGTCGTGCCGATCGTCCCAGGATCAGGCTCCTCCGGGTACTGTAGTGCCTTACCTCAGCATGCGGGACTCTGTTGGGGCTGACCTCCATCCTCCCTGCTAGTGGGATTCACTATAACGAATCATATTATACTTATTTCGTTGAAAAATGACGGCGACGTGGTTCGCCACCCGTCACGTCCTGATTTCCACGAGGGCGAGAAGCGAAGAACGGAGAGCCGTTTCGTTACGATGAATGTGAGAGGAAGGATGGATTAAACGATGGATGAGTGAAGGAACCAAGGAAGGTGTGTCGGGGTCGTAGCGGATGGAGATCTGTGGTCTCTGCCTAACCCTACGGGAGACAGGCGTGACGATATGTATGTATGTTTTATATATGTATGCTTTATCGAAAATCTTCTCACGGATTAAAAGCATAAATGCATTCAAAAGTGCAATTTCACTGATTGCCTCATAAAGAACATTTCGGATAATTTCGGATATGTTTTAACCATAATATAATATCGTAATATCTGTCTGTTCCAATGTCGTAAGTTTTAATATGTTTGACCTATAAAGCCAACTCTTGGCACATTTTCGGTACTTTAGTTTTTGAAGATACGTCTAATAAATACGCGAAAAAATCCGCCCGGATCTTTTTCGACGGTCCTTAATGAGGTAATTATGTTTTAATGACGACTTTTTGGCTCAGATGTTTGTACACGACTTCAGAATTAATGGGTTCATATCTCGGTCGTAAATTACATTTATTTTAAAACATACCATAGAGTTGATTATTGTGCCGGCCCAGAGGAGAAGTGAATTTTGTCTGTCTGTGTATTCAGTGTGCCTGTAGAAGACAACACAGAGTGTAGACGAAAGATCAAAACTCTATGTGTTATGTTTTCCACTCTGTAATATGTCTTTTAATCTGGGATAGAAATAAAAACGTTCTTACCCTAAGGTAGACTTTAGGGTAAAAATGGTTTTTATAGGATAGGAAATGAGTGGGCGTGTCACCTGATGGAAAGCAATCAACGCAGACTATAGAAATCCGTTCTAATGTCGTATTGGTTTGGAAACACCGCTTAAAGTAGCTGGTACCACAGGGTAATTGTGCATGGAAAGAAGTTTAAAAAAAACGCATCGTACTGGATCGCCGCTCATCCAGATGGTGGGGATGATTCTTAAATTAAAATCTTGGAAGGGGATGAAGGAAATGTGAAGGAAGACACAAGAATTTAGACCTTCAGATTTCTGCACTCACCGTAAAAACCGAGATAACATAGAAAAATGCTAGAAGTTAATGACGACAAATTGGCTCAGTGGCGGGGCCCTCCGCCCGCGAAGTTAATGGTCGCGGGTTCGATCCCCACATCGGAATAAATATATATTTATGAATTACAAATATTTACTCCTAGTCTGATAACCCCGCCAATCAGCATTAGACAAGCGGGTGCTGGGTGGTGGGTTTAACATCCGTTTCTCTAGAAATGGCGAGGCCCGTGCTCAGCAGTGGGACATATATGGGCTAGCCGAAAGCAATAGGGCCGTATCGCTACATCACTAGTAATAAAGGCCCATTCGGTGAGCGAGTGTGCTCGGATTAAAACTATATAATCCGCGGGCGTGGTTTATCGGATTACACCAGAGCGCGCACAACATCAACTTTGTTTGTTGACACGGATATAAAGAAACTAGATGTGTCATCGTTTTAAATTCCGCTTGTTTTTAATTAGCCCTGCATAGTAATTCTATGACGCCAATTATCTATGTCAAAAGTTTTACTTAGTTAAGATCCGCGACAAGCAAAACAATAACAGAAAATTAATAATGTGTGTTTATCCGCTGGGTTAAGTGGATTTATTTGGAACTTAAACCATAAACTTACCGAAAATCGGCCATCATAGATGACGCCATGATGATCAACGCCTGACTCCATTAATAATAACATAAGATTATGAAAATGAAATGAAAACAATACGTCACCGATGTAAGTTGAGTGGAAAAGTCACTGAAGTGCTACGACTCAGAATGCCGGAATGGAAGAGCTTGTGACAGATGTTAATATAATCGGGGGGACAAAAGCAAAGACTCCATTCGCTCGGTCACCTGAGAGAATGGAAGAGGTTCATACGGCCAAAACGGCATACGTAGCAAAAACGTCCGGACGACGTCCGGTCCGGTATTCAACAAAAAGAATTTCACTTCACTTTTTTTTAGCGAATTGATCATCTGGGGAACAAGAATCTCATAGAAAACAGACTTTTGACTAATACTCCAAATCTTTTAGTGAGCATGGAGAAACGGAAGCTATAATTTTATTCTTTCCCGGATATATCTTTAATATAACGTTAAAAACAATTAGAAAGAGGACTAAAGCCACTGACATAGCCTTTCGAATTAGCAAACTGAAGTGGCAATGGGCAGGTCACGTTTGTCGGAAATCCGACAATCGTTGGAGTAGACGAGTGCTGGAATGGAGACCGCGTCTCGTTAACAGTAGTGTAGGATGCCCCCCGACTAGATGGTGCGACGATCTGCGCAAGGCGGCTTGCAGAAACTGGACGCGTGAATCCGAAGAGAGAGCTAGGTGGCGCTTCTTGGGGGAGGCCTATATCCAGCAGTGTACTGCCGCAGGCTGTTGATGATGATGATGATGAAAATGTTAGCGACAATGATCTTTGAGTCAGGAAAGTAGAGTGGAAGTAAAGACGAAATCATTACTTGAACATCACCATCAAATCATACTAGATCTCCCTGACTCTTCTTCTTGTAGGACCACGCTAAAGCCACTTCCAGATTCGTCCTAATTCCATCACGCAACCGAGCCTGCTAAGTCCATGTTCGAGCATGGCTTTATTAAATTTCAAATACTTATTCGGTGCTACATCGTTTCCACTTTCATGTAATAAAGTCAAACGTATGAGATATTTCTTATTTATTTACATATATGTATCTAAGTCAAACTCTTATAAACAACCATCATTTGCTTTTGTGGATAGGAAGGCAAACGAGCAAGCGTGTCACCTAATGGAAAGCAATCAATGCCGCCCATAGAAATCCGCAGCGCCACAGGCAGTGCGGAAGCGTTGCTGACCTGTAAGGAAATTGTCACTATGGGAGTGGGTAGAGGGAGGGAGAGGATGTTAGGCTTCCGGAACTCGGCCGCTCACCGTACGAAGCGCGGTAGCTAAGCTACCACTCAGACGCCGGTTTTCTACAGGAGTGTGGTACTTCCCCGAGCGAGCCGGCCCATTCAAGCTACAGACGAATATTATGCCATTCTTCACAAAATACTCATCTGCAGCGTGGCTCTACCAGTATTTGCTGCTAGTTATCTGACTGTTGAGCATAGGTTTCCTCCTTCACACCATTATTTCCTGTTTCGTGTTAAGCACATCGAAATTAGAGCACATTGAAATCAGATACCATCAGTCCACTCCGAACCAATACACCATAGGAATCTAAAAAACAACAAGCCAACACATAAAGGCCAGCAAGGCGCCTGCCAGGCTTATGGTGTTGCGCATGTTTATGGGCGGCGTTGATTGCTTTCTATCAGGCGACACTCTTTCTTCTTTACCTCACTTTCTCATAAAAAAAAGGCACCGATATCTCTTTAGCGATTTTTCCTACATCATCTGTCCTTTTAACAGCAGGATATCCTATATAGGTATAGACATACTTTAAACCTGGATAAAGTTTTGTGAGTGGCGTCAGCAACATGCTGTAGTACTGCTATTACTACAGCATGTTGCTGACGCCACTCACAAAACTTTTTATACACATTTAATATTACAGTTAATTTGACATTTCAAAATATATGTTTTAAGTTGTCACTTCTGTCGGCAGTCCTCATGACTGGCTTCGATTTTTTTATTTTTATGTACATAAGATTTGATTGTGTATTTATATGTGGTTCGATCTCAAGTATATATATGGGACTCGTGTTTCTCAAGTTGCGCTGCACTACATCTCCGTGAGGACCCTTACGGCGGTGGCAGAAAATCAGATCATTCTCTGATGAATGAGTGGAGGTTGTAGCTGAGCTATCGCCCATTTCCTTCTTTCTACTTTTTCTTTCTTCTTCATTCTATCATACATATCGTCACGCCTGTCTCCCGTAGGGGTAGGCAGAGATCACAGATCTCCATCTGCTACGATCTCGGCACACTTCACTTACTTCCTCCACACTCATTATTTTCCTTATGCTAGGCCGCCGGTAAAGGGTACTCTTGACCTGGCCTTTCTTAAAAACTTGAATAATTTGGTCAAAGTATGTTTTCCGTGGTGTTCCCCTATCGACCCTTCCATCCACATTCGAAATGTAAATTTCTTATACCAGTCGTCTTTCATCCATCCTCTCTATATGCATATATTTCAAAATGTATGTATGTATGAAATAAATTTAACTATCTATTTATCTATATCACTATTACCACGATTGAATTGAACCCGTAACCATTAAATTTGTAAGTGATACGTACGTAATTTGTGTATAACCTTCTTTATAGATATCCTAACATATATGAAACTAAGCGTCATAAGTAAAGGTAACAAGGTCACAAGTCCATGTTGTCTCTTACCTCAGATTTTCGTAATATGACCGCTGTTGTCCTCGTGATAGGAATGAAATTGGCGTGTACGTGATAATTTGATGAAAACGCTAATACAATAACCCAATGAAAAGTTAACAACAATTTCTAACAAAGTTTACCGTTGAGTCACTCAAGTAAATTATACATAACTTACTACGAACATAAGCTTGTTGTTTTGTGTTTAGTTTGCTCATAAACATTTTAGCATTATTATAATTAAATTAAAGATTGGGAAAGGACGATTAATTAACCTGTGCTAATTAGTAGGGCCATAACTTACGGTGTCAATTCCTCCTGCTTTGGGATAAAGGAATGTACGGCCTTCAGATAATTATTCTGAATTCTGGATATCCCATAAATCCGCCTTGAACAAGCGTAGTGGGTTAATTTCCGTTCCTCCCGAAGTGGGACATATATGGGCTGCAAAAATAATTATATTAAGAAAAATCTATCATACCACTTCAAAATACTATAATTTATTTTCAAAGGAGGTGCCTACCTTCAGATAAATACATAGAATTAGCAGTAGGTAATAACTGTCCATAGATATGGAACACCAAAAACACGACTGATTGATTTTTACCCTAGGGTACGCCTTAGGGTAAGAATGTAAATCATGGTAGGATATGGAGAAGGTAAACGATGAGGAGACAATTGGGCTTTCAGATCTTTGAAGTCACCATAAAACCGAGATAACATAGAGGAATACTGGACCTCAATGCTAATTGTCTAAGATAATTGCCTAGTTATGTCGACTTCCAGTAATGAGAAGCAACTATTCCAAGCAATTGACTTTTAATACTAACATTATAGATAAGTCTCAAGGACAGTTATCTAGGGTAAAGTTAAGAACACGTTCTAAATTAACCGTCTCCCTTGTACACGCCTAACTCACCTTGATTGTCCGCATAATAACATTAACAAAACACTTTACGCGAACGTCGCTTTGGTCAAGGGGCCAAATCTCAAGTTATCGTGCGCCCTTAATTAACAAGATTAAATTCAACACAACGGTAGCGCACTAACAAGCTAACTGCACTACCCAACAAAGTTTATAACAGTTGCCACTTTTGCGAAACAACTTTCGTTTGTTTCGCTCGTTTCGTTCGTTTCATTTTGTTTCGTTCGTTTCGTTTCATTTCGTTTGTTTCGGTCGTTCGTTTCGTTTGGATGGATGATCCAAAAGCCGCTCGTCTCCTTCATTCTTTTTCTCGTTTCGTTTTGTTTCGTTCGTTTCGTTTTGTTTCGTTCGTTTCGTTTAGTTTCGTTTGTTTCGTTCGTTCGTTTCATTTGGATGGATACCCCAAAAGCCGCTGTGTGAACAGCGGCACCAAAGACCGGGGGGCGGTCGCCCCGTTGAGCTTAAGCCCGAGTAGTGAGGTTCATCCCCGAAGCTCGCTCCTACATCCCTGTGCGCGTTTAGATGACCCCCGATTGATTTTTCGTAACAACTATTCATCCCTGAGGCTCGTTGGTTCGTTGTCTTCGTTTCGTTCGCTTCTTTCGTTGTGTTATATTTCGTTCGTTCGTTTCGTTTGGATGGGCATCTAAATCCAGGAGCCGCTGGGAACAGCGGCACCAATAACCGGGGGGCGGTTGCCCCGTTGAGTTTAAGCCCGAGTAGTGGGGTTCATCCCCGAGGCTCGCTCCCCTGTATGGGGGTGTAGATGTACCTCGATCGATTGATCGAAACAAAGAAACTGTGCTGGGTGTTAAATAAATTAACTGGTGATGTTTGAAATCATTAAATACTGATGGTTTTTTATAGATCATAAAACTTTCAGGCTCCAAGCAAATGCTACACCTACTTATGTTTCTATGTCCCCCATGTGGGGCAGAGGGCGTCCACAGTACTCCGCCATTTCGTTCTATCTTGAGCTATGCGTTTTATTTCGCCCCAGGTCATTCCGATGCTACCCACTTACGCTATCACCGTACGTCGCCATGTTTGCTTGGGGCGGCCACGCTTCCTTTTACCCTGGAGGTTCAATTTGGGCTTGCTTAGGGAAAAGCTACACGTCATGACGTATTCCGTTCTCTTTGTTTACGGGAATATTAATTAGAATCCGTGAAAACTATGAATATATTTACATATTATATGAACTTCGTTCTGCATTTAAATTTATTACAAACACCGAACCATCTCTAGAATCAAATAATATTGATACTATAAAAACATTTGATAAAAACTATATGCGTAATAAATATATATATATATATATATATATATATATATATATATATATATATATATATACATATATATATACATATATATATATACATATATATATATATATATATATATATATATATATATATATATATATATATATATATATATATTAAAAATGGCAGTCCTTCAACCACCGTACGGTTTACTCGCAGATTTCTGCCACGAACTGTGGAAATGTGGAACAATTTACCACCTGCGGTGTTCTCACGTGATTAAGACATTGACATATTCAAGAGAAAAGTGTATATGTTCGTTGCGGATCTTTGGCGTTGCGGATGTCTACAGGCAGCGGTGATTGCTTACCACACCACTAGACTCACTGCATAATCACATTTTCGGATTCTCCTCATTTTTGTGGGAATGAATATAAATCCTTTACATTCTAAGGCACCTTGACGGGTACTTGACAGACAGTCAATTAATTTATCCTGACACGGTTGTCGAATCTGTGACCACTGAATCCGAAAGCGATAGCTTTGCACTTCCAATTATATCATCGAAACTATAACGGTTCTAATTCACAAATGACTATAATTATTATAATAATTGTGGATTTTGATCGAGTAGCCATAATAGTTCTTTGTTATTTCAAGGATAGAAAAACAATCACATACAGGGTGTCCGGTGTTATAATTAGGTTATTTATCGAATAATAAGTAAACGCGAGCTTACTGATTATTTTCTGCCGTTATTGAGAGCGACAGGATGTCTGCATTCACTTCATGCACATGGTTTTAACAAGATGACGCTATTCCTCACACTGCTAGAAAGACCATGGAGTTTCGTCGTGATTTCTTTGGTGTTACCTCCTGGTCATCCAGGTCACCGGATCTCACCCCTATAGACTCGTTTCTGTGGCGGTATCTCAAAAGTCTATGAAAAAGACCCAACGACTATCTCAGCACTTAAAGGTTATATTTTCCGACATTATCCCAACGTCACTACTTCAATGAATGGCACAGAGTACTGTGGCTAGATTCCAAGAGTGTGCCCGACATGGCTGTCAACATTTAAACAAAATAATTTTTGATTTAATTTATGCAATTCCCTTCTTCGCAAACTAACTAACTAACTTTATTGGCGCAGCCACCCAAAATGGATATTGTCATCCGAACAGGTCTTACGCAACCGTACCCTGTCATCCTCCGCCAAGGTAGCGCAAGTCATCCTCCACCATGCCCCTCCAGCGGTACCTGGGGCGCCCCACAGGACATCGTCCAGTTGGGCGATCCACATACGCTCTCTTGACTGCGCGTTCCTCCCCCATCCTCTCAACGTGGCCCAGCCAACGAAGTCGGTGAGCCTTAGTCTCTCCTACTGCATTGAGTTGGGCCACCAGATACTCGATTTCGGCATTTTTTGGCATTTGCAAAAGTTATTTTATTTATTAAAATAAAATGACATTTACGAAAAGAGTAGTATAAATATATTCTTTATTGTTTGACCGGACATCCTATATATAAAATGATGCCTGGCCCATATCTTGGACCTAATAAATCACTGACACCAGCGCAGGAAGTGAGTGACAGCAGAAAAATGATACACGTCTTCCATTTTGAGGCCGTTAATAATACAAGCCTTTTTTCTTCTATCTGGAACTCACGATGATTGGACAAGATAGTATTTTTGATGGTAGACTAATGAGAATTGTTGTACATTATATTTAGTGAAATAACATTTGTAACTAGCAAGTTTACTATGCCAACTTAAGCATACTTCTGTTATTCATGGAGTCAGGCGTTGCTTTGCGGAAATCCATCACTATATGGACAGTCAAAAGTTTTACTTAGCTAAGATCCGCGACAAGCAAAACAAAAAGTTTTATTTAGCTAAGATCCGCGACTAGCAAAACAATAACAGAAAATTAATAATGTGTGTTTTTATCCGTTGGGTTAAGTGGATAAGTTCCAAATAAATCCACTTAACCCATCGGAAAAAAAACACACTTTATTAATTTTCTGTTATTGTTTTGCTTGTCGCGGATCTTAGCTAAATAAAACTTTTGACTGTCCTAACTTTTGACTCCTATCATACTTCTGTTGTGTTGTGTGTGGCTTATATGGTATACACTCATGGCGGAGAGGTCGTGGTTTTGGATAACAGTGGGTTGTGTATTGTGGGTTTGAGTAACAGCTTCAGAAAGGCTTCGCCATCTTACTTACTTATACGTCGCATTGCGTTTTTTTATGGGATAGAAAGGCAAAAAAACATCTCACGTGATGGAAAGCAATCTGTAATGTATTATTAAATCAATAATTAATTAAAAATAATCTAGATTCAGTATAATAAACATGTTTATTTTTTTGTTGCAGGTAAACCTTCTATTTTTTTTGGACTTAAAAAAAAACCGAACCAGACTGGTTCAACAACCAGTATACTATATTACGAAGCTATCTGCATACCTCAGCAGCAGGTAAATGTTTAATTTTTTTAATGCCACAGTATATTCTCTACGGACATATTTCAGGTTGGCAATAGCATAATTTAACTTGATAGTGTTAAAGTTAATTTTTCATGGGATAGGAAGGCAAACGAGCAGGCGTATCACCTGATGGTAAGTAATCAACGTCACCCATAGACATCCGCAGCGCCATAGGCAGTGCGGGAGCGTTGCCCACCTTTTAGGAAAGTGTCATTACGGGAACGGAAGGGGGAGGGGGTAAGGGGAGGGGATTGGGCCTCCAAAACTCGGCCGCTCACCGTACGAAGCGCGGTAGCTAAGCTACCACTCAGACGCTGGTTTTCTGCGGGAGTGTGGTACTTTCCCGGGCAAATTCGTGCTACAGACAAATATTATGCCATTCTTGACAGAGTATTCGTCCGCAGCGTGGCTCCACCACTAATTGAAATTGTTAATAATGAAGAGAAGAACGCTTTGTATGCACAATGATAATGCGGTTAATCTCCCGTAGAGCAGTAAGCCGTGTACAGACTCCACAAAACCACGCAATCCCAACACAAAACCGCGCTCGACTGTCCAGGAAATTGCTTGTTCCCGATCTGTTTGAGATCGTCTAACTCGCTGCGGAATTCGCATCGAACGATTTTCTTTTATCTGACTATTCATGCGTCGTTTTGTCCGTATTTCTATTCATAAAATTATTTACAATACGTTTTATAATATAATATAATAATATATTTATTTTCAAAATGTATACATATGTTACAGGACACTAGATCCCAAACTAGGATTCCTTGTGTTGTATAAAACTAGGCTCTTCCCTTCGTAATTAATACATAAATGTTATAAATATCAAACAAAAGAGTAGAGAAAAAACAAGAGATGAGATGAGATTAAACACTAATGATAATAAACAATAATGGATTAAGTAAGATAATAAATTATTAAAGATGTGATCTGTATGTGTGAACATGTGTGTGTTTGTGTGTGTGTATATAAATGTCTGTAAGGATTCTGTGATATTATAACTAAGTGTATTTTATAGAATTTAACGGAGAGCCGTTTTGCTACATCGAATGTGTAGATAGTATGGAGGAAAAGATGGATGATTGTGGAGGAAGCAACGTGACGCAAGGAAAGGTGTGCCGGGATCGTAGCGGGTGGAGATTTGTGGTCTTTGCCTACCACTACTGGAAACAGGCGTGACAATATGTATATTTATGTATGTATTTTATAGAATAAATAAATAGGAATATAAGAAGTATACGTATCAACGCAACCACTACTCTATAGAACCAGCTGTCTCTTACGCTGTTTCTGAACCGACACGACATTGGAACCTTCAAAAAACAAGCCTACACGTTTTTTAAAGGCCGACAACGCTTCTATAATGTCCATGGCATGCGGCATGCGGATATCCATAAGCGGCGTTGATTGCTTTCCATCAAATGACTCGTCTGTTTGATTTACTATAAAAAAAAGTCGAAAATATTTTGTTATTTAAAATGTGTGTTGTTGCTTAATTAAATCATTCCTTGGGGCTCGAAACTTTTTTGCCCCTTCCATTTTATCTATCCTTTATCTACCCCTTCCATCCACCACCACTTCCCAATGATGTTTAGCTTCCTCCTTAAAAAATGACGAAATAAACCGTCCTGAATATAACTTCTTCTTATAGACCTATGTCCCCGAGGTGGGGCAGAGGGCATCCACAGTGCTTCTCCATTGGGATCAATCTTGAGCGTCGTGCTTCACTTCAGGCCACGTCAACCCGATGGATTTCATCTCGGCCGCTACGGAGCGTCTCCAGGTGTGTTTGGGTCGGCCTCGCTTCCTTTTCCCTTGAGGAGTTCAATCTAGCGTCTGTCTGGTAATATGATCGGGGTTAATTCGGAGAGTTTGGCCTATCCAAGTCCACTTGCGGCGCAAGATTCGACGTCCAATTGGCGCTTCGTGATAAAGATCCAGTAGGCATTCGTTGGATATTTTCTCGGGCCAGAAGATTCCGAGAAATTGTCGACAACGTCGGTTAACGAAGACCTGAATATGACAATCATCCAAAAATCACTCCCATTAGACATCCAATACATATATAATAAATCGCTAAGCCATCACAATTTTATTACGTACCATAAACGTCATTACAAATTACCCCATTTGATCGTATTTTTACGATCATAATATACGAAGCTGTGAACAGTGTTACCCACATCTCCGCGTGATATGATGAGAGATCGTGACGTAAGCGATGACGTCACGAGCTCTTATCAGCCATCACCGCCTCCATAATAGGAGCTTTGGCCTCGGGGAAAACTATCGAATTTCCGTCGCGAAAATATGACGTGACGTACTTATCACTATGTCCTTGCTAAAGACCTTAAGAGCTTCATATTAAATTTCATAACAATGTTTGCTTACTTCTAGAAATTGACTATTACTTGATAAATACCGATGTCTATTGTTACAGATCTTTCTTTTTGGATTTCTAGTGGTAGCGCCACGCTGAGGACGAATGGCATGTTATTTAACGGTAGCATGGATGGACAGGCTCGCCCGGGGAAGTACCACACTCCCGCAGAAAACCAACGTCTGATAGCTTAGTTACCGCGCTTCGTACGGTGAGCGGCTGAATTTTGGAGGCTTAACACCCCCCCCACCTTTTTGTTTCGCGTTTTATTTAACGGGTCGGGCTTAAATTACATTACACGTTAAGGGTAGGGGCTGTTGATGGATTCTGTTATGCATGTGGTGTTGCAAATGTCTATGGGCGGCATTAATTGCTTTCCATCAGCTTACATGCTTGCCCGTTTGCCTCCCTATCCAATAAAAAAAGGAAAGGGAGTTATTACAATTCTATATATGTACCTATATTTATAATAAGATCAGAAATCATATCGGAAAAGTAAATCTTAAAATATCATATAGATTATATTTTATACAACTTATATCATAGTTTATTTATTGGAAAGATGAGATAGATGGGTATATTTAAATTAGGATAAAACTAGGTGTCGAGTTTCCAACACGCTCTGCGGAAAGATGTGCAAATAGAGAAAAAAACCTGATATATCTACTTCGTTATGGGTCTAGAGATTTTATTAGATTTTAAAAACAAAAACCCGATGTTTTTATATATTTGAAGAGTATATGAGATCACAAGACACTTTAAAGATTTCAATATATAAATGATAATTAATAGTAATACTTTTATTTTTAAAATGTTGACACATGTTACATGACTCTAAATCCCCAACTAGGAATCCGTGTTTTCTGGAAAATCAAGTGACTTTTGCCCATCATTAAAAAAACATCTTTCTTTGCCGAGACGCGATCTCCACTCCAGCAAATCTCTAACGGTTATCGGCTCTATCCTGTCCTATCCTACTAATATTATAAATGCGAAAGTTTGTGAGTATGGATGTATGTTCGTTACTCTTTCTGGATAGATTTGGATGAAACTTTACAGTAATATAGGTTATACATCGGAATAACATATAGGCTTGTAGCCTATATGTCATTCCGATTTCTAATGATTTAATGTAATTTTGGTCGTAATATAATTTTAGTATTAAGTAAAAAAATATATTTATTTAAAATGATCTGTCACGAAACAATGTGGCAGACCAAATTCCACGTGTGCGAAGACGCGGGCAAAAGCTAGTATTTTTATAATTATGGCCAAATGATCTACAATCAAACCACTATATAGCTTTTTAGACGATGGGATAAATAAAATCGCTTTTGTCCATTTATTTTCTCAAAATCCTAAACATAATAACGTGACACAGAAAAGCAACTGAGAATATATATCTTCATATATTCTTTATGATACCAGGATACGTAATAATATGAAAAAAGAAACTGATTTACAACCCACTAACATATCGCATCCCATTCCGGGGTAATTTATGTTCTTAGGAGCCCGGGCACTGGGGGAGTTTTGGGCGACAAAAAAACTCGACAAATCGCCACTCGGCGAGATGTTGGAATCGACGATTTCTCATAAGAATCGTTTGATGATATTTCACGAAAAGTTCTCGCTAGAGACGATGCTGTTCGAAAAATGATTCGAGGTGTTTTATACTTAAAAAAGAAATGCAACAATGCTTAGTCTGATAGAATCAATCAGCACAATTCTTTTAATGGTAGAGCCACGCTGCAGACGAATACTTTGTCAAGAATGGCACAATATTTGTCTGTAGCATGAATGGGCCAGCTCGCCCTGGGAACTACCACACTACCGCAGAAAACCGGCGTCTGAGTGGTAGCTTAGCTATCGCGCTTCGTACGGTGAGCAGCCAAGTTCCGGGAGCCCTACACCCTCCCCCTCCCTCTATCCCCTTCCCCTCCCATTCCCACTGCCATAATGACTCTTTCCATAAAAGTCGGCAACGCTTCCGCAATGCCTATGGCGCTGCGGATATCTATGGGCGGTTTTGGTTGCTTTCCACAACACACCTGCTCGTTTGCCTTCGTATCCCATGAAAAAAAAAATAAACGATAAATTCGCGCTCGAGACGATGCTATCGGAAAAAATAAGTTGAGTTGTTGCAGTGAAAAAGCTAAAATAATTTTCAAGTTTCAAGCGTACTGCCAAGTATTCTACACGTGCAACTTGTGGTATGTTTACACGCAGCGAACCATCAACGCCCTGCGGGTCCAATATAACCACGGTTTTAGAATATTATTGGGGCTGCCCCGTTTCTGCAGTGCATCAGGTATGTTCGTTAAAGCGCGCACCGATGGTTTTCGGGCCATTTTGCGAAAACGAACAGCCTCGTTGCTTCACAGAATACGGGATAGCTTCAACTTTATTATGAAAACCGTTGTTGCTAGATTCGCGCCTTACGATACAGCTAAATCGGCTTCAATGTAAATGATTTACTAACATAATTTTTAAGGTGTACATAATTACTAACACAAAAATATGTGGACAGTTAAGACTTTTACTTAGCTAAGATCCACGAAAAGCAAACAACAATATAAAATTAATAATGTGTGTTTACTTTATTTAATTAATAATGTGAGTTGCTGACGGCCGTTTTTTCTGTAAGATTTAGTTTAAGTTCTCCGTAAATACACTTCTTCCGGTAGAAAACATACTTTTTTTTGCTTATCGTGGATCTTGGCTAAGTAAAAGTTTTAACTGTCGACATAGTAGTCGATTTCCGCAAAGTAACGCCAGACTTCAGTGATCATAACACAAACATGTAAAAATGTAAAATGTATGAAACAAATAACAGATACTTTGTTCAACAGATTATGTACAGTGTTTCCAGTAATGACAATGTACTAAGGTTATATTTTATTCTAGTAGGGCATCGGTCGGTCTAGCCGCAGTTGAGATCCCTGCAATTTGATGACAGTGTATAGTATTGTCACTTAACCAAGAGATGGCGTTGAAATATAATAAGCATTAATGTAATAGCAATGTGAAATTTATTTCTTACTACTAGCCACAGTATAATTGACATTAATATAAAAGCATTGTAAAATTTACAGTTAAAATTTACCACTAGCCGCAGGTAAGAGGCTTCCCATTAATTACTGGACATTATGTATGTATATTAATAAGCCCGTGCATAGTTTTGTGATTTAACCAAGAGATGGCGTTATAAAGGGGGGCATTTAATAATGGCTAAATCGGTGAACACTTATTATTTGAAAGTCTTGTTATTCTTCTAAGAGTACCTCTCCGACTTGTGAAGGTTAGCAGACAATTTAGCACAACTTTCCTCCTCCTTTTCGAGGTACAGCAGTTCTGGAGCACTCGCTATCCCGGTCCACTCCTTGATATTACGTAACCAGGACTTTCTTTTTCGACCAACTTGTCTTTTGCCCGCGATTTTTCTCATCATGATCAGTTGCAGCAATTTGTACCTGTCATTTCTCATGATATGACGCAGATAAGCGTCATATCATGAGTATGTATGTACGTATGTACGTAACTTTTCTACATTTGACGGTCTGCAAAAGTTTACGTTTTTGCTTGACTTGTCGGAGAACCTCGTCGTTGGCCACCTTTTGAGTCCAGCTGATATTCTGATGAGCTTGTTATTAACCCAGTTTAATGCAAGTAAAGAAATTATTTCCATTATTATAATTTCTATCAAGCGACGCGTTCTCTCATTTGCCTCCCTATCCTGTTAAAGAATATGTTTTTTTTTTCATGTTGATTGATTGGTGTTGTGTATTTTGTGCCGTGAAATATTCTTTCGTTGACTCCAAACATTTCCTCGGCCATACCACGATCCGAAAATTTACGTCTCCTCTGTCGCGGTACGGGCCCCACAGTAATGCGTCCAAACCGCTACAATGATCGAACCTCAAAAATAAAACGGCCCAAGCCTTCGGGCGCGAGGTTGACAAGGGTTAATGGACTGTCGGGGATTTTATTTTGTGGCTATCATGCGTGGCCTCCATTTTTATATGATTCCTTTAAGTGCATATCAATCTTTGGGAAGCGGGGAAAATTTTGTATAATAGTACCCCGTTATCCCCTTATATGCCTGGCAATATATCCATGTTAATCTGCTTTTTTATTTTTTTCTTATATATTCACGCCTATCCCGTGCAGGGGTTGGCAAAGACTACAGCTCTCCATCCATTACGATCCCGGCACACCTGTCTTGCTTCCTCCACACTCATACACCTTTTCATCCATTCTTCCTCTCACATTCATCGCAGCGAAACGGCTCTCCATTAGTCGCTTTTCGCCCTCGTGGAATATTTTGTTAATTTTGTACACGACACGTGTTTCGCCCCAACACGCGGCATCTTCAGGTATAGTAGACTCTACGGAAGACAACCGAAAAATTGTTGAAAAGACAACTGAAAATTTTCGGTTGTCTTCCGTAGAGTCTACTATACCTGAAGATGCCGCGTGTTGGGGCGAAACACGTGTCGTGTACAAGATGGAAAACTGATAGTGTGTGTTTGGCGTTGTGTATAGTGGTTGGTGAGTGGAGAGTTGATGGCCGATTTTCGGTAAGTTTTTGGTTTAAGTTCCAAATAAATCCACTAAACCCAACGGAAAAACACACATTATTAATTTTCTGTTATTGTTTTGCTTGTCGCGGATCTTAGCTAAGTAAAACTTTTGACTGTCCATATAGTGATGGATTTCCGCAAAGTAACGCCTGACTCCATTAATGATATATATACTATTATAACGTTGGGCCATTCGTATTGTCAACGACTAAGATCACAATAAAGAATATATCTATCTATCTATCTATGATATAAATGCTGATTATAGATTCAGATAGACCACTGAACAGCACGGTGGAATCTATACCGGAATCGGCGGCGTGATGTAGATATTTAAGGATAACATAATGTAAGAGGTAGAAGGTACATTAATCATCGTACATGAGACGTTGATGGGAAAAACGCTTCGCTGCCACGATTTTATTACTGCCAATAACGCCATAACAAATTGCTCACTTTAATCTATCACCACGATGAAAACACGAGATATTTATCGTGTGATCTGAATCATTCGTGCGTGTTTTATAAAGCGAGACAAATAGTTGCATTTAGCTTAGAACGTGTGTATGTATTTTTAATGAGATAGAAAGGCCGGGGCAAAAGTACCCTTAACTGACCTTAAAGAAGTGAAGAATAACATATTTTTTTTGTTCTAATCTTTTTCTTTTTCCGCCTCGCTGTCAACTGATTACAAATCGAGTAGACAGACACATTGTGGATAGGTAAACAGATGAGTTACATGTGGACGCACACACTACTACTTTTCCACCTCGTAAACGACACGTGTTTCGCCCCAACAGGCAGGCATCTTCAGGTATAATAGACTCTACGGAAGACAACCGAAAAGAGAGTTCACTTCACCCAGCAGGAAAACACACGTTATTGATTTTCTGTTATTGTTTGCTTGTCGCGGATCTTAGCTAAGTAAGACTTTTGACTGTCCACATAGTGATGGATTTCCACAAAGTAACGTCTGACTCCATTAATGAGATGAGTTACAGTTATTTAAATATTTGCACACATAGAGAGAAGATGTATGGGTCGGTAGTGGAAGACCAAAGAGAACATTCCTTGACTTAATTATCCAAGTTATTAATAGCTTGTATGAAGAGAGCGATGAGTGTGGATGAAGCAAAGAATTGTGCCGAGATCATAGCTGATGGAGATCTGTGGTCTTTGCCTACCCCTACGGGAAACAGGCGTGGTGATATGTATAGATGTATAGATGAAAAAAAAAAAAAAAAAAAATATATATATATATATATATATATATATATATATATATATATATATAAAGATAGCACAACTCGCCGTAAAGAAAAATTTCATCCCCACCACCTGGATGAGTGGCGACCGTAGTACTACGGTGTGTTTCTCTCGCAATTTCTTTCCTCGCACCACCAGTTTGTGGAATCAGCTACCCTCGGCGGTCCTATACATACCTAAAAGGCCGGCAACGCTTCCGCGACTCCTGCGGTGTCGCGGTTGCCCGTGGGCGGCATTGATTGCTTTCCATCAGGCGACACGCTTGCTCGTTTGCCTTCCTATCCCATAAAAAAAAGATAGATAGTGATTTTTGACAAGTTTTTTGAATATTGAGAGAGACTTTGCTTGTCTCACCTTCGGCGTCAACGAATTCCATAACCGAACAGCCTGTACTGTGAAATATGAGGTCTATGTGAGGTCATAGAATTTGGTGTGATGAGCAGGCATTTTTGATATTAAGTTATCATATATCCTCAAATATATCGACTGTGGATGATTGAGAAATGTTTCAATAGCTCTCGATTTATTACTTAAACTTTGTTTCTTCTTTTTTCTAGCAACTAGTACCATAAATGTCGTCAGTGACATGTCAAAAGTTCCTCTCTATCTATTTACAGCTCTTCAAACTTTTCACATAATACGATCAACTTTCCCGACGTACCTACATACGCGTCGCGATTTTAAAAGCCTGTCGTTTTGATGTTGTCATGCCTGTACAACTTTGTCAACTATAAATTTCACAATTTCATGCTGTCGTGTTTTGTTGACTCCACATTGAAGGCGACACTGAATTTATTTTGATTCGTTTACCAAAAAACGTTTCTAAATATACGCTCTAGGTGTCAAAGCTTAAATTAATCTATTGTTTATAGTACAATCAATATCCACGTACTCTCTTATCTGCTATAGGCATTGCAGAAGCGTTGTCGACCTTTAAGAAATGTGTAGGCTCGTTTTACTTTAACAATAAGAATTAGAGCCACGCTGCTGACGAATACTTTGTCAAGAATGGCATATTATTTGTCTGTAACATGAATGGGCCGGTTCGCCCGGTGCAGTACCACACTCGCGCAGAAAACCGGCGTCTGAGTGGTAGCTTAGCTACCGCGCTTCATCCGGTGAGCAGTTGAGTTCTTGAAGCCCAACGTTCCCCTCTCATAGTAACACTTTTCTTAAAGATCGGCAATTCTTCTGCACCGCTTACAAAACTGCGGATATTTACGGGCGGCGTTAATTGCTTGCTGATGACACGCCTGCTCGTTTGCCTTTCTATCCCATACAAAAAACGAATAAATATTAATCAACCTATCATAAGCCCGAGGAAGTTTAATACTGAACGTCAGTTTTTCACTTTCTCCTTTCGCTATTTGGTTTCTTGTTTGAAAATTACATCACACCGTTCAAAGGTTTTTTTAAAAGCATGCGAGATTAAATAGAATGGAATGTACTTTATTTTCTCTTTCACATGCAATGCCAGTACGATTAGATACATATGTCATCATCATCAACAGCTTGCAGCAGTTCACTGCTGAGAATAGGCTTCCCCAAGAAGCGCTACCTAGCCGGATCGTCGGCTTGATGCATCCAGCTTCTGCCAGCCACCGTCGTCGCACCATATAGCGGGGACTTCACACCACGTTTGCCGAGACGCGGTCTCCACTCCAGCACTCATCTACTCCAGCGGTATTCAGAATAAATATAGGAAGGAAAACAAGTTTTGTAAGAGTGAAATTCTATACAAGAGAAAAAATCTTCCCTTAATAGTATGACCGCAAAAAACGATTATCTCATTCATTAATGCAGCATCCCGTGGTACTGCTGAGTGGACCGCAGACGTATCCGCTTATCATCCAGTCGCAATATTAATATCCACTCGGATATCCTTAGGCGGATCCAATCAATTTTCTATTTTGGTATTAAAGCCCTATTCGCTGGTACGAGTGCTTCGTTTACAAGGGAAGGAACAAAAGGATACTGTAATTGAAACATTTCAGGATTAATTAACGTTTCTATGACTATATTCAGTTACGCAGAGGCTTTTTGTTTGTGTTTTTTCTAGTGGATACTGTTCAAAGTGAAGGTGAAATGTTTAAGTTCGACAATGCTTCTGTAATAACTATGGTGTCGCGCATATCTATGGGTGGCGTTGGTTGCTTTCCATTAAGTGACACATTTGCTCGTTTGCATGTAATAAAAAAAATATATATGTATACTCACACTCACGAATATATTTATATATATATATATATATATATATATATATATATATATATATATATATATATATATATATATATATATATATATATATATATATATATATATATATATATATATATATATATATATATATATATATATATATATATGTTTTTTTTATGGCATAGGAAGGCAAATGAGCAGGCGTGTCACCTGATGGAAAGCAATCAACGCCGCCCATAGACAACTGCAATGCCATAAGCAGAGCGGAAGCGTTGCCGACCGTAAAGGAAAGTGAAATTATGGGAGTGAGAGTGGGAAGGGGAGGGTGTTGGGCCTCCGGAACTCAGACCGCTCACCGTACGAAGCGCGGTAGACAAGCTACCACTCAGACGCCGGTTTTCTGCGGGAGTGTGGTACTTCCCCGGGCGAGCCGGCCCATTTATGCTACAGACAAATAATATGCCATTCTTGACAAAGTATTCGTCTGCAGCGTGGCTCTACCACTATATATATATATATATATATATATATGTGTGTGTGTGTGTGTATATATATATATATGTTTATGTGTGTGTGTAAAAATTATATATTTTATTATTTTATTAAATAAATACTGCTTTTATAATAAGGATATTTAATGAAGGAAGGAAGGAATTTATAATAAGAACTTATAATAATACTTTTTCTCGTTTGCCCTCCTGTATTAATAAAAAAGGAAGGAGGTTTTGTGGTGTCCACGAAAACCATAGGCTTCCTTCGTTCAAACACTTTTTAATTTTATTCTTCCCCATACGCTTATATATCGTAACTCAAAATCCGCATACTCTTTTTTTACTTTTCAAAACCAATCAGCTCGCTTTATTTGAAACAACATAATATACCTTTCACATATTATCTCTTATATGATCTTAAACTTTATCATATCTTTCTCTGCGTTCCATTCCCCATCGTACATATTACATATGGAAGACACGATATTGTTTTTTGATTAAATACTGCCTTTAAAATGAACTATAAATATTCATATTTATAGTTATATTATATTTATAGTTATATTATATTATAGTTATATATTATATTATATTATAAGCGTGCCGATCGTCCCGGGGTCGGGCTCCCCCGGGAACTATGGTGCCTTACCTCAGCATGCAGGGCTCTGCTGGGGCTGACCTCCATCCTCCCTTGCGGCTCGTGGGATTCACTAAGACGAATTTAATATACCTAATTTGTCGAAAATGACGGCGACGTGGTTCGCCACCCGTCACGTCCTGATTCTCACGAGGGCGAAAAGCGACCAATGACGAGCCGTTTCGCTGCGATGAATGGCAGCGAATGGAGCTCTGTGGTCTCTGCCAACCCCTGCGGGGGATAGGCGTGAAATTATAAAAAAAAAAATTATATTATATATAAATATTTAAATTTGTTATTACAATAACAAATTCAATTAAAATAATATGATGGTTCGCCAACTGTAACGTCCATGATTTCCACAAGGGCGAGAAACGACGAACGGAGAGCCGTTTCGCTAGGATGAATGTGAGAGGAAGGATGAATGAAAAGATGGAAGAGTGTGAAGGAAGCGCGGAAGGTGTGCCGGGATCGTAGCGGATGGAGATCTCTGGTCTCTGCCTACCCCTACGGGAAACAGGCGTGACGACATGTATGTATGTATGCATGTAAATCAAATAATACATAGTGTCATCACATACTACCCCTTATCTACGCCTGAAAGGAGACAGGCGTGAGGATGTATGTATTACAATTGTATAAATGTTTATATTATATATTATAAATTTACACTAATTCGAGAACATTCTGTATATTTTAACGTCCATGATACACATAAGAATTTGTAATAATACTGTTGTAATAATACTGTTGAATTTTCGGTTGTCTTCCGTAGAGTCTACTATACCTGAAGATGCCTCGTGTTGGGGCGAAACACTTGTCGTTTACAAGGTGTAAAAGTGGTAGTGTGTGTTTGGTGTTGTGTATAGTGGTTGGTGGATGGAGAGTTGATAGCCGATTTTTGGTAAGTTTTTGGTTTAAGTTCCAAATAAATCCACTTCATCGAGCAGGAAAACACACATTATTAATTTTCTGTTATTGTTTGCTTGTCGCGGATCTTAGCTAAGTAAAACTTTTGACTGTCCACATAGTGATGGATTTCCGCAAAGTAACGGCTGACTTCATTAATAATACTGATGTATATAAAGCGCAATTGCAAACATGAAATTACAACACTAATAGTGTTAACGATCCATGTTTTCCAACAAAGTTTTCCCCTTTGTGCAGCTTCTGTGAGTTTCTTACAACAACCGCCAGTAGGAAACGCCTCGAGACTTGCTCTGGCTTGTTATGCTTTCTAGTTCTGTGTCGAACTTTGCAACTTTGCATTTTTAATTGTATGAAAAATATTGTAGTACACAACATTTATAACTAATAGAACGTAAGCTTTATGCTATAGTTTTAACATTTAATAGTGGTAGAGCCACGCTGCAGACGAATACTTTGTCCAGAATGGCATATTATTTGTGTGTAGCATGAATGGGCCGGCTCGGCCGGGATGTACCACACTCCCGCAGAAAACCGGCGTCTGAGTGGTAGCTTAGCTACCGCGTTTCGTACGGTGAGCGGTCTGAGTTCCGGAGGCCCAACACCCTCCCCCTCCCACTCCTATATTATCATTTCCTTAAACATCGGTAACGCTTCCGCACTGCCTATGGCGCTGCGGATGTCTATGGGCGGCGTTGATTGCTTTCCATCGGGTGACACGCCTGCTCGTTTGCCTTCCTATCCCATAACAAAAAGATATTCAGTCTGCTTTCATGACTATACGAAACCATATAGCAAAAATTAATGTATTGCAAATAAATTTTGTAAAACCATTATTCAAGCTAGCAACAGAGCTTGGGTCGATCATTAAAATGATCGATTTCAGCCATCGCTGGATCCCACGCCTTAGGCTCGATAGTTGACAAGGGTTAATGGACTGTCAACGATTCTATTCCCGCGGACACACCTGAGGCAGCGTTTTCAATAATGCATTCCAGTAAAGTGTATACCTTCCGCAATCAAAAATTAACCACGTATCATGTAGGATTTTCTGGTTGTGTATGTATGAATTGCCTTAAGTGATTTTTGAACCATCTATAGCTCGATATTTTGGCGTGCCTAGTCGCAAGCATGCTGGTTGTCCCCGGATCGGGCTCCCCTAGATACTATGGTGCCTTACCTCAGCATGCGGGGCTCTACTGGGGCTGACCTTCATTGCGGCTCGTGGGATTAATTGAGACAAATCTAATATACCTAATTTGTTGAAAATGACGGCGACGTGGTTCGCCACCCATTACGTCCTGATTCTCACGAGGGTGAAAAGCGACTAATGGAGAGCCGTTTCGCTGCGATGAATGGGAACAGATGGAGCTCTGTGGTCTCTGCCAACCCCTGCAGGGGGAAAGGCATGAATATATAAAAAAATTGTATAGCTCGATTTTCTAGCGCTGCGGAGGGATATCTCATCATACGGAATCTCTTATTGCTTGCAGTGATAAGTGAGTCCAATGAAACTTTGCGATTAATTGCAGTCGAATGGTATATTACAACAAAATATTTTTATTTACATACAGTCATACATATCGTCACGCCTGTTTCCCGTAGGGGTAGGCAGAGACCACGGATCTCCATCCGCTATGACCCCAGCACACCACGACAGATACTGTGCGAGAGGGACGACACGATTGCATAAAGGTATGCGCGTTCAGACGGGTGTTCTATTCCTCGAGAGTCGTGCGTCTGGTGATGACTTTCACCACACGCTTCTACTATGGGAAGTATTACGAGGTATTGTTTGGAATAACTTCTGCCGTTGAATTGCACTACAGCAGAATGCCTGCGATCAGCAGATCGTTTGATCCCCGCCATCTCTGGAGAAATATGTATTCTCTCTCTTATGGTCCTATGTCCTCAAGGTGGGGCAGAGGGCGTTCACAGTGCTTCTCCATTGGGATCGGTCTTGAGCGACGCGCTTCACTTCAGGTCACGTCAACCCGATGGATTTCATCTCGGCCTCCACGGAGCGCTTCCAGGTGTGTTTGGGTCGGCCTCGCTTCCTTTTCCCTTAAGGAGTCCATTACAATCTAGTGAATATGTATTCTAGAAGGAGAAATCATCCATTATCACTAAACAGATGGAGACAATGTGATTACTTACTAAATAATGATGCTCAGATCTCTCACTTAGCAATAAATCACTGACATTAGCGCAGGAAGGGAGTGACAGAGGAAAAATTATATCCGCACACCATTTTGAGACCATAAATAATATAATACTCTCTCTTTTTTTATTCGAAGATAGCCGCATCAATCATGTAAGGTAACCACACTATATTATGAATATTCTTATAACAGAAAATTTGAATATTTATTTCATATTGTTTTATTATAATGAATGTATGCCATATCATCATCAAGGCATTACATCCGCGGGTGGGACATAGCCTGGTTTACTAAATTTTCCCAGTCGGATCTTCTTTTTTCTGCAGTCTATATATGTCCCACTGCTGAGCACGGGCCTCTCCATTTCTGGAGGAACAGACAATAACCCAGCATGCTTGTCCAATGCGGATTGGCGGGGTTACCAGACTCGGAATAAATATCTGTAGGCCATACATATATTTATTCCGATGCGGGGATCGAACCCGCGACCATAGTTTTAATATATTCAAATAATAAGTTATTACATAAGTGATATATTTATCAATGTATACGTATACAATACATATGATCAGGCCTGTTTCCCGAAGGGGTAGGCAGAGATCACATACATTCAAATCTTTATTATATGTATTCAAATCGATGCGAGAAAAATTGTAATTCCACCATCTGGAAGAATTGGTGATACAGTACGGTGCTTTTTCGAGAAACTTCTTACCATGCCCCACTACCCGATGAAACCAGCTACCTCCAGCGATGTTTCCGAATCGATACGACATTGGAACCTTCCAAAAACAAGCAAACACTTTTCTAAAACCGGCATCCTGCTTCTGCATTGCCTATGGCAGTGCGGATGTCTATGGTCAGTGTTGATTGCTTTCTATCAGGAGACACGCCTACTCGTTTGCCTTCCTATCCTATAAAAAACATTCTTACCCTAAGGTCTACCTTAGGGTAATAATGCATCAGCAATACCCTTTGGTGTCACATACAATAAGCTCCTCGTGGGTGACGTTGACTGCTTTCACACACGTATACTCATTTTCCTTCCTCAAACAAAATAAGGGAATTGAACCCGCAACCACTTGATTAAAAAATTGATAGCTTCGCCACTGAGCTACATGTCACCTCTCTATGTTATCTCTCTCTCTCTATGTTATGTTACCTCTTTGCCAACTTATAATTAAATAAACTCTTAATACAATTTTCAGAACTTTAAAAAAGAGAGTAAATTTCCAAGTTTTCACCCCCCCCCCCCCAAGTGTAAGAAGTAAAAGCGACACGGACGCACTGAGATGGGAACTTGCTGTTCTAAGTGCCACAACTTTTAATTCGCAGCTAATCTTCAAAACATAAATCTCAAGTTCGCATCTTCCTTATCGCCGAGGAATTAAATGAAATGTGCCATTTTCACAAGATTAACGAGATATTAAAACTTCGAAAGTTTCTATCAACCATAACTCAGATAAGTGGAAGGAATGATAACCTCTCATCTTAATTAGGTTAATTTGAAATCTCGACATAGCTCCTCAAGTTAGCAGACTGAAGTGGCGATGGGCTGGACATGTTTTTCGGAGAACCGAAAATCGTTGAAGTAGAGGAGTGCTGGAGTGGAGACCGCGACTCGGCAATCGAAGTGTGGGACGCCCCCCCTGCTAGATGGAGCGACGATCTGCGCAAGACAAGACAGAGATTGGATGTTTGTAGCCGAAGATCGGGCTAGGTGGCGCGCCTTGGGTGAGGCCTATGTCCAGCAGTGAATTGCCGCGGGCTGGTGTTTTTACAGAGATATTTATATTGTACATATATAACTATAGAAATCGTGAAAGAAGGATTCGAAATGCGTTTTTATATGAGCATGATGTCTATCTCGTGAATACAAAAACTTACGGACGAAGAGGTTCTGCGACGAGATGACCAGAAACGCAAGCTTTTGAAAACCATCATGCACCTGACTAGGCATCTTAGATATGGGCTCATGCAACTTATAATGATGAATGGCAAAAGTTGCCGGGAAAAGAAAAGCTGGTCATAGAAAAAAGTCGTGGCTAAAACATCCGAGAGTGGGCCGGGATAGCGAGCTGACTGCCAACATTTGCCAAGAAGAAGAAGACATAAAGAAGAGGGGACAAAAGATTAATAAAAACTGTCAAAACATGACTCTTGCTCGGCGTAAGCCAAAGGGTCTATTAGAGCAGCTGGCGCTGGATTTCATCAAGAACCAATATGGTTAGATCGCGAACCACACTGATGAAATTGATTTGGATGTATACACAGATAGAGTTATAAAAGTAATTTTACAATCAAAATAAACATACTTATAATTAATTGTTATATTATTTGGATGATGTATTACACCACATAACCTCAAATCCACTCGGCGCCTATTGAAAGTCGGTAATGTGGTCTCACAATAATTCCCGCCAAAATCGTTAAATAGAACGCGTGACTGGCAGTTAATTCGCGTTCCAAATTTGAAATATAGCGGTTACGAAGTTACGCTTACAGTTCCGGCATCGCAGCTTACCCTGTGAATGCGTTGATAGCAGTTTAGAAAAAAGGGATGAGCTTCTAAGAGATGTTTGTAACGATATCGATAGATATTTCTTCAAAATTAAATCATATTATTTTTTTAAAAATATTTTTCGTCAGTTTATTCGTAAAACCTAATTTGTTAAAAATGACGGTGACATGGTTCGCCACCTGTCACGTCCTGATTCCCACAAGGGCGAGAAGCGACTAACGGAGAGCCGTTTCGCTACGATGAGTGTGAGAGGAAGGATGGATGAAAAGATTGACTCATCAATGGCGGTAGCAAGGAAGGTGTACCAAGATCGTAGCGGATGGAGATCTGTGGTCTCTGCCTACCCCTACGGGAACAGGTTTGACGATATGTATGAATGTCGAACCGACTGAGCTATTACTATTTAAGTTATAAGCTAGGTATATTCGATTTCTTTTATCGATATATGACCAAGGACAACACTAGCCGGATTAGTACAAGGTCTTGCGAATGTGTAATGGTGTTTGCTCACCAATTAGAGGGTGAGTCGACGCGGCCAAATAAACAAACTGGCGAAAATGTAAATGACATTTTGTCACAAAAATACCGATCCTTCCATAAGACTCAACGTAATGAGACATTATTTTCTCAATATTATATAAAACTGCATTGCCACTGACCGACTGACATGTTATTTGGGAAACTGTAAGAGATGGATGGTAAGTTTGTTCTAGCGAAATGTTCGGATAGGGCTCAACGCAGAGGAAATATGTCCAAATCTTGAAGATCTGAAGCTGGTAAAAAGTTGCTCGACGGTCCGCCCTAACAGTAATAGCTACTGAGGTCGCTCTTGAACATAAAATGGTGACAAGTGCGAACACATCGTTGGGGGGGGGGGAACAAAAAGGCGGAAAACAAAATGGCCGCCACACAAACTCAAAATCGTCATTTACGGGCCGATTTCGCTGAAATTTGGTAAAAGTCCGAAATTCTCGCGTAGCTTTGAGGGGCCGAAAAGCCTTAAATATATTAGTATTATATATACTATACTATATACTATACTGTATGCTTAGCACAGAACTAGTTTAATACCGGTTATCTCAATAGTAAAAATACATGACTAATCATTTAGTTTTCAATTTAAAAATCGCATTTGTTTTCGCCACGCTGCACAAAGATCTTTTCTAGAGCACGCCAGTTGAAATAGAATGGAATAAACTTTATTTTCTCTTTCAAATGTAATGTCAGTAGGTACGATTGGATACACATATCTTCATCATCAACTGCTTACAGCAGTCCACTGCTGGAGATAGGCCTCCACCAGGAAGCGGCACCTAGCCCGATCTTGGGCTTCACGTATCCAGTCTCAGCCAGCAGCTCTGCGCAGATAGTCCCACAATACGTTTGCCAAGATGCGGTCTCCACTCGTATACGCGAGCGATTGTCGGATCTCCAATAAATGTGACCAGCCCATTGCCACTTCATTTCACTATTATTTATGCTACACTAAAAGATGTAAAACCAATAATTTATTTTATGCTCTATTATCTTTATATAATGCAGTACTAAAAAAGGGAATTCTCCTCCCACCCTCGTGCCGCGATCTACGCAGCAGCAGATGCGTGAAGCCGAAGATCGGACTAAGATGGTGGGCTGGTGCATCTTGGAGAAGGCCTATGTCTAACAGTGGACTGTCGCAGACTTTAGGGAATTATCCCAGCAGTATTTTTCTTATTAGTGTTTATGGGTGGCGTTGATTGCATTCCATTAAGCGTCACGCTTACTCGTTTGCCCGCTATAAAAAAATGGTTAAAATGGAAAAAAAATAACTGTACTGAACCCTTATCATACAAAATGTTGTCACGCTTTGATTCCCCTACATTAATGTTGGTCTCGATAAGTGTTTATACATGTTTCGAACCCTTTCGGAGGTGCTAGAAAACGCTTTCCTTTCAAAGGTCCGAAGGGTCACTCATAAATGCTTCTTTCTCCGTATATATTTCACGGTCCAATAAATGTTTTCTGCCACAGTATATTCTCTACGGACATATTTCAGGTTGGCAATAGCATAATTTAACTCGATAATGTTAAAGTTAATTTTTTATGGGATCGGAAGGCAAACGAGCAGGCGTGTCACCTGATGGAAAGCAATCAACGCCGCCCGTAGACATCCGTAGCGCTGTAGACAGTGCGGAATCGTTGCCGACCTTTAAGAAAAGTGTCATTATGGGAGGAGAGGAGGAGAGGAGGGGGCGTGGAGGAGAGGCCTCTGGAACTTAACCGTTCACCGTACGAAGTGTGGTAGCTAAGCTACCATTCAAACGCCGGTTTTCCGCGGTATATGTGTGGTATTTCCCCGGACGAGCCAGCCCATTCACGCTACAGACAATATTATGCCATTCTTGACAAAGTATTCTTCTGCAGCGTGGCTCTACCACGTTAGTATTTTCTAAGTAGTAAGTCTAGTAATTGTTTCTTTTTAATAATTCTGTGAATATTTTGGATAAAACTTAATTTTGAGGCGGACTAAAGTACAGCTGTGGTCCAGGATCATTTATTATATGATATTTTATACGTTTTACTTATTATATCTAAGCTACGATTATGTAAGATCTCAGAATGAAATAGTTTTTTGGGTTGGTTTAAAAATATGTAAAATAAATGTAATCACAATTCCTCTGTTACTTGGTAGAGTCCACAAGGTGGAGCGAGAGCCAGGGCCGTATTTTAGGGCATTAATAAAACTTTCGTTATCAAAGCAAAGTTGAAAGTTATTTGCGTTTGCAGACTCGAGGTGAATCCCTTTCTGAAAAGTTTAATTAGTGTTATAAAATTAGTTGTACAACTAAATTTAAAATTTTACATCACGATGAGAATGTTGCGAAGGTTGGTAAGCGAAAGATAAAAATAAATAAAATAAAATAAAATAGAAAACGCCACATTGATATTTGAAAATATATTATCTTATACTTCAATTAATTTCTTTCTTCTTTTCTGATAGCTATTATATAGTGAAATAATATGATAATGGCATATAAAATATAATAACAACATACATACATATCGTCACGCCTGTCTCTCTGTAGGGGTAAGCAGAGACCACAAATCTCCGTGCAATACAATCCCGAAGGAAGCAAGGATGGGTATCCTTGCTTCCTTCACACTCATCCATCCTCCCTCTCATATTCATCGTAGCGAAACGGCTTTCCGATCGTCGCTTCTCGCCCTCGTGGGAATTAGGATGTGAGGGGTGGCGAACCACGTCGCCGTAATTTTTTGCCGAATCAGGTATATTAAGATTCGTCATAGTGAATCCCACGAGCCGCAAGGGAGGATGGAGGTCAGCCCATATGTATATATATAGCCTCAGGCCCATATGTATATATGGGGAGTAAAAAATTCTGGAATGAAAAATACATATTTGAACATCTCTTATTAAAATCTAGCCAAATAAACCCTTCATAATACTCTGTAATATTACAGAGTTCATCGGAATCATTCTGACCACAAAAAAGTTGTAAGCAACTTTTTAAATCATACAAACATCACCCTTCACCCGCCGAGTTTTATATTAGAAAACTTTGTTCATCTGTCTGTACACAATACAGACGTGTGTAAACGAGACAAGTGACATTGTTATATTGTTACAACATGGTCGAGTCAGACTACAGATGTCGCATTATTGACAAAGCTACAATTCGTTGCGATTTAATTTTTTAAAAATATACCAACGAACTCACTTCTAGGAAATTGAACTCTTTAACAAAGAGAACTGGATTGACAGTCAATTGTTTCTTTTGTTGTTGAGTGCAGCCTTCAGCAAAATAAACGCCGGTTCAAATAAAATATTCATTATACATGCATTTACTAAATAACAAGCTTTATTTACTATCTTCGCTGGCTCAGTAACCCGAAGTGGATCTTGGCCTCCGAAACGAGAGTCCTCCATCTTTCCCTGTCCTGCGCTAATTCTTGCCAATTACTGGCTTGATGTTCGCGCAGGTCAGCATCCACCTTATCTCTCCAGCGATATTTGGGTTGATTAACTGGCCTTCGACTTCGACACTTGGTCGACACAAATACGCCCTCTTCACGCTTCCAACCTCGCCGATTCGCTCAAGGTGACCGAGCCAACGAAGTCGATGTGATTTAATCTCGCCTATAATGTTTGGCTGGTGAACCAGGTGTTCTATATTGACAGTTTTTTCGGATCCTCCATGACCCATCCTTTCTTTTGTATCGTACGGAGAATTTTCCGCACGCTTTGATGGACAGGGCATACTCTCCGGCGCCACGCCAGTCTCATTATAGCGTGCCAGCCGTACTACACACTGGATCTTTAGGGAGTTTTATTTTCGATAAAAATGAAATCCTTCCAAATGAAATTAATTTATTTTTCTATTCACTGTACATTTATATCTTGTTCATACTTTATTCACACTATATCAATTTACATTTTATATTTTATATCTCAATTCCTTACGCCGGACGGGTGACATGTCGTCTATCGAAAGACGTTAGTTGAACTAATCCTTTTGTTTCTATATAACAATTTATTTCTTTTTTATTTTAAATTTTAAAGATTATTAATGGAGTCAGGCGTTACTTTGCGGAAATCCATCACTATGTGGACAGTCAAAAGTTTTACTTAGCTAAGATCCGCGACAAGCAAAACAATAACAAATTTGGTGACCTATTGTGACGGCCGAACGCAAAAGATGAGCCTATCTTGGAGCGAAGTCAAGCATGTCGCCTCCGACAGAACGAGATGGAGAAGCATCGTGTCTGCCTATGACCAAGAAACTTAGAACTCAGAGAAGAAGACACTGTCCAAAATCCTAAAAGCATAGCAAAGTTAAGTCCTAGAGTTTACAAGTGAAATTTTTTTAGCTGCGATATGAAAGTCGATGAAATTAGAACGTGATATTCAAGAGAGAGAGAGAAAACAAACATATATACATATGTTTGTTTTCTCTCTCTATACAGGATTTAGCCTGTGAGAGAATGAGATAGAATACATATATAGACGATCATTTGGCTCAGTGGCGGGATCGATCCCTGCATCGGAATAAATATATGTATGGCCTACATACATTTATTTCGAGTCTGATAACCCCGCCAACCTGCATGGCAATAGCGTGATGGGTTCGATTCATGCTCCACTAGAATTGAGAAGGCCTGTGCTCAGCAAGGTAACATCTTATAAGAGATGTGAAAACAAAAAAATATTTACGATATTCCGAACAAATTGTAATCCTTTGAGTTTAGTTCTTACAAATTATTTGTGAAAATAATAAAATATCGATTCTTTATATGGACAGTCAAAAGTTTCACTTAGCTAAGATCCGTGACAAGCAAAACAATAACAGAAAATTAATAATGTGTGTTTTTCCGTTGGGTTAAGTGGATTTATTTGGAACTTAAACCAAAAACTTACCGAAAATCGGCCATCAATTCTCCACCCACCAACCACTATACACAACACCAAAGACACATTATCACTTTTCCATCTTGTAAACTACACTTTTCGGTTGTCTTCCGTAGAGTCTACTATACCTGAAGATGCCTCGTGTTGGGGGAAAACACGTGTCGTTTACAAGATGGAAAAGTGATAATGGGTGTTTGGTGTTGTATATAGTGGTTGGTGGGTGGGTGGTAATTGATGGCCGATTTTCGGTAAGTTTTTGGTTTAAGTTCCAAATAAATCCACTTAACCCAACGGAAAAACACACATTATTAATTTTCTGTTATTGTTTTGCTTGTCGCGGATCTTAGCTAAGTGAAACTTTTGACTGTCCATATAGTGATGGATTTCCGCAAAGTAACGCCTGGCTCCATTAATAATCGATTCTTTAATTTTTAATTTTAAATTATATACATTTCTATCTATAATATATACATATATTTGCAATTAGTAGTATGTTCCTTCAGAAATGAGATGTGAAAAATTAGACATAATTATATACATATATGCGCTGTGAAAGAAAAAACAAATAGAAAACAGCCATTACCTTCATAATTGCGTAATTTTGGTTATTTAAAAAAATAAAGAAACTATGTGGGCAGTCTGAATTTTTACTAAGCTAAGATCCTCTATAAACAAACAAAAATAAAAAATAAAAATTTGTGTCTTTTACTGGAAGAAGTGGATATACAGAGAATTAAACTAAATGTTACCGAAAAACCGCCGCCAGCAACTCTCCACTTCCCAACCACTATCAACAGCACCAACACCAAACACACCACCACTCTTCCACAATGTACACTACACGTGTTTCGCCTCAACACGAGGCATCATCAAGTATAGTAGACTCTACGGAAGACAATCGTTAAGTTTACGGTATTCTTGGTGTTGTTGATAGTGGTTGGTAGGTAGAGAGTTGCTGACGGCCGTTTTTTCGGTAAGATTTAATTTAAATTCCCCGTAAATCCACTTCTAGTAAAACACACATTATTGTTTTTCTAATTTTATTTGATTGTCGCGGATCTTAGCTAAGTAAAAATTCTGACTGTACATATAGTTACGTATTTCCGCAAAGTAACTAAGCCTGAGTCCATTAATAAAATAAAGAAACCTTTTAAAATGAAACACAGTTACAAAATACTAAAAAACTTACGGCTTACAAGATTAACTCTGGTAAATGTGTCGGAAACATGTAATCTGTTTCCCGAACAAAATAAACTCTATATGCGGGCGTATTGGTTAAAATAGAAAATGATTCTATGGAGTACGGAATCCCTTCAATAAAAGCATTATACGTCTCACATTTCTAAGTCATGGAACGTGAAATTCTACACTAAGCCGTGCGCTTGACATAGGCGGGTAAATATCCGGAAATTTTCGAAGCTCTCTCATAATAGAGAGCGTGACGGAAGGGTCATACTCGATTCGCGAGTATTCAAACTTTGCTAGTGTAGTCCATAAAGAAATTTGGTATTTAGCGAGGAATTTGTTTCATACGCAAACAAAGAATTTATTCAGTTGTCTCTCCGTCTGCAGTCAGTCTCTCATGTCGTGGATAGAATTCAGAATTAAGATATTCGCCGGAGAACCAGAGTCACCGACATAGCTCTTCAAGTTAGCAGACTGAAATGGCAATGGGCTGGACACGTATGTCGGAGAACCGACAATCGTTGGTGTAGATGAGTGCTCGAGTGGAAATCACGACTCGGCAAGCGTAGTGTGGGACGCCCTCCTGGTAGATGGAGCGACGATCTGCACAAGGCGGCTGGCAGAGACTGGATGCGTGTAGCCGAAGATCGGGCTAGGTGGCGCGCCTTAGGTGAGGCCTATGTCCAACAGTGGACTGCCGCGGGCTGATACTGAATCACCAGGTATCCCGTATGTTCATACATACATACATATCGTCACGTCTGTCTCCCGTAGGGGTAGACAGACAACACAGATCTCAATCTGTTACGATCTCGGCATACTTCCCTTGCTTCCTCCACACTCATTATTCTCCTCGTGCAAGCCCACCGGTTGAGGGTACTCTTGACCTGGCCTTTCTAAAAAAATTCAACAATTTGGTCAAGGTATGTTTCCGTGGTCTTCCTCTACCTATACACGTATGTTCATCTAGTGGAAAATGATTCAAATGCTATGTTAATCACTAGTTTACCAATGGATCAGAAAAATTTCGAATATATTCCCGGAATGCAACAAAATTTCAGTGTATCATGTGGACAGTTAAAAGTTTTACTTAGCTAAGATCCGCGAAAAGCAAAACAATAACAGAAAATTAATAATGTGTGTTATTAACTAAGTAAATATGTGTAATTACTAAGTAAAACTTTTGACTGTCCACATAGTGATGGATTTCCGCAAAGTAACGCCTGGCTCCATTATTAATTCAGTGTATTAATTTAGATTGTAGTTTAAAACGAACTATAAATTAAACTGCCACACTCACCTCTCCGTAGTGGTTTAATTTTGTACTACTTTATAATCTGAACGTATACACAGAGTGTAGGGTGCAATCCGAAACAATGTAGCGGCTATATGTGCACTAACGATGTTCCGCCAGCAGACTGGGTAGTTCGCGAAATTTCGTTCACTCCAACTTTTCATATTTGGATGTTACGAAGTCCTTTATTAAGTACATAAAAACAAATGAATCTAGTTGGATAGCTTTTTTATGGGATAGTGAGGCAAATGTGCAAGTGTGTTGCTTGATGAAAAGCAATCAACACCGCCCACAGTCATACGGATTGCCTTAGACAAAGTCAACTTTTCGGTTGTCTTCCGTAGAGTCTACTATACCTAAAGATGCCTCGTGTTGGGGCGAAACACATGTCGTTTGCAAGGTGGAAAAGTGGTAGTGTGTATTTGGTGTTGTGTATAGTGCTTGGTGGGTGGAGAACTAATGGCCGATTTTCGGTAAGGTTTGGTTTAAGTTCCAAATAAATCCACTTCATCCAGCAGAAAAACACACATTATTAATTTTCTGTTATTGTTTTGCTTGTCGCGGATCTTAGCTAAGTAAAACTTTTGACTGTCCACATAGTGATGGATTTCCGCAAAGTAACGCCTGACTTCATTAATAATCCTAAGAAATATTATAGATAATTGTCATCAAAGAAAAGAAACGCACCGAGCCGGCAAAGATCGGTCTCTCTAGTTAGCCATCAAAGAAAAAAAAAAGCAAATATCCGGCAAATATCGGTCTATCTCTCTGGCCATCGTTCGAACAGATGGAGTTGCTGCCCTGCTACTGGACTACACTGATGGGCCACTGCATTGGGCGGAGCCGCTGCCAAATTGGGAACAGACATCTAGATAATACAGAGATAAGTTGAAAACAGGGTATCTCATTGATAATTAAAAGGTTATATAATAAAATTTGGTTGTTAATATATTTATATTATATTATTGTATTGTATTATAACATATAAAATTACTAGGTTTTGCTCTTGGCTTCGCTCGCGTGGAATTTGGTCTGCCACATTAAGTTTCGGACAGATCATTTTAAATAAATAAATATTTTTTCTAATCTAAAAGGTAGATATATGCTGTCGCAGATTGTATTTAGAACTATTCAAGACAAACAATCCTACGGTACATCATCTTTGTGTAACTCCAATGGTTTAGGCAGCGTACGCCAACATAGCTCTCAGAGGCCAGATTTTTTTTTCCGACTTAATTGACATGTATCGTTATATAACGATCAAAAAAATTACATAAAACCATTACAAATTGTAGCCTATATGTTATTCCTATGTATAACCTATATTACTGTAAAGTTTCATCCAAGTCTGTCCAGTAGTTTTTTCGTGTAAGAGTAACAAACATACTACTAGTACTAACAACATTCAAACACCCATCGTTGTTAAAGTAAAGCAATTTGTATGAGAGTACATCCAGCACCGAACACGGTAATAAGTAACACTCACTTGGAACTGTTTAAGAACTATTACGATAAAAATGTTATATATCCAACGCAAAGTTGAGCAATAAACGTGCTACTGGGTAATTGGAACGGAATTTATGTGGCTCGGCCGTCTTCGAGGCGGTTCGGACGAAATCGGAATTTGCGACCGGAGGAAACTGGAGGAAACTTTTGTAAGCTCTGAAATTAATGGGCACCTTTGAACAAGAGACGCGTTTTATGCGTTGGAATTAGTTTTTTTCGCACTCGAAATTTGCTAAGTCGAAAAATATTTAAATTAATCTGCATGAACAACTCACTCAAAAAGTGGCTAATGACGAAATTCTCCGACAAGTCAAAGGTATAAATTTGCTTATATATGTCCCACGTTGCACCATCTAGCCAGGGGGCGACGATCTGCGCAGGGCAGCTGGCAAAAACTACACGTGAAGCCGAAGATCGGGCTAGATGGCGCTTCATGGGGGAGGCCTATGTCCAGCAGTGGACTGCGGCAGGGTGTATATGTCCCACTGCTGGGCACAGGCATTTCTATGGGGGGGGGGGGTTGGATAGCTTTACATCAGGGTACATGTTGTCTTGCGCGTTTTCCTTCCACTTAGATCAAAGAAATGTTGATGGGACGGATGTGCAATATCCTAATGAAACTTGTTTTCGAGTGATCAGATATATTTTGTTTTTTCAGAAATCTTAAGTTCTTTTGGCTCTGGTGATAAGTTTTCATTTTACGATTTACTATCTATATTTTCGTATGTGGACAGTCAAAAGTTTTACTTAGCTAAGATCCGCGACAAGCAAAACAATAACAGAAAATTAATAATGTGTGTTTTCCTGCAGGATGAAGTGGATTTATTTGGAAGTTAAACCAAAAACTTACCGAAAATCGGCCATCAATTCTCCACCCACCAACCACTATACACAACATCAAACACACACTACCGCTTTTCCATCTTGTAAACGACACGTGTTTTGCCCCAACACGAGGCATCTTCAGGTGTAGTAGACTCTACGGAAGACAACCGAAAAGTGATTTGCCATTACAAGCGTAGCTAAGTAAAGGTTCTGACTGTCCACATAGTGATGGATTTCCGCAAAGTAACGCCTGACTCCATTAATCATGTACTTTTTCACTTTTCTAAATCTGTAACTTCGACATTGAAAAGAAAGCTATGAACACTAGAAAATAGCACGTAAATAATAATCAACGACTATACTTTTCATATATAATTTGGTTGCAAAATTAGAAAGGAAATGACGTCACCGCCTCTCTTGTTCCAGCAAGCGCTACGTGCTGTAATCTAGTTCTAAGCGGCTGTAAGGGTGCTTACTGACTATGTGCAATCGAATTCGAGACTTAATATTTATTGTTATTCCGAAAATATTCTATACTGTTTTAATATATACTTTTTGTAGTCCAAAATTCCCATTTTCATATATATATATATATATATATATATATATTTATATATATTCCACATGTTTTCGTAGGCCTGCTACTTATATTTTTTATAAGATGCATTATATTTTTATAAAATAAAAGCTAAATAGATTGTTTTAACTGAACAAAATAATAAATTTTGTAAACTTATAGAAAAATATGGCCCTTAAAATTGTAATTTATTCGAAAGATTTTTATAAAACTTTTTATGGAACTTTTTAGTCTATGTCTGCCCCGTCGAATATAAGAGTAGATTTTTATTACGCCAAAACAGTATCACATACATATAAAAATATAACTTCTTTCAGCAAATTGAAAAAACATAAACAAACATGATCATTTTATAATTAAATTAAATATACCTCTGAAACTCAACCGCTCACCGTACGAAGCGCGGTAGCTAAGCTACCACTCAGACGCCGGCTTTCTGCGGAAGTGTAATACTTCCCCGGGCGCTCGCTCTTTTGTGCTACAGACAACTAATATGCCATTCTTGACAAAGTATTCCACTGCAGCGTGATTCTACCACTCTAAGATGTTTGGTGATCACTCACCGTTACGTTTCTTTTTGGTTCCTTCTCTGCTCTCATATATAAAAGATAATCCTTTTCTCCAGTCCAGTATTGCCTAATATTATTGACAAAGATGATAACAAGCCTTTTAAAATATTGTTGTCATGTTTTACGTATATTATTAATTTCCCGACGAATCTTTGTTACATCTACACCCAGTCAGAGAGCACCTTTAACTCCATTCTCTATACGTATAAATTACTGAACCTGCGAAGGCTTACCTGTTATACAACTTAATAGGGGTATTATAACATAAAATAGAAACAGAATACGCCTTACTTCACTGCCACACAACAATGCATAATCTATATTGTACAAAGCTGCATTACCACTGACTGACATGATATTTTGGGAAACTGTAAGAGATGGAGGGTAAGTTTGTTCTAAGGAAATGTTCGGGGAGGGCTCGAGGCAGAAGAATTATATCCTAACCTTAAAAATGTGTACATGATTTAAAGAAAGCTGTATTACCACTGACTGACTCACTCAATGACATGCTTTTCTGCTCGATTGACTTCCTATCCCATTTAAAAAAAAATTCTATGAAAACTTTTGATAGTATGAGTGTATCAGGTTTCAACTGATTCATGGGTAAAGTGATCTATTTCAGAGTGAGATATCACGGGCTCTACTCTCGTATTTAGTTGAGAATCTCTGTAGGGAGAGAAATATATGTATATTTTTATAGTAGAACAGGGTAAACGAATATATACATTGGCAACACCGGAGGCATCTCAGATACTTTGCCGATCACATACGTTCGTGTCTTGACTGCCACTGTATCATATTTACGTATGTATGACTTATAAGGTATTTATTCATAGTCTAGATGTTACGCCATTGCGCCTCAAGAAATTGAGAAGCCCGGTGCCACGCGGTCGCGCATTTATCTTATATATATGTATAAAAATCAATTGCTGTTCGTTGGTCTCGCTAAAACTCGAGAACGGCTGGACCGATTTGGCTAATTTTGGTTTTGAATTATTTTTGGATGTCCAGGGAAGGTTTAAAAGGTGAGTAAATATGATAAAAATATTAGGAATATAGTAAAAGCAACAATTTCGTTTTCCCTTAGAAACTATTCCTACTTGTCAAATATGTGATCGTTGTGAAGTCACGTCACGTTACATTTTTAAGTAACATCGAGTGTAATATATATTAATAATAATAAAACTTAATTAACTATATTAAATATGTGTTGTTATTAATGAGATAAAGATATTATATTAATTTGTATTGTAAGCAAGTTTCAAATTAGAACCGTACACTACAAACTTTATTTTGTAAGCTCATAACCTTTGTGACATAACAATTTTCAAGCAACATCATGTGTAATTCAAAATAATGATAAAACCTAATTCATATCGAGAATTTTTTATTGATTACGATTTCTCTCTGTTCTTGTTAAGTTTTGACCACATTTTTTATTAATGTTGAAACATTCTGCAATTATCATTCAGCTTTTTTATTTATTGATTCCGAGGCGGTACGCAGTTTGCAGGGTGAGCTACCCACTTATAAAGATATACCGGGCAACGAAAAATAAATGTGCATAAACGTAATATGATGTAGTATTAAAAATTACCTCCAAAACTTTTGTAGTAAACACTTATATATATAACTAGCCTTTGCCCGCAGCTTCACTCACGTGGAATTTGGTCTGCCACATTAAGTTTCGTTACAGATTATTTTAAATAAATATATATATTTTTTTACTTATTTATGGTTCACAATTTTAGTCAGTTTAGCTTCCACATAAAAGGTAGATATATATTATCGCGGACTTTTATTTAGAACTATTTAAAACAAACAATCCTACGGTACATCATCTTTGTGTAACTCCAATGGTTTAGGCAGCGTACGCCAAGATAGCTCTCAGAGGCCAGATTTTTTTCCGACTTAATTGACATGTATCGTTATATTACGACCAAAAAAATTACATAAAATCATTACAAATTGTAGTCTATATGTTATTCCGATGTATAACCTATATTACTGTAAAGTTTCATCCAAATCCGTCCAGTAGTTTTTTCGTGAAAGAGTAACAAATATATACTCACAAACTTTCGCATTTATAATATTAGTAGGATAGTAGGATACTGCTTGAAAGTCAGTGAAGTGTAGTATTTCGCATATAAATAACTCATTTTCCTCCACTTGTACAAGAGTTTTCCTACGCAATATAATAATTTGAGATGTTTACAGCTTCTTAGAACTGGAACAATACGGTAATGCGATTCAGCCCGAAGAGTAGAGAATTACGCGGTACATTAACATTTCCACCGCTACATAAATCGGCTAATTCTCAAAGTTTCCAAGTGCTGGCGCTCATCGTGTATTACGTTACACAATGTTGCATGTTGTAGCATGATTTACTATTTGGGTTTCCGCTTTATCCGGGACAGGAATACGCTCTCATAAAAGACAGACTTATGAGTATTCTTTTTCTGTGTGAAATGTTGTCGAGGTCTGACAACAAAACAACTCTTAGATAGTTTAGGCTTTACTCTGCGGAAATCCATTATTATGTGGACAGTTACAACTTTTACTTAGTTAATATCCGCGATAAGCAAACATAAACAGAAAAATAATAATATCTGTTTTCTACTGGAAGAAGTGGATTTACAGGGAACTCAAACTAAATCTTACTGAAAAAACGGCCGTCAGCAACTCTCCACTCCCAAACCACTATCAACAGCACCAAACACACACCACCACTTTTCCACCTTGCACACAACACGTGTTTCACCTCAACATCATCATCAGGTATAGCAGACTCTACGAAGGCAACCGTTAAGTAACGCCTGACTGCATTAATTAACTTATAAGTTACATATATCTTTACACCATACGAAAATGACAGCGTTATTCTTCTTCTAAGAGTGCTTCTCCGACTAGTGAAGTTAGGCAACCAATTCATCACAACTTTACTCCTCCTTCGCGAGGTGCAGCAATTCTGGAGCACTCGCTATCCCGGTCCCTCTCACTGATATTACGTAGCTAAGACTTTTTTTGATCAACTTGTCTTTTGCCCGCGATTTTTCCCATCGTGCTCAGTGGCAGCATCTTGTACCTGTCATTTCTCATAATATGATCCAGGTAAACAACTTTTCTACATTTGAGGGTCTGTAAAAGTTCGCGTTTTTCCGTGACTTGTCGGAGAACCTCGTCATCTTGAGCCCGCGTTGATTGCTTTCCATCAGGTGACACGCCTGCTCGTTTTGCTTCCTACATAAAAACTATCTACCTCATTTAACCGTTAAGTTATAAGTAACGCCTTGGAAATATATGGACAGTCAAAACTTTTACTTAGCTAAGATCCGCGACAAGCAAAACAATAACAGAAAATTAATAATGTGTCTTTTTTCTGTTGGGTTCAGTGGATTTATTTGGAACTTAAACTAAAAACTTACCGAAAAGTGACTGTTCGGTTGTCTTTCGTAGAGTGTTACTATACCTGAAGATGCCTCGTGTTTGGGCGAAATACGTGTCGTTTACAAGATGGAAAAGTGACAATGTGTGTTTGGTGTTGTGTATAGTGGTTGGTGGGTGGAGAATTGATGGCCGACTTTCGGTAAGTTTTTGGTTTAAGTTCCAAATAAATCCACTTCTTAATCCAACCGAAAAAACACATATTAATAATTTTTTGTTATTGTTTTGCTTGTCGCGGATCTTAGCTAAGTAAAACTTTTGACTGTCCATATAGTGATGGATTTACGCAAAGTAACGCCTGACTCCATTAATAAGCCTTGGAAGTAGTTAAAGAATTGAGCACACTTAACTTTTTAGTTTAAAAACTATCGCAATAAAAAAAGATATGTGTACCAACAGAGGGGAAGTCGGGCAATAAAGTGTTAGCCGGTAATTGGCTCGAAATTTATGTGACGCGAACGTCTTCGGGAAGACCCGGGTGGACTCGGGATTTGCGATCTGAACAAACTTTTGGTACATTCGGCCGTGTTTTTGAATTTATGATCGCTGCCGTAATAGAAATAGAAAATGCTTTATGTATGACACTTTTTTTAACAGCCCATACATGTCCCACTGCTGAGCACGGGCCTCTCCATTTCTGAAGGAACGGACGTTAACCCATCACGTTTGTCCAATGTGGATTGGCGGGGTTACCAGATTCGGAATAAATATTTATAAATATATGGACAGTCAAAAGTTTTACTTAGCTAAGATCCGCGACAAGCAAAACAATAACAGAAACAATAAAATAATAACCGAAATGTGACCGAAAAGGGACTTTTCGGTTGTCTTCCGTAGAGTCTACTATACCTGAAGATGCCTCGTGTTGGGGCGAAACACGTGTCGGAAAAGTGATAATGTGTGTTTGGTGTTGTGTATAGTGGTTGGTGGGTGGAGAATTGATGGCCGATTTTCGGTATGTTTTTGGTTTAAGTTCCAAATAAATCCACTTAACCCAACGGAAAAACACACATTATTAATTTTCTGTTATTGTTTTGCTTGTCGCGGATCTTAGCTAAGTAAAACTTTTGACTGTCCACATAGTGATGGATTTCCGCAAAGTGACGCCTGACTCCATTAATAATATATGTAAAGTCAATACATAATTGGCTAGGGGCGAGCCTAGTCGTAAACGTGCCGATCGTCCCGGGGTCGGGCTCCCCCGGGGACTATGGTGCCTTACCTCAGCATGCAGGGCTCTGCTGGAGCTGACCTCCATCCTCCCTTGCGGCCTGCCTGGCGGTTCATCAGAAGGTGATTGTTCTGACTCTGATATACGGAAAACATACCTTGACCAAATTGCTGAAGTTTTAAAGAAAGGCCAGGTAAAGAGTACCGTTAACCGGCGTGCTTGCATGAGGAGAATAATGAGTATGCAGGAAGCTAGGAAAGTATGCCGAGATCGTAGCAGATGGAGATCTGTGGTCTCTGCCTACCCCTACGGGAGACAGGTGTGACGATATGTATGTATGTATGTCACCTTATCACCCAATTCTTCCACCGGACAACCTATACATCATTGGTTTAATGTGTGCGTTACACATTAAACTATTCGTCAAGAAGTTAACTAACTAAAGATCAAAGCGTATCTACAATTTACCGCCGGTGACACCCAAAGCTAAGATTATAGGGCGACAAAGCGTTGGGAACAGGATCTAAGGCACTTTGCGTAACTACGTCGGCGCTACGGGAGAGCTTTTACGTCACGTAAACAGATCGTTATACCTCCAAGACCGTCGTACACTAAGTTACAACTTCAAATTGACTTGTTAGGAGCGAGGTACACAAGCGCCAAATGAAACGGTCTTGTATCGAACTGGATAAAGTTTGTTTGGTGACGGTATTCCTTCGTACGATATTATTATATATCCACGCCTATCCCCCGCAGGGGTTGGCAGAAACCACAGAGCTCCATCCGCTGCCATTCATCGCAGCGAAACGGCTCGTCATTGGTCGCTTTTCGCCCTCGTGAGAATCAGGACGTGACAGGTGGCGAACCACGTCGCCGTCATTTTTCGACAAATTAGGTATATTAAATTCGTCTTAGTGAATCCCATGAGCCGCAAGGGAGGATGGAGGTCAGCCCCAGCAGAGCCCTGCATGCTGAGGTAAGGCACCATAGTCCCCGGGGGAGCCCGACCCCGGGACGATCGGCACGCTTGCGACTAGGCTCGCCCTTAGCCACGCATCCATTGGCACGGCAGACCGTGGATTGGCGGAGAGGAAGGGAAAAGATAGAGAAGAAAGGATGGGCAGGAAAGGAAATGCGGATTGGGGGGGTTACCAGACTCAGAATAAACATTTATAAATCCATATAAATATTTATTCCGATGCGGGAATCGAACCCGCGACCATTGACTCCGCGGGCGGAGGGCCCCGCCACTGAGCCAATCGGTCGTCGTACGATATTGCTTTGCTGTTTATTACAAAATTATAACAATCTGCCTCGCTGAAGATATAAGAGAGCGATGTGGAGTAAAAGAAGGTGTTGTGACAAAAGTTGGGAAAGCGATGCTTAGATGCTTTGGGTATATAGAGAGGATGGATGAAAGACGACTGGCAAAGGAAATTTACGTTGCGAATATGGACGGAAGGATCGGTAGGGGAAGACCAGGGAAAACATACCTTGACCAAATTGCTGAATTTTTTAAGAAAGGCCAGGTCAAGAGTTTTAATAACCAAGGGAAGTATGCCGAGATCGTAGCAGATGGAGATCTGTGGTCTCTGCCTATCCCTGCGGGAAACAGATGTGACGATATGTATGTATGTATGTATGCCTCCCCTTATGATGTGATTGCTAGCTATCAAAGCCTTTAAATTAAAACTATTCTTAATTAATAAACAATTGAGCAATATTAAGCGGCAAAATATTTCAATTTATTTTTATTTTTACCGAGAAAGTTTTGTTATCTTGATGTACGATACGATAAGCATCGCAAATGTGTTGGCGGCCTTTACAATGTAAGTAGGCTTATTTTTAAAGGTTCCATTATAGAATATAGAATATAATAGAATAGAATAGAAGAACCTTTCTTTATGACACTTTTTAAAAAAAAAAACTAAAATTAAAACCTTAATATTATTATGATATATAAATAAACAAAACAAAAAGAAAATAATTTTAATCTACAAGTGTCATAACATGGTTCTTGTATTATATATATATATATATATATATATATATATATATATATATATATATATACTACTCATACTCATATTCACATACACATAAATACACGTATAATACAATAAAATTAAAATCAACTACAATAGAATAGAATAGAAAAACTTTATTTATGATACCTTTTTTTACAATAACTAAAATTAAATCCTTAATAATATTATATATACAAATAAATACACAAAACAAAAAGACAATAATTTTAATCTAACGAGTGTCATAAAATGGTTCTTGCTCAGCGTATGCCGGGCGTTCTATTGGAGCACCCGGCGCTGGTTTTCAGCGAGAACCAACGTGGTCAGATCGCAAACTAAATCATGTAATTAATTCACCGCAACTAAAAGAACAAGTTCCTGTTTGCATAATTAAAATTACATTTTTGTATTTTTTTCTAAACATACTTATAGTATGCAAGTCACGAAGCGGTGGTGGCAAGTTATTCCAACATACCGCCAAAGGTTTTATAAGTATGAGATCTATATAAAATTTCCACACGTTACAACCCGAACCTTTGTTTTATGGTATAGGAAGGCAAACGAGCAGGCGTATCACATGATGTAAAAAATCAATGCTGGCCATAATCATCCACAGTACCATAGGCAGTGCAGAAACGTTTCCGGCCTTTAAAGAAGCTGTCATTATGGGAGGGAGGAAAGTGAGGGAGAGGAGGAGGGGATAGAGGTATTGGAAATTATTAAGAATATAGATCGTTGCCAAGTTATCAAATACTGCCACAATTGAAACGATAAAATCCAGTATAAAGTCTAGTACCACAATAATATTATCATAATGTAAAAGTTTTACGTTCCTCAACTCGAAACAGTCTTGAAATTATTTCATGGCTCTTGTAAGAAGTTTGAAATGTGAGTGAATTTCTTTCTCCCTTGCAATGCATTTATGGCTGTTACAATAGTTCTTTCACAAAGTTCCTCTGTCTCTGCCCGTCTCGCCGAAGTTGCTGTGTTTCATAGTTTTCAGTGAGCCAGTCAGTGCCTTTTCATTTCTTAGCAACTAACCGTCTTTCATCGCGTCTTTCATTGCGATACTTCTTTTGACTTCTAAGATACTGCTCAGTTCTTTTATCATTTCAGTATTTTATCAACCTTCATTAATCAGTACATCCGTTACAATCCACTGATTAACTTAATAATCAAATATGTTATAACAAGTTATAACAGTCAGATTTCAGCAGTGTGGATATTGTCACGTATTGTTTTTATCCTTATGTATATAAAGTTGATTATATATTGTAGTTTACGTTTATAGATCAAGTTTATATACATATATACTATTATAAATACGAATATATATACATATATACGACTACGAATTGACTCAATGGCGGGGCCTGATGACCGCGGGTTCGATCCCCGCATCGGAATAAAATATATGTATGAATTATAAATATTTATTCCGAGTCTGGTAATCCCGTCAATACACATTGGACAAGCGTGGTGGGTTAACGTCCGTACTCTCGTATCAGCTTCTCTGCTCAATGAGTCTAGGTTTTGACTGAGTCCCATTTCATCTCCCACGTGTTTCTCTCTCTGTGTTGATTTTGTAATAATTTAATGTATATTCATTTGTGTTGCTGCAGAGGGAAATAAATGAATTCAACTATTTTTCTATATCTATTATTCTAGGGAAATAAATGAATTGGAAATCGCAGGTTGGTTCTTTTACTTCTCCCAGGCTCGTGTATATTGTGGAAAAGTGGTTGTGTGTTTTTGGTGTTATTGATAGTGGTTTAGAAGTGGAGAGTTGCTGACGGCCGTTTTTTCGTTAAGATTCAGTTTAAGTTCCCCGTAAATCCACCTCTCTTTACTTTTTCTGTTTGCTTGTCGCGTATCTTAGCTATGTGAAAATTCTGACCGTCCACACAATTAGATTAGTAATTTAAACGCTTTAACAGTATCACAATTGTAATTATTACAACGGTAATATGTAATACTTGTGGACGGAATCACGGGGATAATGTCCGGGTTCAGCTCTGACCCTTGTTATATTTAATTTGCAAACATGGTTGGGCTAACTGTATTTTCGGACCTTCACTCGTCATCGCTACACTTGTAACGACGACGTGTAATATTCATTTTGATTTAATTTACAATATAGATTACAACCGAGACGAAAAGAGACGACCGAATGGCTCAGTGGCGCGGTCCTCCGCCCGCGGAGTCAATGATCGCGGGTTCGATTATATATGTATAAATATATGTATGGATAAATATATGTATGGATTTATAAATATTTATTCCGAGTTTGGTAATCCCCCAACCCGCATTTCCTTTCCTGCCCTTTCCTTTCATCTCTATCCTTTCCCTTCCTCTCCGCCAATCCACGGTCTGCCGTGCCAAGGCATGCGTGGCTAAGGGCGAGCTGAGTCGCAAGCGTGCCGACCGTCCTGGGATCGGGGTCCCCCGGGTACTATGGTGCCTTACCTCACCATACGGGGCTCTGCTGGGGCTGACCTCCTAACTTGCGGCTCGTGGGATTCACTAAGACGAATTTTAATATACCAAATTTGTTGAAAAATGACGGCGACGTGGTTCGCCACCCGTCACGTCCCGATTCCTCGGAGGGAGAGAAACGACTAATGGAGAGCCGTTTCGCTGCGACGAATGAAAGAGGAAGAATGGATGAAAGGATGGATGAGTGTGGAGGAGGCTGGGAGGGTATGCTGGGATCGTAGCAGATGGAGCTCTGTGGTCTCTGCCAACACCTGCGGGGGATAGGCGTGAATATAATAATAATAAATAACTAAAATTATTTTGAACTCGTTGTGATTTGTACATTAAAAATGTACAAATCATAATACAGCCTCACAGTCCATAGACTAACTTGTGCTCCTCGTACCTCTCCAAGGTTTCTTTTGAAGTCTATTTAACTGCATTTACGGTTTCTCAACGCCTGAGTCTCTATAAAACAGTCGTCTCGTGGTTGTATGCAACGTTTTGTCCCAGAACCTCGCCTTGTCTGAATGGAACCTGTCCCTTGGTATCGAGTTCAGGTTCTTGGACGGTTTGTATTAGGATGGGGTGTACTCTACCAGCAGCGCTATATAATTTTACTAGCTCTTATTGCTTTTTCTGCCATTACAATAGGCACAAAGATCAAAAAGTTTTAAGTCACAATAAGGTATGATGCGACAAACATAAATTATTCTACTAAAAATAACAAGAAATTAGTTTTAGTTGCCTGATAACCTTTTAAGAACAAATACGTGAAAAGTGATAAAAACTCAAAATATTAAAAAAGGTATTATTTAAAAAAAATAAAAGCTTCGAATTTGGAATTCATGCCTTTATTAAGTGCCAGTATCATAGTTTGGCCATTAAACCTCTTTAGAACTAAATCATTACCAACAATGTAGAAAAATTAAAACTGCGCGTTTTTTGCAAAGGAGTATATATATATATATATATATATATATATATATATATATATATATATATATATATATATATATATATATATATATATATATATATATATATATATATATATATATATATATATATATATATATAAAAATCGAGCTTGTGCGAATAAAAAACATTTTAAAATGAGTAAAATGGGTTATCGAAAATCGAGTTACTTGAGGTTTTTATTTTTTTAATCGTTTTTTTTAGTATAAAACTAACAGATATTGTACTATTTTACAATCCTGATTAAATACGCCAACTTTTAATGGCACTTGCCAAGGCACTCTAGTACTTTTTTTTTAAAGGCGGGCCTTTCAAACTCGACAAATTTTGAAAATTTTAAATTTATAGTTTAACAAATAGTCTTAATTCTTGGAAACTCTTGGGCAATTGTGTCATTATTTTTTACTGTGATTCTAGAAATGTTATTTTGGGTTACGGTTGCCAAGTTTAAATGAACAAAAATATTAAAAAGAAACCGCAATAACCGAAAAATGGTTACAGTTTCACCAAATTTTTAGGTTTTTCCTAAATGCCCATAATTTTCAAACTGCATGGGATAGATTTTTTTCTGATTTTTCTCATGATGGTTACAATCAATCCTGTCACCCCGTTTCGGCTTGACGTTCTGGGACACCCTGTATATATAGGTTTGACGCATATCAACAACTATCTGATATTTGGGCCAACTAAATGAGTTTGGGCAATTCGATAGCTGTTTGCCTACGAGATTAGATACACCTTAATTTACTTATGCGGCATTGCAAATACAATTCTCCTTTATAAACGTCTTATCGCCAATCTAATGGTTTCAGTAACCTGAATCGACTTTCGGGTTACACACTAGATTAAGTTTGCGTAAAACTTTCATTAACTCGGAAAATTGCTTTTCACCTTATTGCCTCAGTGGTTAAAAGATGGCTTTTTGAATTCAGTTTTGAATTCTAAATCGAAATAAATAATCACTCTCTATCTTTATAAATATCTTTGTATATTTTTATGTATTCGTTTATTATTTACGGTTAACTTATAATTACGCGTGTTACCTATATTTAGTATAAATATGTATTATTAATGGAGTCAGGCGTTACTTTGCGGAAATCCATCACTATATTGACAGTCAAAAGTTTTACTTAGCTAAGATCCGCGACAAGCAAAACAATAACAGAAAATTAATAATGTGTGTTTTTCTGTTGGATTAAGTGAATTTATTTGGAACTTAAACCAAAAACTTACATAAAATCGGCCATCAATTTTCCACCCACCAACCACTATACACATGGTAAAAGTGGTAATGTGTGTTTGATGTTGTGTATAGTGGTTGGTGGGTGGAGAATTGATGGCCGATTTTTGGTAAGTTTTTGGTTTAAGTTCCAAATAAATCCACTTAATCCAACAGAAAAATACACATTATTAATTTTCTGTTATTGAATATGTATGTCTATCGACCCTTCCATGCACGCCCACAACGTAAATCTCTTTAACCATTCATCATTAGCTGAAGTTAGCTGTAAAGAAACTGTTGTTTTTCACTTCTTTTTTAATGGGATAGGAAGCTAAACGAGTAGGCATGTCACCTGATGGATAGAAATCAAAGCCAACCACAGCTCTCGCTCATCTCTTGAATGCTTTATTGACGTAATCACGTGGGAACACCAGCAAATCGTTGCCCATTTGTATAGTTTGAGGTAGAAGGCTGCGACTGAATCGGACTGCGGTGGAGGGTCACCCATCCAAGTGATAGGAAGAGCAATTTTTTTATGGGATAGGAAGACAAACGAGCAGGCGTGTCACTTGATGGAAAGCAATCAACGCCGCCCATAGACATCCGCAGCGCCATAGGCAGTGCGGAAGCGTTGCCGACCTTTAAGAAAAGTATGACTATGGGACGGGGCCAACACCCCCTGTTGGGCCTCCGGAACTCTCGCTCACCGTACGAAATGCGGTAGCTAAGTTACCACTCAGACGCCGGTTTTCTGCGGTAGTGTGGTACTTCCCCGGGCGAGCCGGCCCATTCGTGCTACAGACAAATGTTATGCCATTCTTGACAAAGTATTCGTCTGCAGCGTGACTCTATCACTATTTCTGTGGCGAGTAGTGCGATCGAGGAATAGACAGTTATAATTTGAAATAGTAATAGCCCAGTTACAGTAATTAACAGGATCAGTTCACCGTGAGATAACGTCTTACTAAACTACAACATGCAAGCCGTAAATCTGTCTCCGCACTTTAATTACTTTACTATGTTGGATGCGGTGCTCATCTCAAAAGTCGTTGAAATATTTCGTCAAGTCACGTTTTGAATGTAACCAAAGAAATATAATCTCTGTGTACAGTCAGAATTTTTAATTACCTAAGATCCGCGACACACAAAGAAAAATAGAAGAATAATGTGTGTTTTTTACTGGAAGAAGTGGATTTACGGGAAACTTAAACTAAATCTTACCAAATAATCGGCCGTCAGCAACTTGGAGATAGAGAAATACAAACTCTGTGGGTAGTCAGAATTTTTACTTAGCTAAGATCCGCGACAAGCAAACAAAAATATAACAGTAATGTGTGTTATTTACTCGAAGAAGTGAATTTATGGGAAACTTAAACTAAATCTTACCGAATAATCGGCCGTCAGCAACTTGAAGATAGAGAAATACAAGCTCTATGGACAGTCAGAATTTTTACTTACCTAAGATTCGCGACAAGCAAACAAAAATAGAAGAATAATATTGTGTGATTTTTTATTGGAAGAAGTGGATTTACGGGAAACTAAAACTAAATTTTACCGAATAATCGGCCGTCAGCAACTTGGAAAGAGAATACAAGCCAATAACAATAAAGAAATACAAGCCCTATGGACAGAATGTTTACTTAGTTAAAATCCGCGACAAGCAATGTTTGCCGGTCGGGAATTGTTTTGAATTTATTTACATGACTGATTTAAAACCTATGAAATCATTACCTAAATGAAGTGAAACCTTCTATAGCCGCGTTACATGACTCTGCACAGGCAAACAAGCTATGGGTTCACGTCAGCAACATGCCAATTCTTAAGGTATATTTTATTAAAATATTTATTTATTAAAAATATTATTAATTAATATTAAATCTTATAATTTATTATTAAGAATTCAATTTTTATTTACTTATATAATCTATGTAATACAATATTACAAAATACAGTTTTAAGTTTTCACTTCTGTCAGCAGTCCTTATCCTCCGAATTTTTTTTAGTGACATTCGACATAACAACTAACACGCGTTTGTGCCCCTATGAAAAAAGTTCGGGTACCAAAAGATCGCGCAACGCTTTTGTGACTCCAACGATGTCGCGGTTGTCTATAGACGGCATTGATTGCTCTCCATCAGACAGCATGCTTGCTCGTTTGCCCTCCTATCTCAAATAAACCACTGATATAGACCTAGGTATAAAACCAACAATAAGAGTCGGATTTTAATTTTCATTTTCAAGATTAATACGCAAGATAGCACACAGATGGGACCAGTTTAAACGACAGATCTGCGGTGGTTTAATATGACGTGGGCTTGAAGGCAATTAAACGCAGTCTTATCGCACCTGAGCTCAGGCTGTCATATTGTTATATCGACCGGTTCGATATTAACTTTTGGATTCTTACAAGACAGAGGAGACGTTGTTTCTAAAACGAAAGGGACAGAGAGACACACAATACTGTAAAGACTTTCTAAGATGATTAATGGAGTCAGGCGTTACTTTGCGGAAATCCATCACTATGTGGACAGTCAAAAGTTTTACTAAGCTAAGATCCGCGACAAGCAAATAATAACAGAAAATTAATAATGTATGTTTTCCTGCTGGATGAAGTGGATTTATTTGGAAGTTAAACCAAAAATTTACCGAAAAACGGCCATCAGCAACTCTCCACCCACCAACCACTATACACAACACCAAACACACACTACCACTTTTCCACCTTGTAAACGACAAGTGTTTGGCCCCAACACGAGGCATCTTCAGATATAGTAGACTCTACGGAAGACAACCGAAAAGTCAAGTCTTTTCGGTTGTCTTCCGTAGAGTCTTCGGTAAGTTTTTGATTTAACTTCTAAATAAATCCACTTCGTCCAGCAGGAACAGATTTAGAACACACATTATTAATTTCTGTTATTGTTTTGCTTGTCGCGGATCTTAGCTAAGTAAAACTTTTGACTGTCCACATAAAGACTTTCTATTTCAGTGTAATATAAGTTCATAAGTAATTTCAATTCCCTCGTTTGCCTCGCTCGTGGAAGTACCACACTCCCGCAGGAAACCGGCGTCTGAGTGGTAGCTTAGCTACCGCGCTTCATATAGTGAGCGGTTGAATTCCGGAGAACCCAACCGCCTTCCCCCTCCCCCCACACTCCCCTCCACCCTCCCCCTCCACCCTCCCCACTCCTAATGACACTTTCCTTAAAGACTGGCAACGCTTCTGCACTACCTATGACACATTATGACACACACACAAACATTTGCAGTTTATGGGCGGCGTGGATTGCTTTACATCAGGTTACACGCCTGTTCGTTTGCCTTCCTATCCCCAAAAAAAAAATTTCCCATAAAAATTATCTTATATAGTGTGTCCGATGGCAGAATTAGGTTACCAAATATCAATAATAAAAAGAACTTAGAAAGATACTAATAAAATTCAATAACGTTTACGAAGAAGAGAAATTGAAGTGAGGTTTTTATTTTGTTTTAAAAATTTCTTCTGAATATTTAACCCCATGTCTTTAATAATATTCTGTGCCACTCACTGAAGTAGTGACGTTGGGATGAAATTAACCTCGTGGAATATTAATAAGGGAGTCAGGCGTTACTTTGCGGAAAACCATCACTATATGGACAGTCAGAAGTTTTACTTAGCTAAGATCCGCGACAAGCAAAACAATAACAGAAAATTAATAATGTGTGTTGTTTCTGTTGTGTTAAGTGGATTTATTTGGAACTTAAACTAAAAACTTACCGAAAGTCGGCCATCAATTCAAGGAGAACTTTTGACTGTCTCGTGGATAATAATTCGTTTTAGTGCTGAGATGGTCGTCGAGACCACACTCCTAACTCAAAACCTACAATTTCAATGGTCGTTGCAATATGGATTCCATTTACTACTGCATCTTATACTTCCCTGGTCAACTTGACCCACTGTTACTGTAACATGGTACCACAATAAAGCTATTTTCGTAAGCCTTGTTCACTTTAAGCAAAATTTATTCTAACAGCTTACTTAGTGTTAACTTTCCGATGGGGATTTTTAAATGAATCCCCCTGTTTCAGCAAATTGAACGAACTAGTCTCCCGGGCTCCGAGTTCGGATTATTTGATTGCATCGCTGAAATGCTTGCCCTGTTTGTATTTGTTCTGTTTTCGAACGTAAAACCAAATAGATATAAATGGAAGTGTGTATTGTTCAATTTATCGCGGAGGTATAGAAATTTAAAAAAAAAAATGATAAATTAAGTGATGACCGTCGTGTATTCTTACTTACTTTGGCGGGTGCAACGACCGAAAATAATTCTTGTCCTCCACCAAGAAGAGTCACCATTAAGATCGATTTAGCACCACCGTCTACCAGTCCTCGACATGAACTTCCTTCAGGTTCGAGGTCCATGGCATCCCTCTCTCTCTGAGTCCTAAGTCCCCCTGGTGAGAAGTACGGTAGACACGCCGTTTCTCCATCTCGACCTGTCGGAGGCTATACGCTTCACTTCGCTCCAAGATAGGCCCATCTTCTGAATTTCGGTCCGTCACCACCAGTTTAGTACGCCACCAAGTTTGTTTTGTGCGCCCACATTTTCTTTTTCCCTGCGGATTCCATTCGAGGGCTAAAAGTCTATGGCATATGTATTTGTAATACTACAGGTACTGAAGATACATTGCCTACTTTAAGTTAAGCATTTGAAGAAAAAGATGAACAATTGGAATTCGAAGATAATCGAGAAACAAACGAAGACAGAAATATAATATAGTGTGTTAACGAAAAAGCAGAAATTGTAGAAAAACCAATCTAATTCGTATCGGAAAATAAAATGGTCGTCAGCAACTCTCCACCTCTTCCTTGCTATCACTAACACGACTACTCTTCCTCAATGTACACGACACGTGTTTCGCCTCAACACGAGGTATGATCTACAGTAGACTCTACGGAAGATTAGTGTTAATTAGGAGTCACTTACTTGACTGACAACCGTCTTTTCGGTAACAATTAGACTAGTTATTCTATAGATTATACTTCTTTTAGTAAATACATTGTTATTTTAATATATTTTGTTTGCTTTTCGCTGATCTTGGTTACGTGAAAATTTTACTATCCCATTAGGGACTTTGAGGAAATCCATTATTGTGTGAATAATAGATTTCCGCAAGTCCCTCCTGACTCTGTCAATCATCTAGAATAGGATTCTTAAATTTGTTACATGTTTCTTTTCCTTTTCTTCGAAGGCAATTAGTAACAACTATTATGCCAGTGTCAAGTAAAACACGATAACATCAAATCTTGAAATATAACTAGTCAACTTATCACATTACGTCTTGATAACGTAACGTAACGGTAACGAAACAAGAATTTTTGTCATATCACTTCACTTATAAACCTTAATCGAATTATATTGTATAATGCACCACCACAATTAAACAATATAACTGATAATAATATAAGATTATGAAAATGAACTAAAAACACAACGTCATTGATGTAAGTTAACGGGAAAAGTCTTTGTCATGTCTTTATTAAAAAACATTAGAACTCAAAATAAATATCTTTACATATATATAATCTACCTAATAAATCTTGGTGCAGAACGCATAAATTACACCACTGCACTATGTTTGGATCTTAAAAATAGACAAAATACATCCACCCGATATTTTTTTGAACCCAGAACACAATGGTTTCTAAATTAATGTAAACTCAATACTTTGCCAAGTGACCAATGAAATCTGTATGCGCAATACTTTTTTTATTAAATATATTTGAACGTCTATGTTTGCCGAGACGTGGTCTCCACTCCAGCACATGTCTACTCTAACGATTGTTGGTTCTCCGACAAACGTGTCCAGCTCATTGCCACTTCAGTCTGCTAACTTGAATAGCTATGTTGGTGACTCTGATTCTCCGGTGAATTTCTTGATTCCGAACTCTATCCACCAGAGGAACTCCGAAACGTAGTGTGGAACACCCTTGCTAGCTGGTGCGACGATCTGCGCAAGGCGACTGGCAGAGACTGGATGCGTGTAGCCGATGATCGGGCTAGATGGCTCGCCTTGAATGAAGCCTATGTCCAGCAGTGGACTGCCGTGGGCTGATATTGATATTGATATAGGTCTATTTACTGATAACAAATACAACGTCGTGTGTCTCTTTTTCTCCCATGCCTTGTGACAGAGACGATATTATAAAATTCGTTCTTCTTTTTTTAAGAAATAGGAAGGCAAACGAACAGGCGTGTCACCTAATGGAAAGCAATCAACGCCGCCCATAGACTTTCGCAGCGCCATAGGCAGCGCGGAAGAGCTGCCGACCTTTATGGAAAGTGTCATTATGGGAGTGAGAACGGGAGGAGAAGGGCTAGAGGGAGGGAGGAGGGTGTTACGCCTCCAGAACTCGGCCGCTCACCGTACATGGCGCGTTAGATAAGCTACCACTCAGACGCTGGTTTTCTGTAGGAGTGTGTTACTTCCCCGGACGAGCCAGCTCATTCATGCTAGAGACAAATATTATGCCATTCTTGACAAAGTATTCGTCTCCAGCGTGGCTCTACCACTATAAAAAGTTTATTCTTTAGTTTACAGTTAGTTTATTTGAAATATTTCTTTACAGACCACGCGTCATCGCTAGTGGGTAATACAGCCCGTCTGCGATGTCGCATCGATGGCAAATCCTGTGGAGAAATGCACAGCATCAAGTGGTACAAAGCGGACACAAGGGTCTACGTGTACTCAGCATCCAAAGATGCTGCCATCAACCGGCCAGAGGGAGATATGATGGACAGGTAAGTGTCCACGTCCACAATAGTATGTAGATAGATGTCGCTATTCTGGCTTTTAAGGTGTGTATAGCTACGACATTTGAACCTCCAAAAAACGTATACATAATATTAGATTATTAATGGAGTCAGGCGTTACTTTGCGGAAATCCATCACTATGTGGACAGTCAAAAGTTTTATTTAACTAAGATCCGCGACAAGCAAAACAATAACAGAAAATTAATAATGTGTTTTTCTGCTGGATGAAGTGGATTTATTTGGAACATAAACTTTTCGGTTGTCTTCCGTAGAGTCTACTATACCTGAAGATGCCTCGTGTTGGGGCGAAACACGTGTCGTTTACAAGGTGGAAAAGTGGTAGTGTGTGTTTGGTGTTGTATATAGTGGTTGGTGGGTGGAGAGTTAATGGCCGATTTTCGGTAAGATTTTGGTTTAAGTTCCAAATAAATCCACTTCATCCAGCAGAAAACAAACATTATTAATTTTCTGTTATTGTTTTGCTTGTCGCGAATCTTAGCTAAGTAAAACTTTTGACTGTCCACATACATAATATTAGCATTTAAATATATTTCAAAATTTAAACCATTTATAACGTGCAAATAAATATTTTGTTACGAGTAACATTTCCATAAGGGTTAAATTTAAACAAAGTAATGTGTATAAATCTCTGTAAACCTTTCGCCTCCATAAACATCATCACTCATCCGCAAGAATGCCTCTGTGTACCTCACCTGTCATAATAGGGTTTTGTAATGAAACACAAAGATAAAAATATGCACGAACTACAAGCGTGCCTTGTGGCATGACGAGCGGTTCCTTTGTTCTTCACTCTGGATTCACTTTAAAACATTAAACATTTTATACAACGTAACATGACTTGAAAATACATACATACATACATACATACATATAATCACACCTATCACTATGGATGGTAGAGCCACGCTACAGACGAATACTTTGTCAAGAATTGCATATTATTTGTAGCTGTAGCATGAGTGGGCCGACTCACCTGGAGAAGTACCACATTCTTAAAGAAAACCGGCGTCTGACTTGTAGCTTAGCTACCGCGCTTCGTCCAATGAGTGGCTGAGTTCCGAAAGCACAATCCTCCTTCCCCCTTCTCTTCTCCTTCCCCTTCCTCCCTCCCATAATGACAGTTTCCTTGCCGGCAACGCTTCTGCACTGCCTATGTTACTACGAATGTTAAAGGACGGCGTTGATTCAGGACATCATGACATGGTGACACGCCAGCTCGTTTGCCTTCTTATCCTATAAAAAATACCTGTTTTTCTTATGACGGTGACATGGTTCGCCACCCGCCACGTCCTGATTCTTACGAGCGCGAATAGCGACTAATGAAGAGCGGTAGCGGATGGAGCTCTGTCGTCTCTGCTAACCCCTGAGGGGGATAGGCGTGAATATATATAGAAAAAAATATATAATTTTCTTATGAGTAGGTACAGACCACAGACCTTCATCTGCTACGATCTCGGCACACATTTTCTGCTTCATCCACATTCATCACTCTATTCATACAAGCTCGTTGGTTAAGAGTATTTTTGACCTTAACTTTCTTGAACATTATTGTACGGTTTAATTAAGATGCGTGCGTTTTGGTCCCCTCGTCTGGTCTACTGACCCTCCCTACCGCCATAATCCACTGAAAATATTATATTTCTATTTTGTATTCTTAAAACACCGAAAAAAATAAAATATCACAATATAAAAGTAGTTCTATAAGTTCCTTAATAGCTCATGTGCTTTTTCAAATGTCAGACTGTCTAGACACCCCGTCTATTCTTCAATCGACAATCGATTTGCATTCGTTTTATTTTAAATGGAACCTTAAAGCGAGATATTAAAATTTAAACACCTTTTGGTCATAAGACAATCGTTGAAATACTAACAGAATGTGTAAGTGGTTTTTGAAATATGACGCTTAGGTATCAATTAGCATACGTTATGTATGTGGACAGTCAAAAGATTTACTTAGCTAAGGTCCGCGACAAGCAAAACAATAACAGAAAGTTTTAATGTGTGTTTTTCTGCTGGATGAAGTGGATTTATTTAGAACTTAAACCAAAAACTTGCCTTTGTTCCGTAAAACGTTGTCCGATCCAACAAACGTAGTATAAATAGTGGTTGAGCCACGCTGCAGACGAATACTTTGTCGAGAATGACATAATATTTGTCTGTAGCACGAATGGGCCGGATCGCCCGGGGAAGTACCACACTCCCGCAGAAAACCGGCGTCTGAGTAGAAGCTTAGCTACCGCGCTTCGTACGGTGAGCGGCCGAGTTCTGGAGACCCAACACTCTCCCCCCATTACCCTCCACCTACCATTCCCACTCCTATAATGACACCTTTTTTACAGGTTTGCAACGCTTCCGCATTGCCTATGGCGCTGCGGATGTCTATGGGCGGCGTTGATTGCTTTCCATCAGGTGACACGCCTGCTCGTTTGTGTTCCTATTCCATAAAAAAAACGTGACCAACCCATTGCCACTCCAGTTTGCTAATTCGGAAGACTACGTCGGTGACTTTCCGAATCATATCTACTGGGGAAACTGCGGGCGTAACTCAAATTCTATGATTTTTACAATCGCTTGAATAGTGTCGATTCATTTTTAAAGTACAAAACTACTGATTCTATTTCAAACTTGTACCAGCCAAATGCTATGTCTGACTTATTCTCGCCTCCATCCATTTCAAAAATAACAACTGTCAGCTCTCTTAAAACTGGGAACTCTCGTTTCACTGAATAGTGAACGAACTTTTGTGAAAGTTTAAACACAACGGTTCGGAACAACACGAGCGAGGAAAATAGCAATTCATTCCTTTAAACAAATTTACCTTCAGTTTGATAGAACTGTATCTCGATGAAATCGTATTGAAAATACATTGTATTCTAATACAAAACAATATATTATGATTTATATGTATGATATAGAAATAATTCATTTGATATTGTTGTAAATATAATAATAATATAATAATATATTTGGATGTGGACAGTTAAAACTTTTATTTAGCTAAGATCCGCGACAAACAAACAACCGTAAAAAAACCAACCACTATACACAACATCAAACACACACTACCATTTTTCCACCTTGCAAACTATACGTGTTTCGCCTCAACACGAGGCATCTTCGGGCATAGAAGACTCTACGCAAGACAACCGTTAAGTAAAACAAATAATACATTTGGAATAATTCCCGTCACCGAATTCCACAACCGTACAACTCGCCGTAAAGAAAAGTTTCAATCCCACCTGTCGATCACTACGGTGCGCTTCTCTCGAAACTTCTTTCCACGAACCACCATTCTGTGGAACCAGCCACCTTTGACGGTCTTTCCGAACCGATACGATATTGGCACCTTCAAAAAACAAGCATACACATACCTAAAAGGCCGGCAACGCTTCCGCGACTCCTGTGGTGTCGCGGTTGTCTATGGGCGGCGTTGATTGCTTTCCATCAGGCGGCACACTTGTTCGTCTACTCTCCTATCTCATAAAAAAAATAATCGTATTCAAACACTTTTTATACAAAAAACAATATACGAAGAAAGATTTTTATTAATTTATATGGTTAAACAGACAATGACATAATTATAAAATTAATTAAAAACAAAAATTTACGTACAAGCATTAATTGTGGCACACACCATTTATCATAGATTAAAAAATAAGACTATTTCAGAATAGAAACAAATAAAATACAAAGAAGACAGTACGCATCCCTAATCCATAAAAAATACAAAGAAGACAGTAGGCATCAATGATCTATAAAAAAAAACAAGGAAGACAGTAGGCATTACTGATCTATAAAAAATACAAAGAAGAAAGAAGGCATCCCTAACCTATAAAAAATACAAAAAAGACAGTAGGCATCACTAATCTATAAAAAATACAAAGAAGACAATAGGCATCCCTAACCTATAAAAAAATACAAAGAAGACAGTAGGCATCACTAATCTATACAAAATACAAAGAAGACAGTAGGCATCACTAATCTATAAAAAATACAAAGAAGACAGTAGGCATCACTGATCTATAAAAAAATATATAGAAGACAATAGGCATCCCTAATCTATAAAAAAATACAAAGAAGACAGTAAGCATCACTGATCTATAAAAAAATATATAGAAGACAATAGGCATCCCTAACCTATAAAAAAATACAAAGAAGACAGTAGGCATCACTGATCTATAAAAAATATATAGAAGACAATAGGCATCCCTAACCTATAAAAAATACAAATGTCTCCTGAATAATTACTTGAGATATATGTTGACGTATGTTAGCGAAATCCAAAGTAACCAACCCCAAACTTGCCAGCTAATTAATGACATCCAAAACATAAAAAAAATACCTCGTAACGCCGTGACTGGCAACACAGACGGGGAACAAGTCGTGTGGCGTGACTTGGACAAATTATATCCGTATTAACTTTGGAAAACTTGTCCTCGAGAACTTCGAAGATATTAAGATATGTGAAGACTTCTTTTTGTAGGTTGGAACCTAGAATCGAATTATGATATGTTCTTTATTCCCGTTTCACTATTTCTTCTTCAAGAAAAGTTACATCTTCACCATCTGCATGAATGCGATCCAGTAAGGTGCGTTTTTCTTGCACGCACGTACCATCACTCTATGGAAACTTTCAGCGGTATTAAATAATACAGGACCTTCAAAAATGTACCTACTCAAATGTCAGCAACGCATTTGCAATGCCTATGGTGTTGTAGATATCTAACGACGGCGGTGATTGCCTTCCATCAGGTGACACGCTTGCTCGTTTGCCTTCCTATCCCACAAAAAAATATTTTTAAATCTCTCTCATGAATTTTAAAATGTGGTGTAGTAATGTATTATTGTAATTTCTGTTGGCTTGTCCTTAAATAAATTATGTAAAATTTTCCGTAAGTTAACCTGAGTTATATATCTTTGCCCGTAGACTCTTACGGTGCCGAGACGTGGACACTGACAGTCCGTCTCCTCGCCAAGCTCAAAGTCGCTCAGAGGGCTATGGAGAGAGTGCTCGGGGTTTCTCTGGTGGACAGAATTCGAAATGAAAAAATTCGCCGGAGAACCAGAGTTACCGACATTGCTCTTCAATTTAGCAGACTGAAGTGGCAATGGGCTGGACACGTTTGTTGGAGAACCGACAATCGTTGGAGTAGACGAGTGTTGGAGTGGAGACCGCGGCAAACGTAGTGTGGGACGCCCTCCTGCTAGATGGAGCGACGATTTGCGCAAGGCGGCTGGCAGAGACTGGATGCGTGTAGCCGAAGATTGGGCTAGGTGGCGCGCCTTGGGTGAGGCCTATGTCCAGCAGTGGGCTGCCGCGGGCTGATATTGGATATATCTTTGGGGAGGGGAGGGTGTTGGGTCTCTGGAACTCAACCTCTCATCGTACGAAGCGCGGTAGCTAAGATACCACTCAGACGCCGGTTTTCTGCGGGAGTGTGGTACTTACCCGGGCGAGCTGGCCCATTCATGCTATAGACAAAGTATTTGTGTGCAACGTGGCTCTACCACTAATAAATCTATTTTTTACCGCCTATCAACCCCTCGCTGAATAGAAAACGCCGCTCTATAATTTTCATCAAATACAATTTCCAGCATGCCGTTTCGTCCCACCGATAACCGGTTTTATTAATAATTCAGATATTCTGGCGGGCGGCGACGTGTCGAAGTGTTGTAATTATTAATAGTAGTACGGTATTCGCTATTTCCTTTGAATTATTTCATATATTAGTATCAATAAACTTGAACTGTATTTACTATGTCAAATATATTGCCATTTACCTGTATCCTATCCATCATTAACAGACATAGGCCTCCCCTAAGAATTACCACCAAGCCCGATCTTCGGCTTCACGCATTAAGTTTCTGCCAGCCGCCCTACGCAGATCGTCGCGGTCTCCACTCCAGCTCTCGTCTGCTCCAATGCTTGTTGGAGCAGACGAGTGCTGTAGTGTACCAAAAAAAAAAGTTATACAGTTATTGATTTGTAATATTTCTATACAAATGGCGGTCTTATCGCTAATAGCGATATTTACTTCCAGACAACCGTAGGATGGACACAGTGTTAAAAATATAATTTGATGTAGGTTGGTGACGAATTTTAATAATCCTAAATTTGTTAGAAAATGACAGCGATGTGGTTCACCATCCGTCACGTCCTGATTCCCACGAGGGCGAGAAGGGAGTAACGGAGAGCCGTTTCGCTACGATGAATGTGAGAGGAACGATGGATGAGTGCGGAGGATGCAAGGAAGGTGTGCCGAGATCTTGGCGGATGGAGATCTGTGGTCTCTGCCTACCCCTATGGGAGACAGGCGTGATATGTATGTATGTAGGTTATTGATACATTATCATCAGGACAATAGAAAAAATTATTATAAATAATAAAAGAAATATATTATATATAAATATGATTTAACTGTATAAACATAAAAGATACATAGATATTTAAGTGACCAGCCCATTGCCACATTCACATATTTCACATTGAAACAAAAATACGTTTTTTCTTTTATTTACGTTGAAAGCAAAGTAATGTAACACAGTTCAAGTATCGAGCAATAACAATTTAGTGACTCCATCCATCGAACTCCCTTCCGTCAGAAACAAACCAACAACTGTGACCTCCATGAAAAACCAATCACAACATTTATTACAAGCGGAACTGACCGGACGACATGCCAACTGTAACTCTATTAACTAACTCGCTGATAATGTTGGTACGTGGTCATTGCATTCCTCACGTAGCGGGTGGGGTGCGAGCGATAAGCGATTAGCGACTTACAATAAAAATTAAAACGATGACCATGTATCATTATCAAACCAGAGTGCTAACACTCTAAGCCACGCTGCAGACGAATACTTTATCAAGAATGGCATATTATTTGTCTGTAGAATGAATGGGCCGGCTCGCCCGGGAAAGTACCACGCTTCCCCAGAAAACGCGGCATCTCAGTAGTTTAGTTTAGCTACCGCGCTTCGTGCGGAGAGCGATTGAGTTCCGGAGGCCTCACCTTCCCATCCCATAAAGACCTTTCCTTAAAGGTCGGTAACACTTCTGAACTGCCTATGGCACTGCGGTTGGTTACGGGCGGCGTTGATTGCTTTCCATCAAGTGACACGCCCGCTCGTTCACCTTCTTATCACATAAAAAAAATATCAACTGATTTCCCTGTAACTTTATTCCGCGCATCATCGTCCCGTAAAACCCACAACATTTACCAATATTTCTAAACTAATACAACACTGGGACTTCGAAGAAAATAACGCAGCGCTATAGCTTACAGAGTCAATAATTGCGGGTTCAACTCGATGTCTATGTCTATGTATTGTCTACAAGTACTTATTGAGAGTTCGTGCTTTCCGTCAATCCACCTTGGACAAGTGTGGTAGATTAATGTACCACTACGACATTGAAAGCTTCAAAAAACAACCTTACAAATTTCTCAAAGGCCAGCAACGCTTATCCAATGGGTGTTGTTGCAAAATAACTTTCTATGGCGGAACAGCCTTGTTCATTTACCTTTTTATACCATAAAGAACATTACGTCTTTTTACATGATTAAAAAATTTTTGGTGTTAAAGTGTTGGGGTGTTAAAAAAAGCTCTAAAGTGAAAAATGAATTCTGCTTTAAAATTAAAATAATATGAAATTTAATTGTGATATTTTTTTTTATAAAATCACGCCTGTTTTCCTTTGGGGTACGCAGAGACCACAGATCTCCATCCGCTACGATGCCCGCACACCGTCCTTGCTCCCTCCATACTCATCCATCCTTCTTGTCATATTTATCGTAGCGAAACGGCTCTCCGTTCGCTCGCGGTCGAGTCGCTTCTCGCCCTCTTGGGAACGTAACGGGTGGCGAACCACGTCGCCATCCTTTTTCAACAATTTTTGTTTATTAAAATTTGTCATAGTGAGTTCATGAGCTGCACAGAATGATGGTAGTCATCCCCAACAGAGACAAATTTAGTCATCATTAGACAAATTTTGTCAGCAGCGTTGATTGCTTTCAATTAGGCGGATAGCTACCTCGTTTGCCTCCCTATCCCATGAAGAAAAGCTCTTTGAAATTTTTAAATGCAAAAAATTAATATCGAATCGCTTCAGCGGGTGACTTGGGGTATATCACAAAATTAGTATAACGCGAAATTTAAATTTATATCAGCAGGAATCCCCAAGTCACCAGACCTGACCTGAAGTCGTAAGCTACGTGCCCGCGTCTGGTGGCTATCTTTAATTCAATTCCACGAATTAGTCTCCAAATTATTTTAAACTGCTGGCCATATATAATATTTGTGCTACGGGAGATACGTGAGAGTCTATTAATATTTGAGCTAGTATTATTTAAATTTTTGCTTTTCATTTCCGGTGTATGAGTTTAGTAAGTGTATCCATAGATGGCGTGTATCACGATGTTGTTAGTTGCACTGGTCATGGAGTATCTTTGCCTAGCCTCTTGTCCGGTGTTTATGGTATTGGTACACGGGTACGCGACCCCGGCCTCCCGAGCTACTACCGTATCACTCCTCGCCTTCCGTTGCGCTAGTATCATATCCCTATCATCCTGTCTAATCCATCTCTTCTTTCCCCCGCCATTTTTTCTTTTCTATCCTTTTCCCTTCCTCTCTGCCATATATTCTCTTCACAAGGCGTGAGTTTTCCCATTGCTCAAGTGATTTTTTATGGGATAGAAGGCAAACGAGCAGGTGTGTCACATAATGGAAAACTACGCCGCCCATAGACATTCACAGTGCGTGTCATAGGCATTGCAGAAGGGTTGCTGGACTATAAAAAATATTTAGGTTTACTTTTTGAAGGTTCCGTAGAGGTACGGTCATTAATTTGCCAAGCTTCTCCAACGTGGATTGACGGAATGCACAGATCTCTATCTCCTACGATCTCGGCACACTTTCCTTGCTTCCTCCACACTCCACTCTCTTCATGCAAGCTCGCCGGTTAAGGGTACTCTTGATCTGGCCTTTCCTAATAATTATTAATGGAGTCAGGAGTTAATTTGTGGAAATCTAATACTATGTGGATAATTAGAACTTTTAGTTTGCTAAGATCTGCGACAAGCAAATAAATATGTAAATTGTCGCTGATCTTAGCTAAGTAAAAGTTCTAACTGTCTACTTTCCTATTAACGTCAGCAATTTGGTCAAGGTATGTTTTCCTTGGTCTTCTCCTAACAACCATTTCATCTTGTACCTTTCTTTTACCGGTCGTCTTTTAAAAAAAATTTTCTCAATTAAATTCTACATAATAACATGTTCCGGAAAATCTTAATAACATGACTTATGGGGATCTTAATACTAATACGCCGGACGTAAGGTTAGCCTCACATGAGCTATATCCGGTTAAATATGGCAACGTAATTATAGTAAACCGTGCAATTTGTACCGGGTTTAAACTGTTAAACTTAACAACAAGGCTCGAGTTAAATGGCTTTCGCTAATTTCTTAGTGCTTTACTCGGTTTCGCAGAAATTGTATTATATAATTACATGGTTTGCAGTATGAATTTTTATAAACGGAGGTTTATGTTTTTTTATGGGAGAGGAAGGCAAACAAGCAGGCCGCCCATAGACATCCGCAGCGCCATAGGCAGTGCGGAGGCGTTGCCGACCTTTAAGGAAAGTGACATTATGGGAGTGGGAGTGAGAGGGGAAGGGTGTTCGGCCTCAGGAACTCAGGCCGCTCACCGTACTTAGCTACCAAGCTACCACTCAGACGCCGGTTTTCTGCGGGAGTGCGGTACATCCCCGGGCAAGTCAGCCCGTTCATTCAAATAATATGCCATAATTGACAAAGTATTCATCTGTAGCGTGGCTATACAACTAGTTAATAAAAGTCAAGTGGAAGAAGTTTATACTAAGGAATCCGTGCCCAGGATGAACGGTATTCTATGAGTTTGAATTAGTAACGATATTCAAAGCACACCCTCACCAATTATTCTTATAATTTAAAATATTTCAAATTTTCCTTCTCCTTTCGTCGTAAATATTTCATAGTCTTCCCCAGTGTCTCATATATGTGTAGGATTGTTAAGTATTCAGTTGTTGATTTGATTGTTGTGTATTATGTCCAAGTAATCGAATGAAAGGTGCGAGTGGGAGGTCAATATGATAGAAGGAGAGAGTTGAGAGTAAGAAGAGTTGTTGGTTGTAGTTGTTGTAACGAAGTTGTAAAAGCTAAAGGTGTTTTAAAAACATGTTATACTTTGTTAAATATAGGTTATAATTTTGACAGCTCACGCACATGAATTTATAAATTTATAAATCGTCGTTGTGAGAGGCCTTTGTCATATTAATAAAAGGTTAATGCATCAGAAAAGAAAACTGAACATACAAAATAATTATGCAACTATCGATATCAAGTTATATAAGAATAGTAATCGATAATCGAATACGTTCATTAACGATTATACACTGCCCTCATCCTTAGTGGGACCTGTCAAAATTACCATCCTAAATTTTACAAAGTGTAATAACGAACTTAAGGTGAAATACTGTAAAATATAATAACAAAAATTGTTATTAAGAAGTCTAAATTAACCCCCCAACCCTACATATGTATAAAGCATCTGGTATGTCTCTCGTAATTACAGATATAAAGACGCGTTGATTATTTACTGGTCCATATAACTCTTCTCCTCTGCCTACCTCTTCCGCGAAAATAAACATTTCATATTTCCTCATAAATAACCGCAAGTTTCAAAATTACAAAGTCGCTCGCGTAATTGCGACTCGGTAATAACAAAAGACATAAATACAATCGGGCGTTTCATTACCGGTAATTTAAGCGGTATTACCGCGTGCGTACCGGTAATTTGGCGTGGCAATAAAATCGGTACGCTTCGGCGTGCCCGCGGCAGCGCGGCGGCCTCCGGTGCAGGCAATTAAGGACGTTAGCGGCCTATTTGTGACTCCGCTGGATCGATTATAACTCTACACTACCATGTGGACAGTTTAAATTTTACTTAGTTAAGATCCGCGAAAAGCAAATCAAAAAAAAAAAAAACTAAAAAATAATAATGTGTGTTTTCTACTGGAAGAAATGGATTGGGAACTTAAACTAAATCTTACCGAAAAACGGCCGTCAGCAACTCTCCACCCACCAACCACTATACAAAACACCAAACACACACTACCAATTTTCCGTGAGACGTGTTTCGCGTCAACACGAGGCGATATCTCTCACGATATACCTTTCTCTTTCACTTTACGGTTGTCTTCCGTAGAGTCTACTATACCTGATGATGTTGTGAGCGGTTGTTTTTTTTTTATGGGATAGAAAGGCAAATAAGCAGGCGTGTCATCTGATGGAAAGCAATAATAATAATAATAATAAAACTTTATTTCAGGACTAGCCCATATATCGTTAGTAACAATCTTTCTTATAATCTAGTGTTCGTAAAATTACAAAATTTTATAAAAATATATTTTACATTTAAAACATTAAAATATAATACATTCATAAACCATTACAAATTTGAGAATAATAATATATGTCTATAATAATTTTAAAACAGTAATGAGATAATTTAATTTTACATTTTATTTTATATTAAATTAATGTGCGATTTTACAAATTTTAATTTTAAGAGCAAAATTACATTAACATATTAAAACCTACGTTAGTTAGTTATATAATAAACGTCGCCGATAAAAATTCGCTAAAACATATAATAGAATACTATATTTAAGAAAATGACTGAATCGGTATGAGTCAGCACGCGCCACCCCAGTGCAACCTATTAATTTTTTTTCTACAGACCATATATGTCCCATTGCTGAGCACGTACCTCTCCATTTCTGGAGGAACGGACGTTAACCCACCACGCTTGTCCAATGCGGATTAGCCGGATTAACAGACTCTGAGTAAATAGCTATAGATCATTAATATATTTATTCCAATGCGGTGATCGAACCCGCGACCATTGACTCAATGGGCCCCGCCACTGAGGCAATTGGTCCTCGACATACTATGCTCACTCCTAATTAATATTATAACCGTTTTAAATAAATTAGTGCTACACACAAGCCTCTAATCGTTCAAGTCGTAGTTGCTTGAATTGAATATTACACACAGTTAGTTATATATGTATAATATGTATGTATAACACGAACTGGACATTGATTCAATTGTTATTATGATATGCAATAGCCACTGACTGACCCGGACAATAGGGTTGTGAACACATAACGGTATATATATCACAATGACAGTGTACCAACGGATATTAAATTAATAAGCCGTGTATGATACTGAGATGAAAATACTTCTGTCCCGACCTATTATATAAGGATTACAAATATTTATTCCGAGTCTGGTAACCCCGCCAATCCGCATTGGACTTGTCCAATGGTGGTGGATTAACGTCCGTTCCTCCAGAAATGGAGAGGCCCGTGCCCACCAGTGGGACATATATGGGCTGTTAAAAAGAAAATTGTGGTCGATAAAACGGCAGGGTCACGAGGCCGATCACCAACCCGTTGGACAGACCAATTCAAGGAATCAGCTCCTACCAAGTTCCATTATATAGTCAATCAAGCGATGGACAGATGTTCTTGGAGACAGATCATCTACTCAGAGTTGGGATTCACTACTGATAACCACGATCCTCAGAGACGAGGGACCGACTGCAGAGAGATCACACTGTACTGGATCGCCACGCATCCATTGATGACCACTCAGGTGGGGATGAAAATTTTTCTATATTAATCTAATTCTACCGAAGATTAATCTAATTCTACAGATATTCATTACAAGTCTGGACTGAAGTCTAACTCCGCATTGGAAGAGCGTATTGGGTTAACATCCGCATCTCCATATATATAGAGGGCCGTGCTCAGCAGTGAGACATATATGGCTTGTGAAAAGAGAATGTAATTCTGGTGTTATTATAAACATTGTCAATCTTCTTTAAACATAAAATAACTCACATCCATAGTTCAAAACGTAAGACAGGCATAGTCATAACATGTTTCAACACTTAGTTCCTGTATAGACTGAGCTGATATGGGATACAATCCCGAGGGAACTGTCTATCCCCGGGCATCTGATTTCGATCAGCTGGCTTTGATTTTCGACTCGATATTTGACGAGTCGGATAGTTTCGACGGATTTAGTTCAGAACATTGTATAAGTTAGTTAAACAAAAAGCAGTTACATTTGTTATATTATTTTATTTATATTTCTATATAATATATATAACAATATTAATTCATTTATTTTATATAGTATCTCTTATATCAACTGAAATAAAAAGCTTGGATGTGTAATTCTATAAAGAGATATAATTTTATGAAATCTACCATAAAAAATAATTTATATAATTTTACAATCTAAATAAAGTATTTTACAATCTAATTAAATACATATAAATTTTTTTTATATGAAACGTATAAAACCTCGAAATTTGATATCTCGAAATACTACTAGTCAAGCGAGCCATTACAACTTTTAAAAATAAATTGACAAGACGTCCGTCAATGTGTGACAAGAACGGCCAATAGAAAAAAGCTGCGCGCGGGAAAGAGACAGGACGATGTCTAGAAAAGACTATACATCGAATTTTGGAAATGCTAGAACTTTCGATCGTTTTATCTATATAAAGTTGCGACGGTGCATCGAAGGGAGTTTAATACGAAAGAAAATCGTAGAAGTGAAGAGAAGTGAAACTAGTGGCCGATTTCATTTTTCCGATCCCCGAACCCCACCCAGCTCTTAACAATATATTTACCTGTAAAGACAAACAGCATTTAAAGCTAATATTTGTCTTATTTTATTTCAAGTAGTAATAATAAATGGAGTCATGCATTACTTTGCGGAAATACATTACTATGTGGACAGTCAGAACTTTTACTTAGCTAAGATCCGCGGCGAACAAACGAATATAGAAAAACAATAATGTGTATTTATACTGAAAGATGTGGATTTACGGGGAACTTAAACTAAATCTTATCGAATAAAACGGCCGTCAACAACTCTTCACCTTCCAACCACTATTAACAACACCAACATCAAGCACACACCACCATACCACGGTAGTGTGGGACGCCTCCCGGCTAAATGGTGCGACGATCTGAGCGGCTGGGAGAGACTGGATTTTGTTATATACCTACTCGTAAAAAACTCGTAAGAAAAATCTTTGAAATGAAAATGCATTACCAGCCTTTGAGATATGATTAGACTTTTTAATGTTCCAATGGCGTATTGGTTTCTTAAATACTGCTGAAGGTAGTTGGATGTTCTTTCATCCGCATTGAACAAGTGAGAGAATGCGGACTGAAAAAAAATCTTAGGCAAAATTTCTATTAAATAATATTTTTATATAATACTAGATGGCCCTGTGAGCTTCGTATCATCTACAATTTATGTTCCCAATGTATGTATTTATCTTCTCCTGGTATGTTAGTACTTTGGTATGCAATACTTTTCAAAATCACACAAAAGAAACGACAGATTCGTATAACAATACGTTCGTTAGACGCTAAAGCGGTCTACAGAAAGTAATTGAAAGTAAAAGGAAGAAAAGTAATTTTTCATTTTTCAAGCTGTTCTTTTATATTTTCCGTATATTTTTTAATTTATTAACCTTTTCTATATTAGAGCGAACAAAGTGAAAAGAAATTATTCAAATCGGTCAAGCCGTTTTTGAGTTTTAGCGAGACAAACACAACAGCTCTCCATTTTTATACATAATGTAGATGTGGACAGTCAAAAGTTTTACTTAGCTAAGATCCGCGACAAGCAAACAATAACGGAAAATTAATAATGTGTGTTTTCCTGCTGGATGAAGTGGATTTATTTAGAACTCAAACCAAAAACTTACCGAAAAACGACCAGCAACTCTCCACCCACCAACCACTATACACAACACCGAACACACACTACCACTTTTCCACCTTGCAAACGACACGTGTTTCGCCCCAACACGAGGCATCTTCAGGTATAGTAGACACTACGGAAGACAACCGAAAAGACACTTTTTTCGGTAAGTTTTTGGTTTGAGTTCCAAATAAGTCCACTTCATCCAGCAGGAAAACGCACATTATTAATTTTCTGTTATTGTTTTGCTTGTCGCGGATCTTAGCTAAGTAAACGTTTCGACTGTCCACATAGTGATGGATTTCCGTAAAGTGACGCCTGACTCCATTAATCATCATATAACATAGATATATAAGAGGAAATTGTACAGCCGAGTTGTTACTTTATTGTTGGTTCAGTTTTCGTTAATTAGTCTAAAAACAGTTGTCCTCTCTCAATAGCGACAAACCGTCCGAATAACAGTATCCGCTTAAACTCACCTTTCAGCGTGAACGATTCTAATTAGCATCATTAGGGCATTCAGATCCGAGTTTAAGCTGTAGTTTAGCTCGGCGTACAATTAAAGCTTTATTAGCTTTTCCGGTCATTGTGGGTCGCAGTTTCTTATTATAGCATCTTCTTACTTCTCTGTTTGTTTACGTAATATTTTCTTTTTGAAAGTAGCTGTTTTATACATTGTATATATTATCATAAACCAAGGTGATTGATGTCTTCCAAACAATCAAAAAACTGAAATAGAACTGGACCGGATACATCATGAGGACGAAAGAGGAATAGTGGATAAGAGACATCGTGGAATGGCATCCCAGGAATGAAAAAGACAAATGGGACGGCAAGTAAAGCGATGAGAAGACGATTTACCAAAGTGATGGAGAAGATTGGGCCTGGACAGGGAAAAGTGGATGAAATTAGAGGAGGCTAGGGCTTACAATACCGGGATTCCGGGATCCCGAATACCGGAATCCCGGACGGTTTATGTCCGTTATTAAAAACCGGTATTTATGTAAAAATACCGGTATTTTGGTAATACATTAGTTGATGACAATTGAATTTATGCACAATATAAATCTAATTTAAATAATATTCATTAATTACAAGAAATTTTTTTTGAAGATAAACAATTTCATTGTATTAAAATCTATATCAGGCACATTTATTACACATACAAATTTAATATGTACTTTTTTGTACTTGCACGTTTTTTTGTATCTATCTAGTCCTACTCTTTATGTAATAAAATAAATAATATCTAGTCATTTCAGAACAATATTTATTGGATTTCATATATTATTTGTTAACAAGTCGATATAACAACTGGGATAAGTAAAGATATAACTAGTAAACTTTTTATCAATAATACCGGTTTTAATACCGGTATCCCGATATTTCTAATTTTAAATATCAAATACCGGTATTCAGATTTTAGTTCAGTATTGTAAGCCCTAGATGAGGCCTATGTCAAAGGACAACCTGACAAGAAAATGGTTGCCGATGGCACTATTAATTATATAAATTAATAGTGTGTTAATCTTATTATTTGTAAATACTCTGGTCAGCGAATAAAGACGAGGGAGGGATTGAGCTTCCGGAATTCAGCCGCTCACCGTACGAAGCGCGGTAGCTAAGCTACCACTCAGACGCTGGTTTTCAGCGGGAGTGTGGTACTTCCCCGGGCGAGCCAGCACATTCATGCTACAGACAAATATTATCCCATTCTTAACAAAGTATTCTCACTTTTCCGTTTCGTTAAAAATAAAACTTGTTTCTATGGCGTGTAGTAGTGATTCAGTAATCCCATAGAACACTACAATTAGAAATTAATGTCATTCATGGTACATAAGTTTGTCCAGACATTATTAACTCAATTATATTACATTCCGCTCGGTTGACTGCCTCGCTTGAGTAGCTCGCAGTCAATAGAGCTATGTCTGTATACGAAAGTGATCATGCGAATATTGCCTATTAGAATTTGGTAATATACATGGGTAATGTATCATACAAATTTGTTTCATAACGGTAGACTTGACCACATATTATATGTACATAGGGTATATGGTTATAATTTACAGTGGTTTTATGTGCAGTGGAGGTAAGAAACAGAAAGAGCGGGAAAGAGACTGGACTATGTCTAGAAATAACTTCATATTGCTGGTAAATTATCGAATTTTGGGAAATGCTATATATATATATATATATATATATATATATATATATATATATATATATATATATATATATATATATATATATATATATATATATATATATATATATATATATATATATATATATATATATATATATATATATATATATATATATATATATATAACTAGTCTTAGTTTTTCGCCAATTTCAGACATCTTACCCGACCCTAAAGCCAAGAGTGTAACAGACAAACTGACAGCGTCAACTCCATACCGCGCTGGCTCTTTGCCAACCGGAACGATAGCGTATGACTTATTACTTCTACGACTGCATTAGATAGAATAAATGCGATAGAAAGAAAATGCATTTAAATTATATGTTAGTAATGCGATCGCTTATAACCCTCTATATTAATTTAAATATTACTTTATGTACCATCATCATTTCATCGTGCGGCGGTGCCCTGTCTGAAATAAGACCTTCCTAAGGCACCCCACCTTTTATCTTTAAGTAGCCGCATGCAGTTTCTGCCAGCCTCACCTCGCACCATCTAGCACGGGGCATCTTAAATTTGTCGAGATGCAGTCTCCACGTGAACCAACAACAATGTAATCGACTAGTTGAGTATATCGATAAATATCAGCCCACGGTAGTCCACTGCTGGACATAGGCCTCACCCAAGGCGCACCACTTAGCGCGATTTTCGGCTATAAGCATACAGTTTTCGCCAGCTGTCGCAATACTAAAAAAAGGCTAGATAACCGGGGGGCGTCTCACACCACATATACTCCACTACACTAGTCACTAAATACAATGTTGTGGGGTATATATATTTAGCTAATTCTTTAAAATAAAATCTTGGACGTTTTAGTTTATGTTTAGCCATTATGTCGTTGGATGTTTTTGGTTTAGATTTATGTTTAGCCATTATGTCTTCGGACGTTTTAGTTTAAGTTTATGTTTAGCCATTATGTCTTTGGATGTTTTAGTTTAGGTTTATGTTTAGCCATTATGTCTTTGGATGTTTTAGTCTAGGTTTTTGTTTAGCCATTATATCGTTGGATGTTTTAGTTTAAGTTTATGTTTAGCCATTATGTCTGGATGTTTTTAGTTTAGGTTTATGTATAGCTATTATGTCTTTGGATGTTATAGTTTAGATTTATGTTTAGTATTATGTCTTAGAATGTTTTAGTTTAGGTTTATGTTTAGCCATTATGTCTTTGGATGTTTTAGTTTAGATTTAAGTTTAGCCATTATGTCTTTGGATGTTTTAGTTTAGGTTTATGTTTAGTCATTATGTCTTTGGATGTTTTAGTTTAGGTATATGTTTAGTCATTATTTCTTTGGATGTTTTAGTTTAGGTTTTGTATTAAGCCGATATTCTCTCTAATATTTTAATTGCTAGTTCATATCCCAATATATCGAAGGATAAGAATAACATATAGATTTTACTTCAATTTTTACACTGTGCACGATTCTGGTTGTGACTAAAAATGATACGAGACGGTATAAAAGAATTTTACAAGTATATTTTAAATTTTAAAATTTGGCGACGAGGCAAGAGACAGAATGTTATAAAATAAAAATATATTTGCCTCCTTTTGGAAAAACGGTTTTAGCTTTATTTTTGTCTTAAAAACTTCGCCAGTAGGACTTAAAAGACCATAGTTCGCGATGTGTGGCTTTTCGTAGTGGTAGAGCCACGCTGTAGACGAATACTTTGTCAAGAATAGCATATTGTTTGCCTGAATCACGAATGGGGCAGTCACGTCCGGGTAAGTAGCATAGTTTCGCAGAAAACGGCGTTTGAGTGGTAACTTAGCTACCGCGCATCCGGTGAGCTTTCCATAAAGGCCGGCAACGTTTCTGCACTGCCTTTAGCACTGCGGATGTCAATGGGCGGCGTTGATTGCTTTCTATCAGGTGACAGGCCTACTCGTTTGCCTTTCTATCCCAAGAAAGTAATGTCAAGGGTGACAATAACGACAAGGGGCCTCTTTATCCGAGGTCAACAGCTTACCTTTGACCGACAATAAATAAATGGAATGAATATTTTTAACCTACGGCGTAGACCCTTTAAATTGGTGGTTAGATTTAATGTTAATACAAACGGAAGGAAGTTAATAATTCCTAGCAGTTACGAGGCCCAAATAACAGCTCTTACGAAAGGTTGGGCCTGATAAAAATTGTACTAAATAACAAGGACTATTAAGCAAGTCCAAAGCCACGAAACAAACAGGCATATTTCATCAAACAGTAACCAAACCCCTCACTAACCATATCCGGTTAAAGTTACCCGCCGGCGTGAACTAGTCTAATTAGTGTGTAATCTTACAGTTAAATCGGTGTGTGAGCTATTAGTGTTAAATTTAGTTTGTTTGGACATACATTTGTAGGTAGACTTGGCTTCTTACTTAACAATTTTTTTGTTAAACAAAAGCCCCAAGCGTGGCGGGTTATTTTTCATACGTCTCGAGATGTACCGGACAGTGGGAAAGTTTTATCCCCACCATCTGGATGAGTGGCGATCTACTACGGTGCGCTTCTCTCGTAACTTCCTTACACGCACCACCACTCTGTGGAACCAGCTACCTTGGGTGGTCTTTCCGAATCGAAACGACATTGGAACCTTCAAAAAACAAGCCTACACATACCTAAAAGGCCGGCAACGCTTCCGCGACTCCTGCGGTGTCGTTGTTTATGGGCGACGTTGATTGTTTTCCATCAGGCGACAAGCTTGCTCGTGTGCCCTCCCATCCCATAAAAAAAATTAAATATAACATGAAGAAACTATAAATAAATCCTCAAAACTGTAGTTTAGTAGTAAATATACACATTTTTTTATGGGATAGGAAGACAAACGAGCAAGCGTGTCACCTGATGGAAATCAATTAACACCGTCCATAGACATCTTCTTCTTCTGAGAGTGTCTCTTCAACTAGCGTAGGCGACCGAGGGCGAAGCAGTTCTAGAGCCATTTACTCTTAGTGCTGGAGTGGAGACAGCGTCTCGGGTAACGTAGTGTGGGACGCCCCCCGGCTAGATGGTGTGACGATCTGCGCTGAGCGGTTGGCGGCAGAAACTGGATGCGTGAAATCGAAGATTGGGGTAGATGGCGCTTTTTGGTGGAGACCTACGTCCAGTAGTGGACTGCCGAAGGCTGGTGATGATGATATATGTATATATAAACACACTTTTAGGGCTAGCTATGTATAAATAAACCAAAGTCTAAAGGCAATTTACGTAAGGTATTTCGTATACTAAATTAAGTGTAGCTAAAACACATAATTTAGCTCTCTCTACTCCTTCAAGGCAAACTACGAAAATAACTGTATACAGTATACTGTTTGACGGTTCAGTAAACTAATTAGTTTTTAATCGCGCAGTTAAATCTTTTAGTTTTAACCATTCTCGTGGTTCGGCTGTGTTGATAGCAAAGCTTATAATCGAAGTCCGTAGAGTAGGCTTGTTTTTGAATGTTAGTTGCAAATATGATAATTGATGATGAATATGATAACGTAGCATGAATGGGCCGGCTCGCCCGGGGAAGTACCACACTCCCGCAGAAAACCGGCGTCTGTGTGGTAGCCTAGCTACCGCGCTTCGTACGGTGAGCGGTCTGGGTTCCGGAAGCTCAAACCCCTCCTCTTCCCACTCCCACTCTCCCTACGATACCCTCTCCCAATCCCTCTCCCACTCCCCCTCCGATTCCCACTCGATCTCCCACTCCCATAATTTCACTTTCCTTTAAGGTCGGTAACGCTTCCGCACTGGCTATAGCGTTGCGGATGTCTATAGGCGGCGTTGGTTGCTTTCCATCAGGTGACACGCCTGCTCGTTTGCCTTCCTATACCATAAAAAATGAATGATAATAAAACCTAGATCACCTGGTGATCGCTAAACATTCACAATTTAGTTGGAATGGTTAACAGAAATGAAGAAAAATGTTAAATCTGTTTGTATCAAAATAAAGAAACAGTCTACGCTTAGTTGAAGAAGGAATTGAATATAACTGGTGGGTGAGCGGTTGATGCCCCAAGGGACCCATTCACTGCAGACGGCCAATTTCGATCATCTAGCTTTGATTATCAACTTGACAAAATAAAATTGTTTTGGGCCTTGAAGTTTAAAAAATTGACTTAGTTCATATATATCATAGTATATTTATGTAATGTATATCTTTTATTTTATGGGATAGAAAGGCAAACGAGCAGGCGTGTCACCTGGTGGAAAGGAAATGGAATGGAAATGGCATAATATTTGTCTGTGGCATAAATGGGCCGGCTCACCCGGGGAAGTACCACACTCCCGAAGAAAACCGGCGTCTGAGTGGTAGCTTAGCTTAGAAATATGTAAAGGATAAATACAAGAATATATTTTATATCCTACAAATGAAAGATTTAATATTTCAGTACGAAGCGGCCATATTATATTTTAACCCCTAATAATAATTTCAAATGTACATAAGTGATTTTGTTAATTCTCTGTCAGTTCAGAAAACTTCGTATCATTCCTTCTGGCAAGGAACCCAGTCTCTGCTAACTGACAACGTCAGGCTCCTACCGATTTGGCTATTAGCCAGCAGAGAAGATAACATAACTTATTTCATTCATGATTGGACTGTACAGAATAAATTTAAAAATATATTTTCTCACAAACTTTTCAATGATTAATTGAGTAAGGCATTACTTTGAGGAAATCCATTACTATGTGGACAGTCAGAATTTTTACTTGGCTAAGATCCGCGACAAGCAAACAAAACTAGAAAAATAATAATGTGTATTTTTTTATTTGTTTTTACTGGAAGAAGGAGATTTATGGGGAACTAAAACTAAATCTTACAGAAAATACAGCTGTCAGTAACTCTACACTTCTCAACCACTATCAACAACACCAAATACACATCACCACTCTTTCACAATGTACACGACACGTGTTTCACCTCAACACGAGGCATCATCAGGTAAAGTTGACTCTACGGAAGACAACCGTTAAGTATCTTGCATTCACATCCTGCGCAGGGGTGTGGAATTGAGCCTCGAGGATGATCCCCACTGCTCGCGCAGCAAAGGATGACAGCGGCTGCGGAATTCAATGAGAATTGGTTGACCAGGTGTTCCGCCAGGATCTTGGCGCCATCTCTAGCCTCAATGCACCCGCACCATTATATAGCGGGTGCAAACGAAAGAGTCATCGAGCAAAGAGGTGCAGAGGTGCAGGAGGTGAGGTCTGGTTTTCACCGGACTCTTCTACATGTCGGTCCAAGACCCGTCCTCTGAAGCTACGCACATCCTCGGACAACTATTCGCCAAGGGTATCTTGCTATTACAACGTGCGATATATATAAACAACATCCATCTCTCAGACAGCACCCCTCACCTACAGCATGAGATAGAGACAGAGATATGTGTGAGAGAGAATGGTATGTTGTGAGGGAAGGGGATGGAGCTATATGTTGTTACTTGATACACAATAAATATAACAGTTTCTTGGCTAATTGCATTAAACAACACGAGCAACCATGTCGCCTGATGATAAGCAATCAACACCGCCATAGACTACTTCAACACCATAGGTATCACAAATGCGTTATACAATTCTTTAACAGAGCTCCGTCCGCTACCATTCATCGCAACGAAACGGCTTTCCATTAGTCGCTTTTCGCCCTCGTGAGAATCAGGACGTGACGGGTGGCGAACCACGTCGCCGTCATTTTCAAGAAATTAATTATATTAAATTCGTCTTAGTGAATCCCACGAGCCGCAAGGGAGGATGGAGATCAGCCCCAGCAGAGCTCTGCTTACTGAGGTAAGGCACCATAGTACCCGGGGGAGCCCGATCCCTGGTACGGTCGGCACGCTTGCGACTAGGGTCGCCCCTAGCCACGCATCCATTGGTACGGCAGACCGTGAATTGGCGGAGAGTAAGGGAAAGGATACAGGAGAAAGGAAATGCGGATTGGGGGAATTACCACACTCGGAATAAATATTTGTAAATCCATATGTATATTTATTGACTCCGTGACCGCGCCACTGAGCCAATCGGTCGTCCTTTATTGCAATATCGATATTAAACCCATATGCGTTAGAGACAGCACTATACGAGATTTTAGTAGATTAGCTTGAAACAGAGAGAGCTCATGGCATACGATAAATCAGGCAGATGTCCATGTGAGTCCGAATGCAGGCTTTAGGGGCACGGGATGTGTAACACAGTTGACTTTGATTTGTGTCTGCCGTCACTTTTTGGTTTATACTGAAATTGAGTATTATAACTAAGGTGTCCATACGTCCCGTTTTGAACGGGACTGTCCCTTTTTTCGGCCACCTGTCCCATTGTCCCGAAAACAAAAAAAAAATATGTTGTATATAATGTTATACTATTTTTTTTTCGACAGCCCATATATGTCCCACAGTTGAGCTCGGGCCTCCCCATTCCTCGAGGAACGGACGTTAACCCACCTCGCTTGTCCAATGCGGATTGGCGGGGTTACCAGTCTCGGAATGAATATCTATAGGCCATACATATATTTATTCCGATGCGGGGATCGAACCGACGATCATTGACTCCATGGACGGGGGGCCGAGCCACTTAACTTATTGGTTGTTATAATAATTATTGGCTTTAAAAAAGTTGGTGGTTTATTTTTATTTTTCATAAGTTGTTATTTTGCATTCTTGTAATTGTGGCCAAAACTATCGTACGTCCTGTAGGAGCTATTCTTTCGGGATAAAAAGCAGCATATGTTTGACGTCGGATCTTCAAGTATCCCAAATTTCATTAAAATTGATTTAACAGTGAAAGCCTAACAGGCAGAATTTCACAATTAAAATAATTAATTATTGATAAGTGGACAGTTAAAACTTTAACTCAGCTAAGATCCGCGACAAGCAAACAACAATAGAATATTAATAATGTGTGTTTTCCTGCCGGATGAAGTGGATTTACAGGGAACTTTAACTAAATTTTACCGAAAAACGGCCGTCAGCAACTCTCCACCTACCAACCACTATCTAGCAGAAGGGCGTTCCACACTACATTTGCCGAGTCGCGGTTCTCCGGTGAATTTCTTTCTTCCATATAAAACAATCCTCCAATCCACGGTCTGCCGTGCCAATGGATGCGTGGCTAGGGGCGAGCCTAGTCGTAAGCGTGCCGATCGTCCCGGGGTCGGGCTCCCCCGGGGACTATGGTGCCTTACCTCAGCATGCACGGCTCTGCTGGGGCTGACCTCTATCCTCCCTTGCGGCTCGTGGGATTCCCTAAAGACGAATTTAATATACCTAATTTGTCGAAATGTCGATTCTCACGAGGGCGAAAAGCGACCAATGACGAGCCGTTTCGCTGCGATGAATGGCAGCGGATGGAGCTCTGTGGTCTCTGCCAACCCCTGCGGGGGTGAATATATATATATATATATATATATATATATATATATATATATATATATATATATATATATATATATATATATATATATATATATATATATTTAATTAATGAATAATTGGGTGGATTGAAAATTTAAACAAGATATATGTATATCAATATAAATAGGCAGAGTGTGAACTACTGGAGGGAAAAAGCTGAACGAAGATCCGACTGGAAAAATTTACTGGACCAGGCTAAGGCCCACCCGCGGCTGCAATGCATTGATGATGATGGTTAGCGTGTGAACTGATTACTATCAGAGTAAGAATTGAAAAATCTACGTGTTGTTCCTATCGAAACTGCTGAAAGTAAGACGTCACTGCAAATTCCGCTGCAAATGAATCTTTCCGTACACTTAATCGGACAATGTGTGTTCCACTGTACCTACTACGTTCGTACAGCAATCAGTGGAACATTGCAGCTGTCCGTCACTCGAAATGTTCCGGCGATTTAAATAAACACCGGAACACGGAACACACAAAGAGGTTCTTAGTACTACAATTTGTTAGTGTCCAAATAGAATTGCAAGCGAAGTAATTGTATATTGAATGTTCTATTTGTCCATACGAAGTAAACACTAGCCGTTCTTGTATAGCGTTCTTTCTACCTTTGAGGCCAATGGGAAGGACTTTTTTATGGGATGGGAGGGCAAACGAGCAAGCGTGTCGCCTGATGGAAAGCATTCAACGCCGCCCATAGACAGCCGCAATACAGCAGGAGTCACGAAAGCATCGCCGGCCTTTTAAGTATGTGTAGGCTTGTTTTTTGAAAGTGCCAATCTCGTATCGTTTCTGAAAGACCATGGAAGGTAGCTGGTTTCACAGAGTGGTGGTGCATGGAAAGAAGTTTCGAGAGAAGCGCACCGTAGTAGGTCGCCACTCATCCAGATGGTGGGGATGAAACTTTTAACAGGTCTTTCTTACATAAATGTATGTTCCATTGGTGGTTTCATGGCTGGTGCCTTTTTTATGGGATGGGGAGGCAAGTTAGCAAACGTTATCACCCGATTGAAAGCAATCAACGCCGCCATAGACATACACAGTGCCATGGGCATTGCAGAAGCGTTGCCGGCCTTTAAAAGGAAAGAATAGAAGATTATGAGAGGATGGCCTCAATTTTATAAAGACGTAATGTGACACGTACAAATATAAATGTTTATTTGCGACATTTTTTTACGATTCCTGATTCTCACGAGGGCAAGAAGCGACCGATCCAGAGCCGTTTCGCTGCGATGAATGGTAGCGGATGGAGCTCTGTGGTCTCTGCCAACCCCGTGGTGATAGGCGTGAATATATATATAAAAAAAATACAAACATTTTATGCTAAAGTTAAAGATATGACAATAAATACATAAAATAATAAATATATGTATATTTAATTTAACATATAAATACAGAGTAAAACAAACAACAAGAAAATTTAAATCTAAAATGATTTAAATTTTCTGGTTGTTCGTTTTCTCTGGCTCATTTTAGATTTAAATTTTATTTTTATTTTTTTATATTTAAATGAAAATTTATAAAAATAAAAATCATTCAAATGGTTCTTGCTCATTGTATGTCAGTTTTCAGCTAGAACCAATGTACGTATATAGTAGATTACAGTTCATTTCAATATTATTGTTATCATATTTTATTTGACACTGGCATAATAGTTATACCTATTTGCTGTTAAAGAAAAAGAAGAAATAAGTTCAAATAATATTCAGTTGCAATAAAATTCCACCGATGACATTCAACTAAATCAGGGACCCTCAAAATGGTCGATATCGACCCCTTGGGGTGGAAATCAGTTTTCCAGGGGTTCGAAGATCAAAAAAGTTTGGCAACCACTGAACTAGATCGTATTATTAATGGAGTCAGGCGTTACTTTGCAGAAATCTATCACTATATGGACAGTCAAAAGTTTTACTTAGCTAAGATCCGCGACAAGCAATTTCGTCGCGGATCTTAGCTAAGTAAAACTTTTGACTGTCCATATAGATCGTATTAATTGTCGCGAGATTAAAGTTATTTAGCAGCATTTAAAACGTTTCATTGTATTCGATTCACCTCACGGGAGTCCAAGGCGGGGTCCGCCCAATGGGCCGAACAGCGTCCATTGAGATCCAAAACAATCCCGTCCCCTAATCTCGGTGTGACCCAGTTCACGTCAATCACACTCCGAACATAACGACAGTCGTTTATATCTGAAACAATTGCACTGTCACAATGTACGCTTATTTCCCTTACTTGATTACCCTTTTTTTCCCCACCCCATATAAGTCCCACTGCTGAGCACGGGCCTCTCCATTTCTGGACGAACGGACGTTAACCCACCACGCTTGTCCAATACGTATTGGCGGGGTTACCAGACTCGGAATAAATATTTGTAATCAATACATACATATATTTATTCCGATGCGGGGATCGAACCCGCTACCATCGACTCCGCGGGTGGAGGGCCCCGCCACTGAACCAAGTGGTCGTCGCTTGATTACCTATTACCTATTACGTTAGAAAGATCACAAAATTAAAAAATGTAAATGTAGTATACAAAACCCGTACAGCAGAATTGACTCTGACGGGTGTGAAACATGGAAAAGTACGAAAGAACTAGTACGCAAACTCCAGGTATTCATCAATCGCTGCCTACGCCGAATCCTAGAAGTATATTGGCCGGATAACATGGTCTCCAACGAAGAGCTGTGGAGAATCAGCAAAAAGGACCCAATAGATGTCCAATACGTCCACAAAATGGAAATGGATAGGGCATACTCTCCGGCTCCACGCCAGTCATATCCCCAAATCAGCCCTCGAATGGAATCCGCAGGGGAAAAGAAAATGTGGGCGCCCAGAAACAAACTTGGCGGCGTACTGTGACGGCCGAAGTGCAGAAGATGGGCCTACCCTGGAGTGAAGTGAAGCGTATGGCCTCCGACAAGTCGAGATGGAGAAACGTCGTATCTGCCCTATGCCTCACCAGGGGGACTTAGGACTCAGAGAGGGAGGGAGTATACAAAACATTAATGTCTTTAAGGGACAGTAAGGCACACGAGCAAGCATGTTGCTGTATAGAAAACAATCAACGCCGTCCGTAGACACCTGCAACACCATAGATATTCCATAAGGGTTGCCGGTCTGTTTTTATGGGATTGTAAGAAAAACGATTCATGAGAGCATGGACTTTTCCCACCAATTCACATTAATGACGTTGTGTTTTTATTTCATTGTCATAATCTTATATTATTATCAGTTATATTGTTTAATTGTGGTGGCGTATAATTCAATATAGTTCGATTAAGGCATATAAATGAAGAGATATAAAATAAATGCGTCTTCCGTAACTTTTAAAGTTTTGGTAGAGTAGCTACCATTTTATCAAGACGTAACGTGACAAGGTGACTAGTTATATTTCAAAAGATTTGAAATTATTGTATCTTACTTGACACTGGCATAATTGTTATAACTAATTGCCATCAAAGGGAATAAAAGAAATATCCGAGCTTGTGAAGCACACAAACTGTCAGTGTACACGATATTCATATAAGCTGAGATTAATTAACACTAGATATACCAGCGATTGAAGTATACTAGAAAAGTCATGATATCATTACGAAAAAAAAAAATATTACACGTAGTAGGAGTTTTAAATTGAAATACCGAAAACAGTAATTTTGACTGGTCTGATATATCTAGTGTTAATAATCTAAATTTCAAATATCAACTAATTACATTCTAGTTTGATCCGGACATTTCTGGATTGAACTGGAATTTTCCATTTGACTGAGCTGACCCGGTTGGGTCAAAGGGCGCTTAATGTACAATTTATTTATATGTGAGAGCTTCGGTGTAATTCGGAGACACATTTTTTTTTTAAATTTGTTTCAAATAAAATCGTTTCAAAGGCACACAGATTGATTTGATGTCTTGTGGGTCTGTAATATACATACATACATACATACATATCGTTACGCCTGTTTAATATGTAGGCAGAGACCACAGATATCCAACCGCTACGATCCCGGCATACTTTCCCTGCTTCCTCCACACTCATCCATCTTTTCATCCATCCTTCCTCTCACATTCATCGTAGCAAAACGGCTCTCCAATTATCGCTTCTCGCCCTCGTGTGAATCAAGACGTAATGGGTGGCGAACCACATCGCCGTGATTTTTCCGTCTTTTCATCCTTCCTTCCTCTCACATTCTTCGAAGCGAAACTGCTCTCCATTAGCGTGTTTGTATAGTGATCAATTGCCATATTATTGTATAGACAACAAATTTAATATCAAAACATTTATCTGTATTTAATGTATTGGTAAACTTTGTTCCACCAAATACATACATACCGTCCACGATTTCTCATTTTGCGGTTTGTGGAAGATTATTGTAAACAATCATTTGGTATATTGGCTTCTTACTGCGAATTGTTGACTTGAGTTGCAATATGCCGTTGTAAATATTGTACGACGATCGGAAAACGTATTTGATGACTGCGGATTTCATATTTAACAAATGAAAAATACGCTCTTACATGTAAAGATGTAATGGTTCAAAAAATATGTATTTAGTTGATACGTGGTATCTCCTGTGATATATATATATATATATATATATATATATATATATATATATATATATATATATATATATATATATATATATATATATATATATATATATATATATATAATACTAAAATCTATAAAAGAATTAAATATATTTTTATTAATCTAGGTTTGATGACCAATGGGCTCAGTGGTGCGACCCACAGAGCCACTGATCGCGGGTTCGATTCCCGCAACGGAATAAATATATGCATAGCCTACGGATATTTATTCCTAGTCTGGTAACCCTGCCAATCCGCACTAGACAAGCGTGGTGAGTTAACGTCCGTTGCTCAAGAAATAGAGTAGAAGAGTGGTAGAGCCACGCCGCAGACGAATACTTTGTCAAGAATGGCATATTATTTGTCTGTAGCATGAATGGGCCGGCTCGCCCGGGGAAGTACCACACTCCCGCAGAAAACCGGCGTCTGAGTAGCTTAGCTGACGCACTTCGTCCGGTAAGCGATCGAATTTCGAAGATTCATCTAAATTTCTTTTATCAGTCGTCTTTCATCCATCCTCTCTATTTGCTCAAATTATCTAAGCATCGCTGTCTTAACTTTTTTCAGGACCCTTCTTTTACTGAAATTAGATGACATGGAAATAATATTGAAAATAAACATAAGTTCACGCGGAGGAACAAAAGAAAATCTTTCAAATCGCTCCGTAAACAAACGCGCTCCGATATTCAGAGCGCGTTGTCCAAACAGTTTGAATAGGCGCGGACAGAGCTACTGTGTATTGTCACCCTAAGGGCAAGCCTGAATAAATTGTGAGCGGCCCAATTCATAAGCGGAATATGTCTTGCTTTTTTTATGGGATAGGAAGGCAGATAAGCAGGCGTGTCACCTGATGGAAAGCGATCAACGCCGCCCATAGACATCCGCTTTGCCATGGGCACTACGGAAGTGTTGCCAGCAGGGGGAGGGGGGGGGTTGGCCTCCAGAACTCAACTGCTCACCGGACAAAGCGCGGTAGACCACTCAGTCGCCGTTTTTCTATAGGCGGCTTTGATTTCTTTCCATCCGTTGACACGCCTGCTCATTTGCATTCCTATCTCATAAAAACATTATATATTTTGAACATCATCGGGATAACAAATCAGCTCGATGGTGGGGCTACGTAGTTAATGGTCGCGGGTTCAATCCAGTTTCATATAGATTTTTATAGCTGCTAGCTTCATATAGGCTTTCATAGCTGCCAGCTTCATCTTGATTGGGACTATGGTGCCTTACCTCAGCATGCAGGGCTCTGCTGCGGCTGACCTCCATCCTCCCTTGCGGCTCGTGGGATTCACTAAGACGAATTTAATATACCTAATTTGTCGAAAAATGACGGCGACGTGGTTCGCCACCCGTCACGTCCTGATTCTCACGAGGGCGAAAAGCGACCAATGACGAGCCGTTTCGCTGCGATGAATGGCAGCGAATGGAGCTTTGTGGTCTCTGCCAACCCCTGCGGGGGATAGGCGTTAATATATAAAAATTCTTCATCTTGAACTATTACCACCAATATTTCTTCTTTAACCTGCTATCTAATTCAGCGGATTTATACTTAAAAAGCCTCCATTTTAAATGCCGCATCAGCCAATCACATGATCACATTTGTCGGAGATCCGACAATCGTTGGAGCAAACGAGTGCTGGAGTGGAGACCGCGTCTCAGTAAACGTAGTGTGAAACGCCCCCCGGCTAGATGGTGCGACGATCTGCGCAGGGCGGCTGGCAGAAACTGGATGCGTGTAGCCGAAAATCGGGCTAGGTGGTGCATGCAGCGGCACCTAGCCCGATAGGGAGGCCTATGTCCAGCAGTGGACTGCCGCAGGCTGATGATCATGAACAGCCAATCGCTCCTAGTTCATACCTTCCACTGCCCACGTGTCACGGCGCCTAAATAAATACACACTGGCGTCACGAATACAGAGGTTCCAAATTCATTCGACCGACGCTCTATCCGGCTGCGAGATATTACCATATTTGGAATTCTGTGCTAAATGCTCGACAGGCCTTAATGTTGTTTACTTATATTATATGTGTACATCGACGTTTTCGGCAGTCGGAATTAGAATGAATCTCGCCCCGATTGAATTACGGTTCGTATATACAAAATTGAGGAGACAAATAAAGACAATAAACAAAGAATCTAAAATAGATTTGCCTCAGCGTAGCGACAACACATTTTTTTAATAAACAAATAAAATTATTGCAAAACAATTCCAAAAATAAATCACAGGCAGTCATAAAAATTGTCGACAGAAGTGAAAACTTAAAACTGTATTTTGAAATTTCAAACAAATATAATATTAAAAAAGAAAAGTTTATAATTTTTGAATTAAAATTATTAACGTTAATCTGATTTTCACATTAACTAGTATGGAGAATTGGAAATTGAAAAAGTATGTCTATAGCTCTACTCATAGCTATAGATATATCTTAAGCATTAGCATGTTGCTGATGCGAACCCATAGATTTTTTCTCAACCCAGAGTCGTGTAACGCGGCTATAGAAGTTTTTACTTAAAAAAATTATTGTTATCGAAAATATTTTTTGTATTTTCACATTAAGTTTGATCCAGTTCAGTGTCTTGTAACTATGTTTGTATTCCAACTTCACAGGGACCTGTCCGCATTAGAATAAAAGAATAACAAATCCGCAATATTGTAATAAAAGTTTTTCCATTAATATAATATTTTCATTGACAGTAGATCAACACGCATGAATATAAAATATTCTAAAATAACTTTACATAATACTATTTATTTATTTTACTTTATAAATTATTACAATAGATGTGTCCGTTTTTTATTTAGATTAGTCAGGCGTTACTTTGCGGAAATTCATCACTATGTGGACAGTCAAAAGTGTTATCTAGCTAAGATCCGCGACAAGCAAAACAATAACAGAAAATTAATAATGTGTGTTTTTCTGCTGGATGAAGTGGATTTATTTGGAACTTAAACCAAAAACTTAACGAAAATCGGCCATCAATTCTCCACCCACCAACCACTATACACAACACCAAACATACACTACCACTTTTCCATCTTGTAAACGACACGTGTTTCGCCCCAACACGAGGCATCTTCAGGTATAGTAGACTCTACGGAAGACAGACTTTTCGGTTGGACGTTGTTGGACACATTATTAATTTTCTGTTATTGTTTTGCTTGTCGCGGATCTTAGCTAGATAAAACTTTTGACTGTCCACGTTTTTTATTTATTTTATTTTTATGTGATAGGAAGGCAAACGAGCAGACGTGTCACGTGATGGAAAGCAATCAACGCCGCCCATAGACATCCGCAGTGCAGAAGCATTGCCAGCCTTTAAGGATAGTGTCATTTTGGGGGATAGTTAGGGGGAGGGGGGTTGCGCCTATGGAACTCAACCGCTCCGCTGCCTCCGATTACTTTTTACAAATATATTAAAATAATTATAATGGGGGTGTAAAATATTAGATTGGAAGAACGTATTTTATCCGTATGCTATTGGTCGAGTTATTTTTTTATTGTATAGGAAAGCAAACGAGCAGGCGTGTCACCTGCACCCACAGTGCCACAGACAGAAGTGCAGAAGCGTTGCCGGACTTTGAGAAAACTGTAGGCTTGTTTTTTGAAGGTTCCAATGTCGTGTCTGTACGGAGACACCGGTGTAGGTACCTGGTTCCACAGGGTAGTGCGTAGAAAGAAGTTTCTGGATAAACGCACCGCACTGGATCGCAACCCGTCCAGATAGTGGGGATGAAACTTTTAAAACATTTGTAAAGTAAGAGATCGAATGAAACATTCAATAAATAAGGGTCGTGTTCTGACGAAGTCATCGTGTAGGTGGTAAAAGGAGCCAAACATATGAAACGTGTTAATACAACAAGTTTCATATTTAAGGCTCCACACGAGCCCGACCGGAAGTTCATAAAAAGCCTACGTGACCGACCGGATGTAGCCGCCGCAGTACAATGAATACGAGCAGAGTCAACCGCGCGCCGGAAACGCTTCCGAATTACATATTTTTCTTTCTGTAATGAAATTTTATTTTCCCCGGATCAAATGTAAATTTTAGTTTACTTTCATGAGCAGTATTTATTCTTATAGCTTATCTTTATTTTGGTATTATTGTGGGTGTTTATTTTTTAATTAATAATTCAAGCTTTTTCATAAGTTATAAGAGAGCGATGTGGCGTAAGTGCGCGTTGGGACAAAAGTTGAGAAAGGAATGCTTAGATAGTTTGGGCACATAGAGAGGATGGATGAAAGATGAACTGTTACGAGAAATTTACGTTGCGGATGTGGATGGAAGGGTCAGTAAAGAAAAACCAAACAAATATTGTCTTTAATCTCTCCCATCTCCGAAACTCAACCACTCACCAGGCGAAGCGCGGTAGCTAAGCTACCATTCAGACGCCGGTCGTCTGCGGGAGTGTGATACTTCCCCGAGCGAGCTGCCCGATTCATGGTACAGAAAAATAATAGGCCATTGTTAACAAAGTATTCGTCTGCAGCGTGACTACCACTAGTAAATTATCACGAAAGTTTCACGAAATATGCTCCATCCGCATGCTCTGTTTTGTAGTTGTTGTAGTTACCATTAACGGTACAATATGATGAACTCTATAAGCATTCACTTGCTTTATTTTATTTTTATGAAACAATAATAACTCTTTTTTTTGACAGAACATTAACGAATATATTTATGTGGACAGTCAAAAGTTTTTACTTAGCTAAGATCCGGGACAAGCAAACAATAACAGAAAATTAATAATGTGTGTTTTCCTGCTGGATGAAGTGGATTTTTTTATAACTTACACCAAAACCTTACCGAAAAACGACCGTCAGCAACTCTCCACCCACCAACCACTAGACACAACACCAAACACACACTACCACTTTTCCACCTTGTAAACGACACGTGTTTCGCCCCAACACGAGGCATCTTCAGGTATAGTAGACTCTACGGAAGACAACCGAAATACATTTATAAAAGTTAATTTAAACTAGATGGTAGATGGTAGATCGTAGATATTGTGACGGACTGGTTTCCGCAACTCGACCCCATCATGCGCCTATTTTGCACGTTGTCAGAATAGATAGCTCCTATTCTATCCATCCCAGCTCCTCAAATAACTGCAGCAGCCTATTCGGTCTGCTGACAGCATCTTCAAGGGACGCAGGTGCACCCAGGTATCTGGCCCGGTAGTTGGCTACTCCTCTGCACTGAATCACGATGTGGGCAGCCGTCTCCTCATCCTCCATGCAGGCCCCGCACAGTGGGCTCTCTGTAACACCTAACACAAATAGATGTTTGTTATATGGATTATGTCCAGTTATTACGCTGGTTCCCGCGCTTAGTTGCGCCTTCCCAAGTTGAAAGAGTTTTCTTGCGAGCCCATGATTGATTGTAGGCATGGCCTCTTTAGACTGACAACAACCGGTGCTGTTGGTCCAGTGGTCATTGAAGCCTTTGTTCGTGTGTATTTTTGATCAGGGTTAGGAGGCCATTGAAAAATAATTAATTAAACTAATTAGTTTTGCTTACTAGGGCGTTTGTCTGCATGTGTCTCGACCGGCGCGCGCGCCTCTGTCCCCTCTCTCCCTTCACTTGCGGTTCACGCGTGGACAGTTAACATGTGACCGCATCCCCTAATGTCCCTCTGTCTGTGAGGCGACGAGAAAAAAATAAATAAATACCTCCACAGATAAACAGCTCATAAAATAAATATTCAGAAGCACTCAGCCATGTCCTACTCTGTGCTCCCGCGGCGACAGATCCACCGACATAAACGTATGAAGATTTATACTTCGACCTTAGCTTATCTACTTTCTTGTTATTACACAACGCCCTAAGGACTCACGTGTTTAATAACTAGCCGCATAATATATTTGCTCTAATTCCAAACGGTAATTGAATTTATAATAAGGTATCAAAATTTATTTTATTCAACGGTTTTACTTAGCTTAATACCTTAGCTTTTACTTAGCTTAGTATGTATATGTTTACTCTATGGAAAAAACAAAGCAAGAGTCTGATCATAGATATCCACTCAACAATCACACTTTCCCCCGGCTAGGCTAAAAAAGAAAATTAAAAGTCTGATCATAGATATCAACTCAACAATCACACTCTCCCTTAGCTGGGCTAAAACACAAAGCAAGAGTCCAATCACAGATATCCACTCAACAATCACACTGTTTCCTGCCCAGGCTAAAAAACAAATTAAGAGTATGATCACAGATATCAACTCAACATTTACACTATCCCCCGCCTAGGCCAAAAACAAAGCAAGAGTGCGATCACAGATATTCACTAAACAATCACACTCTCCCCCGCCTAAGCTAAAAAACAAATTAAAAGTCTGATCACAGATATCAACTTTACATTCACACTCTCCCTTAGCTAGCCTAAAAGACAAAGCAAGAGTCAGATCATAGACATCCACTCAATAATCACACTGTCCCTCACCTAGGCTATAAAACAATGGAAGAGTCCGATCATTTTAAATCACTTGTTAAATTAATATTATTGTCTTTTATGTTTTGTTTATTTATATATTATAATATATATTGAATTATAATATTATTAAGGTTTTAATTTAAGCTATTGTTAAAAAATGTATCATAAATAAAGTTTTTTCTATTATGTTGGATTACATACATCCACTCAACAATTACACTCTCCCCCGCCTAGGCTAAAATACAAAGCAAGACTCCGATCACAGATATCCACTCAACAATCACACTCCCCTGGCTAGGCTAAAAAGTCGTAGTCTTCGTACGGTGCACAAAGGCTTTAGAAAAAAGCCCAGCTGGAGAAAGGGTTTAGCGTTGGAAAATGAAACATCCTGTCCACCCCATCTTCGTATGTACACAGGAGAAGCTTCCGCCTGGCTACGGATTGCAATGGGGTCTCCTCCTACAGGGAGGTCTTTTAACAGGCTCCGTACATAGGCAAACAAAGTGTGTGTTTTAGTCAATTGCCTACCCCTCTCTGGTCTGGTCTCTGCCTATCCCTACGGGAAACAGGCGTGATGATATGTATGTATTTACGCATTAGAGAGACCAAAAACTAGCTATTTACGTATAAATGTTTGGTATGCTCTATTACCGAAGTAATCATAGATTTATGTAAGTCTAAAAATCTTCACGAGTAGATCACTTTTTTCCAGACGAGAATAAATTACCATTCCGTTGTGTGCTATTATCTACTTAGTTCTTTGGATAATCCGCAGTTCATCTGAAAGTCAAGTGTGAACCATCAAGCCAGACAAATTACTGAGATCTGCATTGTAGATTTAATTTGAACGCCATTTCACTCCAATCTTAGTTCTGTGAGATTATATCATTAGCTATATATCAAACGAAGTAAGTTAGACTGTTCATCTTCAGTATATCAACATGGTTTAACTTTCATAAGATTTATTCATGTATATCATTCAACGCTTTTTAACTATGCGAAAGTTAAAGAAGCCAGATACATACATGGCCTCCGAAGTATCTCTCATTTCTGTAAAGCAAATTTGTATACGGCTCTTTGATTTAAAATTCACCACGGCATTAAGAGTCGAAACGTATGTCAATGGCATTCGAATGCTCCGAGCTGATTGGACCCTGACCTCGCTGTGTAAATCGCACGGGGCCTACGAATGGAAAGTTGGTATATTTTCTTAACTTCATACATAGTGTCACCTTGTAGCATGAATGTGAAAAGTCAAGAGACTGAAAACCTTGAAAGTCGAATTCGAATTTTTTACTTTCTCGACGTTAAAAAATTACTTTTCATTTGCCAAATGTTAGTTTGCTAAATATAAGCTTCTACCATCATTTAGCTATGAGGTTCCTCTGAACGGAGAAGAAGCGGCGTGAGAAACCGCATCGTACGCACCGCAACCGTTCCGTAGAGTCTACTATACCTGATGATGCCTCGTGTTCGGGCGAGACACGTGTCGTGTGCAAGTGAGGTAAGGCATGCATACTGAGGTAAAGCACTATAGTACCCGGGCTCCCTTGGATACTAAGTGCCTTACCTCAGCATACGGGGCTCTGCTGGGGCTGACCTCCGTCCTCGCTTGCGGCTTACGGGATTCATTATGAGGAATTTTAATAAACCTAATTTGTTAAAAAAATGACAGCGTCGTGGTTCGCCATCCGTCACGTCCTGATCCCCACGAGGGCGAAAAGCGACGAACGGAGAGCCGTTTCGCTGCGATGAATGTGAGAGGAAGGATGGATGAAAAGATGGATGAGTGTGGAGGAAGCAGGGAGAGCGTGCCGGGATCATATCAGATGGAGATATGTGGTCTCTGCCAACCCCTACGGGAGATAGGCGTGACGATATTTATGTATGTATGTATTTTTGTTTGCTTGTCACGGATCTTAGCTAAGTAGAAATTTTGACTGTCCACATAGTAATGGATTTCCGTAAATTAACGCCTGACTGCATTAATCATTTAATTTAAGAGCTTAAACTAAGATACTATAAAATTTTAGGCAAATTACATACTGCTTTTTCGTTTATAACGTAATATTTAAAAGCAAGAAAATCTCGACCCGTATACTGAAAGTCACTTTGGTGCGTCAAATTCACGAGAGCACTAAACAGATGTAATTTTCAGTGAAGTCTCTAAAATGCACGTGTTTCGTTGCACCGAGCACAATTCTGATCTATAACAAAAGAAATCTCGTAAATTCTATAAATCCATTGGGATGTGCTTGGGATAAAAATTGTAAACCCATTTACTGGCAAAAGAGGTCCTTTAAACTATACGATCTTTATAAAAAAATATTTAATTAATTAATATTTATTCGTAAAATAATAATTCGTAAATTATTTATATAAAAAAAATATTTACTTTTCTACTTATCAATTCAAAATTATTTAATGAAAGAAATAAAATAGTTTGAACGCTTTTAATTATATACAGGTTGTCCCAGAAATCAACGTCAAGCCGAAACGGGGTGACAGTACATTGATACATTTATTGATTGTAACCATCATGAGAAAAATCAGAAAATTAAATTTCTGATTTTTCAAAAGTGGATATTACAAATAAATTAAATAGTAGATACTATAAATCACTAGTGGTGCGGGTTATTTGTAATATTTTTTTCATTTTTGGCAATAAGTTATAGCTATTATGTCAGTGTCAACTAAAATACAATAATATCAAATCTTTTCAAATGTAACTAGTCAGCTTGTCACGTTACGTCTTGATAAAACGGTAGCTATTCTATCAAAACCTTCTATGGACTTGTTCAGTCAAGTTAAAAAGTCACGATACATGCATTTAATTCATATCACTACACATACACCTCAATCGAACTATATTGTATAATACGCCACTATAATTAAACAATATTAAGTGATAATAATATAAGATTATAAAAATGAAATAAAAACACAACGTCACACATGTAAGTTGGCAGGAAAAATCCTCTTTTTATTTATTTTTTAAAAAAATACATATCTATATATTTACAACAATTAAAAAAAATATTAAAAAAATATATATCTATATACAACAACTCTTATACTAATATACAAGCCAAACTTTGAAGGTTGATGGCGAGACGTGCTCAGTTTCGCTTAATTACTATACTATACACACTTTGTCCTTGATTAATTGTCAAATTCTCTTTTTGTTATATAACAGAGCAGGCAAACGAGCGAGCGGGTCACGTGGTGGTAAGCGATCACCGTCACCCATACATATCCGCATCGCCGGATACGTCGCAGATGTGTTGCTGGCCTTTAACAAACACATAGGCTCTTTTCTTGAATACCCTCATGTCATAACCACGTGACACTGCACATTTCCACAGTTCGTGGCAGAAAACTGCGACTAAATCACATGGTGCTTGAAGGCCAGCCATCCAGGTGATGGGGATGGATGTGCGGCTGGGAGGCGAAACATACATTACTATATATTTAAGTCACCTGATGGAAACCAACCAACGCCGTCCATCGACATCCGCAAAGTCATAGGCAGTGCGGAAGCGTTGCCGACCTTAAAGGAAAGTGAAATTATGAGAGTGGGAGTGGGAATAGGAGGAGGAGTGGGAGTGGGAATCGGAGGGGGAGCGGGAAGGGGAGGTTGTTGGGCCTCCGGAACTCAGACCGCTCACCGTACGAAGCGCGGTAGCTAAGCTACCACTCAGACGCCGGTTTTCTGTCTGAGTGTGTGTTTAATTTATTTTATTTTATGCTACTAAACGATATTCACGTAATATGTATTCTGTGAGATCGTATGTATATAAATACAAAATATACAATAAGAAATGATTTTTTTGTACTACAACGTCGCAGTCGTACAATGTAAACAAGACTGGAATACTTTATTCGGACATTCGTTTTGGAATTAGCATTGACATGGTAACGTTAGCAAAAAAATTCTAAATATATTCATTTAAATATTCATACATACATACATACATATCGTCACGCCTGTTTCCCGTAGGGGTAGGCAGAGACCACAGACCTCCATGCACTACGATCCCGGCATACCTGCTTTGCTTCCTCCTTACTCTTAGATTCATCGTAGCGAAACGGCTCTCCGTTAGTCGCTTCCAGAACGTAAAGGGTCGCAAATCACGTCGCCGTTATTTTTTAACAAATTAGGTATATTTAGATTCGTCATAGTGCATCCCAAAAGCCACAACGGAGGATGGAGGTCAGCCCCAACAGTGCCCCGCATGCTGAGGTAAGGCACTAAGCTATTTGGGAGAGATTTTTACAAGAATATTCCCAGAAGACTATCTTTGCCTCCTCTTTGCGACCTCAATGTGACTCTTTGCGGCCGTGATACTATGTTTGCCTAATTAATCTAAAACCCAAAAAAGTTATGCGAAAAATGAAAATAGAAAGCACATAACAATAAAAATATATTTTTATTTTTAAGAATCTAAAATACAAAAATATTAAAAAAAATCCATATGGGATCAAATTCTCTCTTACGGTACGTTTGCTGGTAGATATTACCTAAAGAAATAAGCTCACCTTTTGAAAGCAGTTTTTTTATATAAAATGAGCTCATAATGTTTATGTTGAATGAAGAGATATAAATTAATAAAATCGCGTTGAGTCTGCAGACCGTACATTCTGTTGAAGCTACCAATGAATCGATACGTCAGATGCGCCTAATTGGTGGACGATGGAAGAATCGATTACATCTCGATGCATTGTTGGAGCTCTGCCTAATTCCAACTTCTACGTTCCACGACTTTTCAAGCTCACATTTTACTGCCTCAATCTGTATCCATTGTGATCGTATTTACCGTTTAAACTGAAAATTGAAAAAGAGATAGCAGAGGATCAAAGAGAACGACATACAATAATGTCGAGTTAAAATCGAAATCTATATTGAAATAGAGTTCCATTAGAACTATTGTACTTATTTCGTCCTCTTTCTTTTTTACGGCCTAGGTAGGCTAACGACAAATCTATTCACCTGATAGTAAGAATTCATTATCGGTCAAAGACTCTTGTAAGACTTTTCCCCACAAACTCATATCAGTGACGTTGTATTGTTATTTCAATTTAATAATCTTATCAATTATCTTTATTAACAATCATATTTTTTAATCATGATGCCGTATTATGTAATGTAGTTGGATAAGGCGTATAAATGAAGTGGTATACAATAAATGCGTGTATCGTGACTTTTTAAGTTGACTGAAAAACTTCATACAAGGTTTTGGTAGAGTATCCACCATTATACCAAGACGTAACGTGACAAGCTGACTAGAAATTATCACATTTTACTTGACACACTACTGACATAATAGTTATAACTAATTGTCTTAATTGGAAAGAGAAGAAAAATAAACCAAAAAGACACCTGTTATATTAAGGATATTGCAGATTTTTTTATGGGATAGGAGGGCAAACGAGCAAGCGTGTCGCCTGATGGAAAGCAATCAACGCCGCCCATGGACAACCGCGACACCGCAGGAGTCGCGGAAGCGTTGCCGACTATTTAGGTATGTATAGGCTTGTTTTTTGAAGGTTCCAATGTCGTAACGGTTCGGAAAGACTGCCGAGGGTAGCTGATTCCACAAACTGGTGGTGCGTGGAAAGAAGTTACGGGAGAAACGCACCGTAGTCGATCGCCACTCATCCAGATGGTGGGGATGAAATTTCTCTTTACGGCGAGTTGTGCGGTTGTGGAATTCGGCGGCGGGAATTATTCCAAACAATTCCTCGGAGCACTCCCCATAATAGAAGCGGAATGATATAATATGCGATAATATTGCAGATGCGCTATCTATGTAAGAGTAAGATGTAAATGCTGGAGGAAGAGAGAAGTAATACCTGACCACGTTGGTTCTTGCTGCAAACCAACGACAGGTGCTCAAATAGAACGCCCGGCATATGCTGAGCAAGAACCATTTTATGACACTTGTTAGATTAAAATTGTTTTCTTTTTGATTTTTTTTTATTTTTATATTATTAGGTTTTTAAAAAAAATATTTATTGTAAAAAAAGGTGTCATAAATAAACTTTTTCTATTTCTATTTGTAATAGGAGCGAAGAAAGTAAGTAACAGAAATACGAAAGGAGTTAGACTTCTAGTTCTTAGAGTTTACACAACGCACTACTTTAGCAAAGACGAAGTGATTTTGCGAAAAAGTTTTGTAATTCGGCAAACGGTTGAGCCAACATTTTTTCGATTTCAGAGTAACAACTTCTTTCGGCAAGCTATAGTAAGAACTGATGCTCTATCGTGTACCTCTTTTCTTACGAAGATCCGACTGGAAAAATTTATTGAACTAGGCTAAGGCCCACCTGCGGCTGTAATGCCTTGATGATGACACTGTTTTCACATCTTTTCACAAAGATAACTATGCATAAAAGGCAAATACCTTTTTCATGGGATAGGGAGGCAAACGAGAAAGCGTGTTTTCAACACCATAGGCATTGCAAATGCGTTGCTGGCCTTTGAGATAAGAGTTGGTACATTTTTTGTAGATATCAATGTCGTATCGATTCGGCTGGAAATTCTGCTGGAGGCAGCATTTTTAAATTTAGATTTTAAAGCATCACGTAACACGAACTATGTCAACGGCGCACCTGACGTGTTTTATATCCCAACGCAACGTCACCGTAACGACTACGCGACGTGACCAGACCCCCACGTAGTCGACACTCAGCCGCGAACGATTCCCGTGCAAACTCGGTCGAAGCTTATCGTGGATTACTCTCTACCCCCCCCCCCTCGCTGACTTAGTGAGCTTAAAGGTGGTCCCTCCTATTAAAGTTGTTACAGCAACTCAATTGTGAGTCTGTGCAGGTTTTCTGAAAATATAAGAAAAGGTCTTCATAAATTTTATTCCTTGTATAAAAAACTTAACAGATTACGGTGTTTAGTCCGGGATACATTTTTAGGATATTTATAAATATATCATACCTTGATAAAGTTTTTTTTATGGGATTGAAAGGCAAACGAGCAGGCGTGTCACGTGATGGAAAGCAATCAACGCCGTCCATAAACATTCGCAATGCCATAGGCCTTTAAGGAAAGTGTCATTATGGGAGGGGAAAGGGGAGGGGAAGGGGGGAGGGGGAAGGGGGGAGGGGAGGTGGTTGAGGCTTCGGAACTCAACCGCTCACCGTACGAAGCGCGGTAGCTAAGCCACCACTCAGACGCCGTTTTTCTGCGGGAATAGTGGTTCTTCCCCGGGCGAGCCAGCCCATTTATGCTACATACAAATAATATGCCATTTTTGACAAAATATTCGTGTGTAGCGTGGCTTTACCATTAAAAAGTTAATAAAAACTAAGAATGTTTCTATTTACACTTTTCTTATATAATTAATATAGTCAGGCGTTAATTCGCGGAAATTCATTATTACGTGGATAGTCAGAACTTTTACTTGGCTAAGATCCACGATAACCAAACAAAAGCAAAAAAAATAATAATGTGTGTTTTCATTCCTGGAGGAAGTGGATTTACGGGGAACTCAAACTAAATGTTATCGAAAAACAGTCGTCAGCAACTCTCCACCTCCCAACCACTATCCACAACACAAACACACAACACAACTCTTCCGCAATGTACATGACGCGTGTTTCGCCTCAAAACGAGGCATCATCAGGTATCGTAGACTCTACGGAAGACAAGTACACTTAGCGGTTGTCTTCTTTAGACTTCCCCATAAATCCACTTCTTCCAGTAAAAACACACATTATTACTTTTCTATTTTTGTTTGCTTGTCGCAGTTTCTAGCTAAGTAAAAATACTGACTGTCCACATAAGCAACTCTTTTGTTGTTCGTATAAAATTCACTCCTATATATATATACTTTGAGTATTCTTATAATAAGGCTGAGGTTATATTGACCATGGATGAAGCCAATGGAAACACTGGTGCTTAAATATAATTTTGATTGTTCTGCCTCCAAAGTTGTCAGAGATCAAAGCTCCGGCCGGAAGTAATCTGACGGAACTAAATTCAACTACTAGAATGTTTCCGGTGTAGCATGTTGCCGCCAGTGAATTGGTGTAACAGCGCTTGTGTTTCGACCAACCCGACTCAATTCTGGTGGTAATATCGCGTGGCTTCGTCTAAAAACTTGTTCACATCTCGCCAACTCGAGATTGGGTTGGACTTTACTGTTTCTCTGCCACCCCTACTATTTGTTTCTCGAAATTAATTAATTAAACGCTTTTATTTAGTTTAATCTATTAATAAATATGTCATACCTTAATAACGTTTTTTTTATGGGATTGAAAGGCAAATGAGCATGGTTCACGTGGTGGAAAGCAATCAACGCACATTTGCCCGTCAATTTGTTTGTCTGTTTCATATCTTACAACTCTTTTTTCAATTACTTGTAGTAAACAAGTTTATTAAATTTTTGCACACACATTAAGTTTCCATGAAACTTGATAAAGAAGTTCATTAGAACTCTTCAACTTGTTTTAAAAGTCCCAGGTTTGTATTTTTCTAGTTGTTATTTTCTAGTTTTTGGTATGAACTATTATTGAAAATAAAAGCCTCTAACTTAAAAGTATCTTTTACCTAGTTTTATTTATATACCACTCGTCCCAGTAGTAGTTGACAGTATCATGTACTGTAAACCTTTCAGTAGGAATTTTCGTAGGCAAATCAGCTAGGATAACATTGGTATTTAAAGATATATTATATATAATAGATTGACATCTTATATGACATAACAATTTCTTGTATTCTTTCACAATTGACGCTTAATTCTTTGAAATTTCTTTGAAATTCTGTGATAAACTTCTTCGAAGAAAGCATGTTTATGTTAAGTTTAAGCTAATTCGTATAGAAACTTCTATATGTTTAAAGGCATAGAATAAGATCAAACCATATATATTCCCATTGATATCGCCCCGCTGTAAGTTTACGGAGAAATGACCAGTGAATGGTTATTTTATAGCTGTCTATGAGAGGATGGAGGTGTAGTAAAGTTAAAATTCTTTTCATATTGAAAAGTTTTAATACTTTAAATCAATGGACGACCAATTGGATCAGTGGCGGGGCCCTCCACCTGCGAAGTCAATGGTCGCGGGATCGATCCTCGCATCGGAATAAATATATGTATGGATTAAAAATATTTATTCCGAGTCTGGTAACCCCGCCAATACGTAATGGACACAAGCGTGCTGGGTTAACATCCGTTTCTTCAGAAATGGAGAGGCCCGTACTCGGCAGTGAGATATATATGGGCTGTTAAAAAAAATCAATGAATCACAAACATCGAGAGAACTCATTATAAAATCGAGTTCGTAATGAGAAACTCGTGGTACGGTATTACAGAAGTTGCCAAGTATGTGAGTAGAAGTATAAACTAGTATTCGTAACACCCATAATGTTGCTTGTTCTTTGTTCCGAAGTTTTTGGTTTAGTGTGGGATTAACACGTGAGGTTAGTTTCATCCCGGATTGTGACGATGGCATTTGTTTTCGGATTAGTTAGGTGAGCCTTTTCGATACAATTCTCAAAGTGGTAGACCCATGCTACAGACAAATAATATGCCATGCTTGATAAAGTATTCGTCTAAATTTGTCAAGAATGGCAAATTTGTCTGTGGCATGAATGGGCCGGCTCGCTCGAGGCAGTAACACACTCCCGCAGAAAACTGGCGTCTGAGTGATAGCTTAACTACCGCGCTTCGTACGGTGAGAGTTCCGGAGTTGAAATTTGGGTTGATAATTTTTAACAACACGCATTTTAACTAATCCATTCAGAAAACAAGATTTTTCTACTTTCTTCTTTATGGTCCTATGTCCCCGAGATGGGGCAACTTGTGGATGCCCAGTGATTCTCCATTGCGATCGGTCACTTCAGGCTACGTCAACCCGATGGATTTCACCTCTGCCGCTACGAGGCGTTTCCAGGTGGATTTCGGTCGGCCTGGCTTCCTTTTTCCTTGAGGAATCCATTCCAGAGTCTATCTGGGAATGTGATCGGGGTTCCTACGGAGAGTATGGCCTATCCAAGTCCACTTGCGGCGCAAGATTTGAAGTCCAATCGGCGGTTCATGACAAAGATCCAGTTGGCGTTCGTTAGATATTTTCTCGGTCGATAACATCCTTTTATCATCCAAAAAAAAATCAGAAAGATAGGAGACAAACAGATATATCTTTCTACTATTCACACCTTAACCTCAAAGTTAGCAAAGTATCTACACTATATTTAATATTTCCGGCGGTGATTACTTACCATCAGGTGATGAGTTCCTTTAAGGATACAAAGGTAAACGAGCAAAGGCATCGCCTGATAGAAAAAAATACATCTTCCATAAACATTTGCATCACCACAGGCATTGCGTTGCCGGTCTTTCAGAATAACGATTTCATTCCACGCATCATTACGCTTTAGAATCAGCTTCTTTTAGAGGTATTTCCGAATCAATAAATTGGAACCTTGAAAACATAAGCCCACTTATATCTGAAAGACCTGTAATGCATCTGTTATGGTCTAGTGTTCTGGATGTCTATTGCCTATCCCGTTGATTTCTGCCCAACACGCAATACCCTTGGTCGTTTTCCTGCCTATCCCAACATACGAGTAGGTAGGCTTGTTTTATGAAGTTTTATCTTCTTCTAATAGTGCCTCTCCGACTTGCGAAGGTTGGCAGCCAATTCAGCACAACTCTCCACCTCCTTCACAAGGTGCAGCAGTTCTAAAGCACTCGCCATCCCGGTCCACTCACTGATATTACGTAGCCAAGACTTTCTTTTTCGACCATCTTGTCTTTTGCCCGCGATTTTCCCCATCATGATCAGTTGCAGCAACTTGTACATGTCATGTCCCATGATATGACCCAGGTAAGCAACTTTCCTAACTTTGACGGTCTGCAAAAGTACACGTCTTTGCTTGACTTGTCGGAGAACCTCGTCATTGGCCACCCTTTATATGTATAGGAATAAAATCGTAGACAGAGAAGTCTTTTTATTGATTTAGGCCTCAGAATTCATCCAATCGACTCTATACAGGGTCACTTACACATGGCCGTGAGTGTACGGTAGAGACCGAGCCGTCGTCAATGTTTCACATGCACCAAGAGTCCTGTGACGCGTCCCTCTTTTATGGGATTGGAAGGCAAACAAGTAGGCGTGTCACCCGATGGAAAGCAATCGACGCTCATACATATCTGCATTACCATAGACAGTGCAGAATCGTTGCCGGTCTTTAAAAAAGTGTACCCCACACTTTTTTAAAGACTTTTTTGAAAGTTTCGATATTTATGTACTATATACGAAGGAGAAGAGAAGGAATCCTAGTGTATCCCATACTAGTGTCCTAAAACATATGTAAACATTTTGAAAATAAATACATTATTATTATATATACAATACATACATATAGTCCCTGTAGAGTTGGGCAGAGACCACAGATCTCCATCCGCTACGATCCCGATACACCTTCCTTGCTCACTCATCCATCTTTTTATCCATCCTTCCTCTCACATTCGTTGTAGCGAAACGGCTCTCCGTTCGTCGCTTCTCGCCCTCGTGGGAATCTGGACGTGAAGTGTGGCGAACCACGTCGCCGTCATTTTTTAACGAATTAGGTATTATTATATATACTCTTTATTAAAAAACTTACTGAAGCAAAATGGCTATAGTGTAAGAAAATATGTTTAAAGTCGGTAATAAACAATCCGGGACAAACCCACCCATAAATATCAGGTGAATAAAATTAAGTAGCCGGCCGGGCATGCGATCTCGACATTAATAACTAATTTATATGTCGTACGCGCGATCTTTACGGCGTCGAATCGTGTGGTGTAAAAGTTTTTACGGGCTTCAGTCGCATTTCCTGTGAAATGTAGTTCGAATAATTTATTTTCAACATTACACTCAATTTCATCTACAGCACTACTCTAGTAACGATAATAAATTTAATTAATTTTTGTCTTCTTCTTACGTACATAAATACATATCGTCACGCCTGTTTCCCGTAGGGGTAGGCAGAGACCACAGATCTTCGTCCGCTACGATCCGGGCACACATTCCTTGCTTCCTCCACACTCATAACTCCTCATACAAGCCCGCCGGTTAAGGGTACTCTTGACCTGGCCTTTCTTAAAAACTTCGGCAATATGGTCAAGGTATGTTTTCCTTGATCTTCCATAGATAGAAGAGTCGCTAGGGGAAGACAACGGTGGCTCATTTTAGTTTTTAATTTTCTTGTTGTTTGTTTTCTTTGTATTTATTTGATTAATATATATATATATATATATATATATATATATATATATATATATATATATATATATATATATATATATATATATATATATATATATATATATATATATATATATATATATATATATATATATATAAAATATTTTTGTAAAAAACGTGTCAAAAATAAACATTTATACTTGTCACGTTACGTCTTTATAAAGTTATGGCCATTCCCTCAAAGCGTTTCACACACTTCCTCTCAGATTCATGGTAGCACAAGGGTTACTTATCCTATGACGCTTAACTTTTTTTTTGAGGAGCCTATACAGCTATAAAATTTCATCCCCACCATCTGGATGAGTGGCGATCTACTACGGTGCGTTTCTCTCGTAACTTCTTCCCATGCACCACCAGTTTGTGGAACCAGCTACCCTCGGCGGTCTTTCCGAACCGTTACGACATTGAAACCTTCAAAAAACAAGCCCATACGTACCTAAAAGGCCGGCAACGCTTTCGCGACTCCTGCGGTGTCGCGGTTGTCTATGGGCGGCGTTGATTGCTTTCCATCAGTCGACACGCTTGCTCGTTTGCCCTCCTATCCCATAAAAAAAAACAAAAAAATGTAAATTATACTAAAATATCACACTATTAAATTACTTTTTTTCTTAAACACTAATAAAAAACTTATAAGTTAAATACACAAATGTAACTCATATATACGGGTGTGATCGATATTAAAATAAAAAAAAAACAATTTAAAATAACATATGTAACGATTTGCGAACTATATTCAGCAGATACTATTTAATGTAATATAAGATACATTATCAAATTTTATTAAATATGTCTAAAGTAATGATACAATCGATAATATCCTATGGATCCGAACGTTCAAAACATAATTATATAAACATGATATTATTTCATAAGATATATATCAGATAATATTATATATTATTAATGGAGTCAAACGTTACTTTGCGGAAATCCATCACTATGTGGACAGTCAAAAGTTTTACTTAGCCAAGATCCGCGACAAGCAAAACAATAACAGAAAATTAATAATAATGTGTGTTTTTTAGTGGATTTATTTGGAACTTAAACCAAAAACTTACCGAAAATCGGCCATCAACTCTCCATCCACCAACCACTATACACAACACCAAACACACATTATCACTTTTCCATCTTGTAAACGACACGTGTTTCGCCCCAACACGAGGCATCTTCAGGTATAGTAGACTCTACGAAAGACAACCGAAAACCGAAAAGTGAAAAGATTATATAGATTAGTTTGTCATTATATTATTTATGTTTTTATAGATTATAAGATTAATAATTTATTTAATTAAATTGAGGTGGGTCTGGGCCCAGGAAAAACCAATAAGGTTTATTGGGCTCATATGTATTATAATATAATATTATACTTTCTATCAGTTAAATAAATAAAAAAAAATTGAAGGTCTTACAAAGTTTCCAGAACATTAATGAGCGCTAAGAATTATCAAGAAGTTTCCCTATTTCATTTGATTGGTATATAGTTCAAAGTTAAAAGGATAACAGATAGACTCGACAGATTTAATCCTGATTTCCCATTCTTATCTCGACGAGCCCCGCGTTGGCTGGCTAACTCTTAATTAATAATAACCAAGCGGTTTTTTGTTTGACTTCAACCGCCGACCAGGATTAAACTGAATCCTTAATTGACTCTTATTTCGCTTCATAATGTTATAATGATGTTATCAAATAATTGGCTCACTAGCGGTGGAGCTCTTTACCGAGTCAATGGTTACTAGATCAACTCCTACGTCGTATTAGTAATCGATAATTATTTATATATTTATTAGGCACGAAAACAAATCTTTTTTTTGTCTGGGGCCCATATATGTCCCACTGCTGAGTACGGGCTTCTCCATTTCTGGAGGAACGGACAATAACCCACCACGCTTGTCTAATGCGGATTGGCGGGGTTACGAGACTCGGAATAAATATTTGCAAGCCTTAAATATACGGTACAGAAACGTTCGATATTTTCGATATCAAAATACACTAATTAAAGCGATCGCTCCGTGATATCTTTGGCAGCCGATAGATCACAAAAATATTTTTTATTTAATTTATAATCTGTTCAATTTAATAATATTTCATCATTATATAAGTAACTAAAAAAAAACTAACTTTGTTGGCGCAGCGAACCAAAATGGATCTAGGCATCCGAACAGATCTTACGCCATTTTACCCTGTCCTGCGCCACCTCCTGCCAGTTACAGACTTGAAGGGTACGCAAGTCATCCCAATCATGTCTCTTCAGCGACATTCTTCTTCATGGCGACCTACGTACGCTCTCTTGACTGCGCGATCCTCGCCATCCTCTAAACTGCGCTCAGCCAAAGAAATCGGTAATCCCTCTTTGCGGGATTGCAATCCCCTCTCAGCTTCCGATATGAGAACCCGCCACTAGGCACGTTGTTGGGCTGCCTCTTGAATTTGCCTTGTAAAGAGAGAAACCATATACAAGGTTTCGCTCCTTACACTCCCACAAAACTGTCAGAATCAACGAACAAAATAAAAAGGCAAAATGTCACACCAACCTAACCGCGTACGCAATTTACCAATCGTTCTCTTTTACAAAAGGAACAATATAATGAAATAATAAAAGAGCATTTACGCGAATTGCCAACTTAAAAGTTTTCCCTCTCTCTCGAAGTACGCACGCATCTGAATATTATTTAGATATAATGGCCGCCTGTCACACCGTCGCGTAACATACAATTAAACTTTTAAAATATTTTTTTGTGCATGTTTTTGAATTTACAACTATTTTTGTGCAGATAATCTTTATATACACATAATAATTATGTATAAGTTATGAATTTTCTTATTTAATTAAGTTATTTCTTTGGTGCTTAATTAAGAAGTTACAGTTATTTGCATCCAGTTCGGCCCAGCCGTAATACATATAAGTAATATATATAAGTTATAAAATATTTATATAAAAATTATTTTTATTAAAAAAAAATAATGAAGTAATGAGTAATAAGCCGACCGATTGGCTCAGTGGCGGGGCCCTTCGCCCACGGAGTCAACGGTCGCGGGTTCGATACCCGCATCGGAATAAATATTTATATGGATTTATAGATGTTTATTCCGAGTCTGGTAACCCCCCCAATCCGTATTTGCTTTCCTGCCCTGTCCTTTCTTCTCTGTCCTTCCTTTTCTACTCCGCCAATCCACGGTCTGCCCTGCCAATGGATGCGTGGCTAGGGGCGAGCCTAGTCGCAAGCGTGCCGATCGTCCCGGAATCGGGCTCCCCCGGGTACTATGGTGCCTTACCTCAGCGTGCAGGGCTCTGCTGGGGCTGACCTCCATCCTCCCTTGTGGCTCATGGGACTCACTAAGACGAATTTAATATACCTAATTTGTCGAAAATGACGGCAACGTGGTTCGGCACCCGTCACGTCCTGATTCTCACGAGGACGAAAAGCGACCAATGACGAGCCGTTTCGCTGCGAGGAATGGCAGCGGATGGAGCTCCCTGGACTCAGAAATAGATATTGAAAAAAAAACTTTATTCATGACACCTTTTTGTTACAATATCTAAAATTAAAACCTTAATAATATTTTAACATGCAAATAAACAAAACAAAAAAAAATAATTTTAATCTAACAAGTGTCACAAAATACTTCTTGCTCGGCATATGCGAAGTGTTTTATTGGAGCACCTGGCGCTGGTATTCAATAAGAACCAACGTGGTCAGATCGCGGACCACACTGACGATATTGATGATGATAAGGATACACACATACAGCGTACCAAATGCAAGATTTAGCTTGAAAAGGTTGAAACAAATCATTATGAATAAAAAAGAGAAAAAATTAAAAAAATAAACAATACAGAACTATAGAACCATGAAACATGCTACAGGATGCAAAATCAAACAGCAGCAAAAAGGACACTAAAATTCTATATTTTTAATATAATTTTAAATTAAAAGGAAAACGCTCCCATCTAGCTCTATCGTATCCGCTCATTTTTGAATAACTATGCCGCTATGTGGTCAGTCAAAAGTTTTACTTAGCTAAGATCCGCAACAAGCAAAACAATAACAGAAAATTAATAATGTGTGTTTTTTTGTGCTGGATGAAGTGGATTTATTTGGATCTTAAACCAAAAACTTACTGAAAATCGGCCATCAATTCTCCACCCACCAACCACTAACACAACACCAAACACACACTTTTCCATCTTGTAAACTACATGAGTTTCGCCCCAACACGAGGCATCTTCAGGTATAGTAGACTCTACGGAAGACAACTATGCCGCTACTAAGTAAATTACCAAACATATTAAAAATGATACGATTCGGTGTGATATAAGTCCAAAAGTAGACAGTACGGTAAGAAGGCGAACTTAGCGTAGCATTAAAAACTTCTCGATTTTTTTAATATTACGAATAAATGACAGACGATTTTTTTTTTTGAATTTCAGACTTTGATGCTTTGATGCTTCCTCATTCAATGTTTTCTTTCTTCATATTCTTTGAAATGTAAGATGTGGATCGGGAAAATTTTATAATGAGGGTCATGTTCTATTTTGTTGAGGAATCCCTTAAACGTCCTCGCTTAGTATATGGACAGTCAAAAGTTTTGCTTAGCTAAGATCCGCGACAAGCAAAACAATAACAGAAAATTAATAATGTGTGTTTGTGTTGTGAAGACAACCGAAAAGTCCTTTTCGGTTGTCTTCCGTAGGGTCTACTATACCTGAAGATGCCTCGTGTTGGGGTGAAACACGTGTCGTGTACAAGATGGAAAAGTGATAGTGTGTGTTTGGCGTTGTGTATAGTGGTTGGTGGGTGGAGAGTTGATGGCAGATTTTTCGGTAAGTTTTTGGTTTAAGTTCCAAATAAATCCACTAAACCCAACGGAAAAACACACATTATTAATTTTCTGTTATTGTTTTGCTTGTCGCGGATCTTAGCCAAGTAAAACTTTTGACTGTCCATATAGTGATGGATTTCCGCAAAGTAACGCCTGACTCCATTAATAGTCCTCGCTTAGATTGTTTGGACACATAGAGAGGATGGATGAAAGACGACTGATAAAAAAGTTTACGTTGCAGATATTGCTGGAAGGATTGGTAAGGGAAGACCAAGAAGAACATACCTTGACCAAATTGCTGAAGTTCTCAAATAAGGCTAGATCAAAAGTACCCTTAACCGACGAGCTTGTATGAAGAGAGTGATGAGTATGGATGAATCAAAGAAAGTGTGCCAGGATCGTAGCAGATGGAGGTATGTGGTCTCTGCCTACCCCTACGGGAAACGGGCATGATCATATCTATGTATGAATGTATGTTGTATTTTCCCTTATTTTGGTTTAAGCTCATCTTTTTTTAAAGTGGTAGAGCCACGCTGCATACGAATATTTCGTCAAGAATGGCATATTATTTGTCTGTAGTATGAATGGGCCGGCTCGCCCGGGGAAGTACCACACTCCCGCAGAAAACCGGCGACTGAATTTCAGAGGCCTCAACCCTCACTCCCCCCTCTCCTCCCTCTCCCGCACCACTTCCCTTAATGACACTTTCCTTAGAGGCCAGCAACGCTTCCGCACTGCTATGGCACTGCGGATGTGTATAGGCGGCGTTGATTGCTTTCCATCACGTGACATGCCTGCTCGTTTGCCCTTCTATCACATAGAAAAAATCTAAGGGAAAACTACGCCACTTATAGCCATCCACAGTACAATAGTCATTACAGATCCGTTGCTGGCCTTTATAAAATATGCGTGACTCTATCATTCTGAAATGACACGTCTGCTCGTTTGCCTTCCTATTTCATTGAAAAAAATAGGCATCCTCTAAGAATCGCCACTTAGCCCGATCTTGGACTTCACGGCTTCACGTAAGTCTTCGCCAACCGTCCGCGCTGATGGTCGCACTACCCATAATTAAATACCCATAATTAAATTCCTCTAATTTTTGATAAGAAATTTAACTCTTGATATTCTTGGGCCCTCACTTATATAAGTATTTTAACAATACCCTAGGAATTATTAAAAAAATAGAACGTATATTAAAAAAGCAATAACAAGAAGATTGACAGGTCTGAGTTATCACGACACTGAAAATCTGCTACGAACAGAACTGTAACTTTTTAAAATATATTTTTTTTATATATATTCACGCCTATCCCCCGCAGGGGTTGGCAGAGACCACAGAGCTCCATCCGCTGCCATTCATCGCAGCGAAACGGCTCGTCATTGGTCGCTTTTCGCCCTCGTGAGAATCAGGACGTGACGGGTGGCGAACCACGTCGCCGTCATTTTCGACAAATTAGGTATATTAAATTCGTCTTTAGTGAATCCCACGAGCCGCAAGGGAGGTTGGAGGTCAGCCCCAGCAGAGCCCTGCATGCTGAGGTAAGGCACCATAGTCCCCGGGGGAGCCCGACCCCAGGACGATCGGCACGTTTACGACTAGGCTCGCTCCTAGCCACGCATCCATTGGCACGGCAGACCGTGGATTGGCGGAGAGGAAGGGAAAGGATAGAGAAGAAAGGCAGGGGCAGGAAAGGAAATGCGGATTGGGGGGGTTACCAGACGCGGAATTAACATTTATAAATCCATATAAATATTTATTCCGATGCGGGAATCGAACCCGCGACCATTGACTCCGCGGGCGAAGAGCCCCGCCACTGAGCCAATCGGTCGTCTTTTTTAAAATATATGTTTATTAAAATTGAATGCACGTTACAGACAAATACATTTAAACAAATCGGAATATATAATCGAAATATATATCCTTTCCCTACTCTCCGTCAATCCACGGTCTACCGTGCCAAAAGATGCATGGCTAAGGGCGAGCTTAAACGCAAACGTGCCGACCGTCCCGGGATCAGGCTCCCCCGGGTACTATGGTGCCTTACCTCAGCATGCAGGGCTCTGCTGGGGCTGACCTCCATCCTTCCTTGCGGCTCGTGGGATTCACTAACACGAATTAATATACCTAATTTGTTGAAAAATGATGGCGACGTGGTTCGTCACGTCCTGAATCTCACGAGGGCGAGAACCGACCAATGGAGAGCCGTTTCGCTGCGTTGAATGGTAGTGGATGGAGCTTTGTGGTCTCTGCCAACCCCTGCCGGGAATAGGCGTGAATATATATAAAAAAACACACACACACATTTTAATGTGTTATGTTTGAGGTTTTATATTTATTTATCCACAGATATTAACAATCAATAAGAAATATGTAGTGGAAGGCTAGTGACTTGAGATACAGGCTCACCCCTAGTTCAGGCACTAGCCCACCATATATAATATGTATTGTTTTCTCTTTAAAACTTTGTAATCTCTATATATGTAACTTAATGGTGTCGAAATAAATGATTATTAATATTATTATTCACATTTTCATCTGAATCGACTGTAAATACGTCATTTGTCAAAAACAATGAACACAAAAACGTTTTGAGGTCATCTCCTTGTTTTTCGTAGACGATTTGGAATAACAAACCTAACTCAATGGCACAAACAACCCTTTATTCTTCTAATAAAATATAATGTCCCATACATATCAGTTTTTATTTACATGATAACTTCTATAACCGCATTACACGACTCTGGGTGGGGAAAAAATCTATTAGTTCGCGTCAGCAACATGCTAATACTTAAGGTATATATTATTAACATATTAAAATTATTTTTACATACATATCGTCACGCCTGTCTCCCGTAGGGATAGGCAGAGACCACAGATCTCCATCTGCTACGATCTCGGCATACTTCTCTTGCTTCCTCCACACTCATTATTCTCCTCATGCTAGCCCGTCGGTACATTAAATTATTTATAATATATATTAAAAATATTATTAATTAATATTAATATATTCCTTTATTTCTCTCTTAATAACAATATTATTAAAATAAAAAAATCTATAAAAATAATATTATTACTAGGCCTATTAATCCTTCGTGGCGGGATAAACCAATGAATTTTGAATTTAACTCACTTACCTAAACCTAACTTGGACAGATGGGTGTCCAGACTTTTACCGATAAGTCCATTCACAGAGACCACTATGGGTACAATGACAGTTGAATCGACGTGCCACATGGCGGAAATCTCATGCGCGAGTTCTATGTATAAATATTTTTATATATTCACGCCTATTCCCCGCAGGGGTTGGCAGAGACCACAGAGCTCCATCCGCTACTATTCATCGCAGCGAAACGGCTCTCCATTAGTCGCTTTTCGCCCTCGTGAGAATCAAGACGTGACGGGTGGCGAACCACGTCGCCGTCATTTTTTCAAAAAATTAGGTATATTAAATTCGTCTTAGTGAATCCCACGAGCCGCAAGGGAGGATGAAGGTCAGCCCCAGCAGAGCCCTGCATGCTGAGGTGAGGCACCATAGTACTCGGGGGAGCCCGAGACGGTCGGCACGCTTGCGTCTAAGCTCGCCCTTAGCCATGCAATTACTAAGATTTTACTAAATTAATTCAAAGCGTTTGGTTCTATTGAGTTTTACATATCAGTAGAACAATCGAAAATCATCCAAAAGAATTGTATCAACGCACGTTGGATAAAACATCGTCTGGAGCTGCTGGCAAATCGGAACAACGTCTTGTCTCCAACGCCAGACAATCGCCGGAGATAACCTGGCCATAACTCATTCGCCATCCGATATTAAGGCGTGGGGTGTTGTAATAAATGCTAAGATATTCCGCTCTTTGAACTCCGCCCGCGTAGACAGATGATAACGCGGATCGTTGGTACGTGCGCAGTTTCGTTTTGTCAAATGAACGAACGAACGAATGAATGAATGAATCGCTTATTAAAAATAAAAACGCATTTATTCGTAACCCTCCTTTATCAATTCCTACTATTATTTTACACCCCATATAATATATATTTAATATAATAAGTTTTATTGTTCAAATTTACAATCGTTAATAGAATACTTTTTTATTAACTTGTTAGTGGTAGAGCCATGCTGCAGACAAATACGTTGTCAACAGTGGCATATTATTTGTCTGTAGTATGATTGGGCCGGCTCGCCCGGGGAAGTACCACACTCCCGCAGAAAACCAGCGTCTGAGTGGTAGCTTAGCTACCGCGCTTAGTACGGTGAGTGGCCTGAGTTCTGGAGGAACAACACCCTCCCCTCCCCCTCCCCCTCCCCCTCAACTTGAAGAGCTATGTTAGTGCTCTGATTCTCCAGCGAATTTTTTCATTTCAAATTCTATCCACCAGAGAAACTTCGAGTATAGCCCTATACATATTTATGATATATCAATTGTAATTTATTAATAAAAAGTAAGTAAAATAAAATGATGACCTACTGGCTCAGTGGCGGAGCCCTCCACCCGCGGAGTCAGTGGTCGCGAATTCGATCTCCGCATCGAAATAAATGTAAGTATAGATTACAAATATTTATTCTAAGTCTGGTAACCCCGCCAATCCACATTGGAAAAGCGTGGTGGGTTATCTTCCGTTCCTCCAGAAATGGAGAGCCCCGTGCTCAACAGTGGGACATATATGGGCTGTTAAAAAAATCAAGAAACTCCACAGGAATCTTCTTCTTTGTATTTATAATTTATCTTTTTAAATTATGACAATGTGTATAGATCAACTTTATAGGCTCATAGAAAATCAGGAAAACATTCGGTTATGTTTCAGTTACATTCAAGTTACAAAGATAAAAAAAAATGTGATAAAAAACGAAGGAACCAAGGAATTGAACCCGTGATTTCACACCGAAAGCGGTAACTTCACCACTGAGCTATAAAGTCGTCATTTCACATCTGAGCACTAAAATTCGCTTATCCAACCTAAGAACAGTCTAACTATGGTTCAAGGAATTGTGTGCCCGGATTTAAATAGCGCTTCTCACCCCAGCCTACCCTCGGCCGCTTGATTTATGCCACAGAACCCTCGTCTTGGAATATGATAAGGCTCGAGACATAAGCTTTGGTGGGACGGTGGATTCCGAATATAAAATTGCAAATTAACACCTTGAAAAAATTCCGCTCCAGAGAGAGAGACATTTTTAAAAACAACATTCAAATTTGGGGCATAAATTTTGTAAATTATGGTAAAATATTCCCTTCCTTCCTTCCTTGTGAAATCGTCTATTTGATAGTTTATAAACCTTATATTATAACAATCGTTGGAGCAAACGAGTGCTGGAGTGGAAACCGCGTCTCAGTAAACGTAGTGTGGGACGCCCCCCGGCCAGATGGTACGACGATCTGCGCAGGGCGGCTGGCAGAAACTGGATGCGTGTAGCTAAAGATCGGGCTAGGTGGCGCTTCATAGTGGAGGCCTATGTCCAGCAGTGGACTGCTGCATGCTGTTGATGATGAAACCATATTTTCTATAGACTAAAGTTCTTTATTTTTTCTTGCTGAAAACCAGCGCCATATAGGTCCAATAGAGCGTCTGGCTTACGCTTACCAAGAACCATTTTGTTTAATTAGGTTTAATTTTTTTCTCGCTTTTTTTTGTTAAATGTAATATCTATTTAGGTTTTTAGCATTAAATTTCTGTAAAAAAGGTATCTTATACAAAGGTTTTTTTCATTTTATTAAATAAATAAATAATCAATTAGTCTTCACTCATTCATTGTGTAGAATTCGACGCGAAAAGCGAAAACGCTGTAAATGACAAATACAGCGTCGAAAACTCTGAATCGCATATCTCTACGACCAATAGAAAACTTTTGTACAGCGTTGAAACTACGTGTTTGATCACTCAGGCACAACTTTTTCAGAAATCTTAAAGGTTGTTTTGTGTTGTTGCTTTTTTGGGTCGATATATAAGAAGGCATAGAATAATGAATAAATAGAGTTAGTTTTATTATAGTACAGACCAGGGGTGGCTAACTTTATTCGACCCAAGAACTACTGTTTACTAACTAGACGTATTGCGATCTAATTAACATAGAATTATATTTCAGATAAAATTTAATTTAATTGAGTAAATAAAATAGTATTTAAGTTGTGACTTATTTATTAAAAGTTTAGACAGAATAAAACTAAACACTTAGACTAGATTAGACAAAATAAAATTGTTAACGGATGGAGCTCTGTGGTCTCTGCTTTAAAATTATATTTTATCTTTGCCTTGTCGAGATCGTTCGTTTGACCATCCCTGTTTTATAAGTATCTAGTAACTTCATAATTAATTCGCAACAATAGCCTTACCATCCAATTAAATTATTTACAATAAATCGTAATAGTCCGGTGATTACAATTTATTGTAATTAATTTTTCTCAGCTATTAGAATATCTTCAAAAGAAAGAGCGTCATAAGACACTTGGTTGATGTGAAACATTGAACATTGTTCGGTCCCTATTGTACGCTCTCGGCTCACGGAAACGAATAAGAAGATAAGTGTAAAGTTTATTTCTCTATTTCTTCTCCGTCCTAAGGAATCACATTGCGAAATGGTGATAAAAGCTTGATTCTTAGCGGACTGAAGTTTGACAGTAGAAACTGCGAAAGAAACACTGGAGTCATCCTCTTTTTTGTATTTTTTTCTATATTTTTACTACACGGCGATGTGTATAGACCTAACTTTATAGTCTCCCAGAAAACTGGGTGACCATTCTGTATAATTATCACCTAAGTTATAAAGAAAAAAAATTATTGTAAGCGAAAACCGCGGGTAGATCGGTCTTTACAAGCAGCACCTGTTCACATATAAACAACGAAAGCTAGCTCAGTTTAAATTCCATTCGCTTGAGCTTACAACTTAGACCACACACCGTTACGTCCTCTCCGTTATTTGCGGTAGAACGGGGTATAAATTCTATTTTTTTTCTCGCCGCCCGCGTGTGACAGTTTTTCAATGTCTCCGAGCCGGATTGATTTATTCGATTCTGTTATATCCCCTACTTAATTGATAACATCCCATTTTTACCTGAAAGGACGGCGAAAAAATTGGTAAATTACATACGTTTTTTGTAAGGATCAGAATCGAAAGTCCAACCCCTGTCACTTTATCTCCTATCTCATACCAAACGACCGAGGGCTCAGTGGCGGGGCCCTCCGCCCGCGGAGTCAATGGTCGCGGGTTCGATCCCCGCATCGGAATAAATATATGTATGGATTTATAAATATTTATTCCGAGTCTGGTAACCCCCCCAATCCGCATTTCCTTTCCTGCCCTTTCCTTTCCTCTCTATTCTTTCCCTTCCTCTCCGCCAATCCACGGTCTGCCGTGCCAATGGATGCGTGGCTAGGGGCGAGCTTAGTCGCAAGCGTGCCGAACGTCGCGGGATCGGGCTCCCCGGGTGCTATGATGCTTTACCTCAGCATGCAGAGCTCTGCTGGGGCTGACCTCCATCCTTCTCCTCTCCTCCATCTTCCTTGCGGCTCGTGGGATTCACTAAGACGAATTTAATATATCTAATTTGTTGAAAAAAGACGGCGACGTGGTTCGCCACCCGACACGTTCTGATTTTCACGAGGGCGAGAAGTGACCAATGGAGAGCCGTTTCGCTACGATAAATGGTAGCGGATGGAGCTCTGTGGTCTTTGCCAATCCCCTGATAGGCGTCAATATATAAAAAAAAAGCATAGTAAGCTTCTAGTGGGGGCAATCGTGGAATGTACCGGAGGGTAGTTGAAAATAAAACTTGAGTATAAATTAATCGAGAACTACCCTACACATATAAGCCCCTGGATAATATATCTTCGAAGTTATCGAGGACAAGCTTACCAAAGTTAGTACAGATATAATATGTTCAAGTCACGCCACACGGTTCGTTCCCCTCTTGTGTTGCCAGTCATGGCCTTACGAAGCAATTTTTATGTTTCGGACGTCATTAATTGGCTATTATGAAACTGGCAACTTTAGGGTTACTTTGGATTTCACTTGCATATATTTACACATATCTCAACTAATTATTAAGAGTATGTTTGTATTTTGTTTTAGATTAGGGATGATAACGAACTTGCTTAATGAAAGACATGTTGACAGTCAAAAGTTTTACTTAGCTAACATCAGCGACAAGCAAAACAATAACAGAAAATTAATAATGTGTGTTTTTCTGCTGGATGACGTGGATTTATTTGGAACTTAAACCAAAAACTTACCGAAAATCGGCCATCAATTCTCCATCCACCAACCACTATAGCCAACGCCAAACACACATTACCACTTTTCCATTTGGTAAACGACACGTGTTTCGCCCCAACACGAGGCATCTTCAGGTATAGTGGACTCTACGGAAGACAACCGAAAAGGTTTTGGTTTAAGTTCCAAATAAATCCACTTCATCCAGCAGAAAAACACACATTATTAATTTTCTGATATTGTTTGCTAGTCCCGGATCTTAGCCAAGTAAAACTTTTGACAGTCCATATAGTGATGGATTTCCGCAAAGTAACGCCTGACTCCATTAATAATGATGAAAGACAATCAACACCGCCTATAGACATACAACACCATAGGCATTGCGGGACATATACATCCATATCATTATGCCTGATTCCTGTAGGGATAGACAGAGACCACAGATCTCCATATGCTACGATCTCGGCACATTTTCTTTGCTTCATTCACATTTAGCACTCTCCTTATACAAGTTCGTCAGTTAAGGGTACTTTTGACCTGACCTTTCTGTTCCAAGTTACCAAGTTCAGAAATTTGTTAAATGTTTGTTCTCCTTGGTCTTTCCCTACTGATTCTTCCATCCACATCATCAAAAATGTGAAGAATTTTTAAATAGAACGTCTTGATTTTTTTTATGGAAATGGTAAGTAATTTAGGTTGTTTACCAGTCATAGACATCTGCGACACCAAGAGCACTGTAGACACATTCCGTACCTTAGGGTAAGAATATATACCCTAGGGTATCGACATCTACCCTAGGGTAAGGAAGTAAAAACTTCATTTCACAATGAGTATATTATTATAGCAGAATTTTCTCTCAATATTGGCAGAAAATAATACGCAAATATGCTTTTATTCATTGTTCGATATATAATCTGTAATAATTCTGCAATAGGACACCCATATATGCCTATAATTTATTATAGACATATATGGGTGTCCATATATGCCTATAATAAATTATATATATAGATTAGGTATACTATAGGCCTATATCCGAACGAAATACGTAACACAATCTACAGCACTAGTGTGAAGCTAGTTACTTCCAAATGACACACTAGGGTACTATCAATGTAATAGTTGTTTATATGACCCGATTTGACGAGCTGTTATAGTGAGCTAAGTTTCAAATGCCTTTATTGTGGCGGTGACTGAAAGACTGATTTAGAAGAATCATTAACTTGTATGGTTTTGGAAATATTAGCTTTTATTATTTCTACGCTTATTAATAGAGTCAGGTCAGGTGTTACTTTGCGGAAATCCATCACTATATGGACAGTCAAAAGTTTTACTTAGCTAAGATCCGCGACAAGCAAAACAATAACAGAAAATTAATAATGTGTGTTTTTCCGTTGGGTTTAGTGGATTTATTTGGAACTTAAACCAAAAACTTAACCGAAAGTTACCGAGTTTATGGCCGATTTTCGGTTAGTTTTTGGTTTAAGTTCCAAATAAAACCACTTCATCCAGCAGAAAAACACACATTATTAATTTTCTGTTATTGTTTTGCTTGTCGCGGATCTTAGCTAAGTAAAACTTTTGACTGTCCATATTTCTACGCTTTCCAAAAGGCTTTACCTTTTTTATGGGAAAGCAAGGTAAATGACCAGCCTCTAAAAAAAAATCAAAGCCGTCCATAGACATTCTCATTGCTACAGGTATGGCAGTAGGCTTGTTTTTCAAATATCCAGTTCCATCCGCTGCCATTCATCGCAGCGAAACAGCTCGTCATTGGTCGCCTTTTGCCCTCGTGAGAATCAGGACGTGACGGTCGGCGAACCACGTCGCCGTCATTTTCGACAAATTAGGTATATTAAATTCGTCTTAATGAATCCCACGAGCCGCAAGGGAGGATGGAGGTCAGCCCCAGCAGAGCCCTGCATGCTGAGGTAAGGCACCATAGTCCCCGGGGGAGCCCGACCCCGGGACGATCGGCACGTTTTTTTTTAATAAATCGTATCTGTCGGAAATATCGCTGAAGATACTTGATTGCATAGAATGGTGAAAGGTAATGTAGTGCGTGAAAGGTAATGTAAATTAATTATCACAAGCGACCACAAAGATGGTTCCTACTTATTATATTACCAAGCCATTGTAAGGTGAAAAAGAGGTAGTGTGTGTTTGGTGTTGTGTAAGTGGTTGGTGGGTGGAGAGTTGCTGACGAGCGTTTTTTCGATAAGTTTTATTTTAATTTAAGTTTCAGCTAAATCCACTTCATTCAGCAGGAAAACACACATTATTAATTTTCTATCGTTGTTTGCTTGTCGCGGATCTTAGCTAAGTAAAAAAGACTGTTCACATAGTAATGGATTTCCGCAAAGTAACGCCTGACTCCATTAATCATCATAATTCTAGTAATTTTAAAAACAATGCTAATCTTATTTAAAAAAGTATAAAAAAATTCTGGATCCAGAACAAAAATGAGCTATGCTATTTAAGAATTAATCCGAAACAGAAATATAACGTGCATGACAAGTTAATCCAGAGTAACACGTGAAAAAATAAAATAAAGACGAAAGTGTTAAGTTTTTCTTCTCCCCGCCCCTAAGTAGGAAGGATTTGGGGTCCCGGCAAAGACGCGTGCTGTTTACTTAAAAACGTGTCGGAACAAAAGGCTCCGCACGTAATTCTTAAGGAGATAATCCTCGTATAAAGCGTCTTGTTTATTCTGTGTGGCTATGAAAACAGCGGGTGTTATTCGCTGACCCAAATTAATTTTTATCTTTGCTATCTAGCCAAAGTTTTGGCCGCTTTACGATAGATAGTTTTTGAATGGAGTATATATTGATATTTATTTTGTGACTTCTAGTATTATAAACTTATAATTTTGAAATAGTTTTAGTTAGAGGACTAAATTTTAAGATAATTTAGAAAATAGAAAACAATATATTATATTCTATGACTTCTAGAACCATAAGCATATTATTTTGAAGTATTTTTAATGATAAAACTGAATATCAATATAATTCAGTAAATAGAAAACAAGGTAAGTCCTTGAATTTTAGAGAAGAAGGAAAATTTTACACAATGTATGTCTGTTTTTACTAATATATTATTTTAAACGAATATTTTTAAAGAATATATTCAAAATATTGAATAAAATATTAATAGTAAGAGAATTATTAATTTTTTCAAAATATATTTGCTAGGAATCTTTATTGATGTCAATATAGAAAAACTAATATACCAACACCGTTACGGAAACAATCGCTTTGAAGGAGAAGGACGTGTGAATTTATTCAAAGATAAGACTCGAACATTATTATTAAAGCCGCAACTTTATTATTAAAACTTACATAATATATTACTTACATATATAGGGCGAAACGCTTGCTCGTTTGCCCTCTTATCCCATTAAAAAAAAACATTTTCCTTTAAGATATTGGTAATTTGTAATGTTAGATCGGGGTTTAGATAAGCTGTGTATTTTTAGATGGTAAACTAAAAACGAAGGTGTATTAAACGCCGTTTTCATGGCCACACGAAAGAGGTTAATCTCCGCTCGCACAACACCATAAACGCCATACCAAAAAGCGAAATCCTTAAAAATTGTCCCTCCCGCTGTAAGCACCGCTGTTTTGTCTGAAATATGAAAAATCTTACACATCCTGTAGGGTAATATATAATTTTAAACCTCTGTAATAATTTAGCATTATTTGCTATGCTTACAGGGAAGGTTAGCAAAAATATATACTAACATATCGTCACGCCTGTTTCCCGTAGGGGTTTAGAAGCCACAGATCTCCAATCTGCTGCGATCTCGGCATACTTTCCTCGATTCCTCCACACTCATCACTCTCTTAATACAAGCTCGGTTAAGTGTAGTTTTGAGCTGGCCTTCCTTAAGAAATTCAATAATTTGACCAAAGTATTTTCTCCTTGGTCTTCCCCTACCGATCCTTCCAGCAACGTAAATTTCTCACTAATCTTTTTTCACTAATCTTTCGTCCATCCTCTCTTTGTGCCCAAACCCGTTTCTGTATATCCGGCTAATGCGCTTCGAACCAGCTTGGTTGGATGATAAATCCTGCCGCTGACTTCCACTGCATGGTGTCGCGAATGTCTTTGGGCAGCGTTGATTGCTTTCCATCAGGGGACACGCTTGCTTATTTGCCCTCCTATCCCATAACAATAATCCTGGATTTCAGCTGAAATAGTGGTAAATCACATAAGGAAAAAATGGGAGAGGTTAATATGATTCAAGACCACGGGTGACTAGATCTAGACTAACTAGATCTTTAATTCAAAGTCCTCATATTAGATAGTTCTAATCTATGGCCAGTTATACAATATTCTTTTTATTTCAACTCAAAAAGAAAGACTTGCTAATTAAATAATTTCAGTTTGCTCACGTCCTAATGGATGTACTAAAATTTTTATTATATCTGAGACTGGGTTTCCCTGTATAGGGTACCCTAACTTTCAATTGTTTACAGGATAAGTTCCGATTTGCGACATTACTATTAACAACAAAATAAATAAATGTATTTCATATTACGTCAATGTAATTATTTCAATTGGAAGTCAAAAATTTTTTGTACACATTTTATTATAGGAAATCAACGGTTTGCAAAGAAATAGGAGCCTTATATAAATTTACTCAAATATATTTTTCTATAACAGGGAATAGCAACAAACAATCGAATCAGCTTCTAGTAAACGCATGTAAAACATTGAGAGATTATGAGAATATTTTACCCACCTTTTGGGAAAAAAAATCTTTATTGAGAAAGTTCCTAAATTGTAATATATATAACCTAAATATATATATATATATATATATATATATATATATATATATATATATATATATATATATATATATATATATATATATATATATATATCAACATCCCCCGGGTACTATGGTGCCCTACCTCAGCATGCAGGGCTCTGCTGGGGCTGCCCTTCATCCTCCCTTGCGGTTCGTGGGATTCACTAAAGCGAATTTAATATACCTAATTTGTTGAAAATGACGGCGACGTGGTTCGCCACCCATCACGTCCTGATTCTCACGAGGGCGAAAAATGACTAATGGAGAGCCGTTTCGCTGCGATGAATAGTAGCGGATGAAGCTCTGTGGTCTCTGCCAACAAGGCGTGAATATATAAAAAAATATATATATAATTTAAAACAAAAGTCCCATCACCAAAAGAAAAGCTGGTCACCCTAACTTCAGGCCACACGTAAAGCAGTAAAAACGTGAAATACCCAACGAATTGTTCGTCATTATTTTTACAGGCCCGCCTGAAAATCGTCAACGCGCCATTTCAGTTTTATGACGTCACAATGACTTTCCTTTTATTTACGTAAAACGATTCTGGAAGGTTGGAAGGTTCGAGCCGCGCTTGATGGATTATGCTAAATATGAAGTCATTTGAATGGTATAAAGTTTTCATACATACATTTGTCTGCTATACCATTGTTCAAGATTTTTTATAATAATACAATTGAAAACCTTTTATTTAAAATAAAACAACTATTATATTTTTTTTCTTTATGGGATAGGAAGGCAAACGAGCAGGCACGTCACCTGATGGAAAGCTATCAAAGACGCCGAGAAGAGAAGATATAAACATCCGTAGTGCCACAGGCAGTGCGAAAGTATTGCCGGACATTAAGGAAAGTGTCATTATGGAAAGGGTGGGGGGAAGGTGGGGAGGGTTGGTCCTCCGGAACTCAACCGCTCACCGGACGAAGCGCGGTAGCTAAACTTCCACTCAGACGCCGGTTTTCTGCGGGAGTGTGGTACTTTTACCGGGCTAGCCGGCCTATTCAAGCTATAATATGCCATTCTTGACAAAGTATTCGTCTGCAGCGTGGCTTTACCACTATTAAACTGTAGTAGCTCGGGAAGCCGGGGGTGGGGGGGGAAGGCTTGCGCACCCGTGTTCTAATAACTACATAACAGGCAGCTAGACAAAGATACTATAGATAGATAAAATTATATATAGCTGAATGTCACTAGGTCACAAATCCACCGCAACCAAGAGATTTATTTTAAACTTCAAAGTGAAACGTGATACCGGTGATAATCTATTTCATCACCACTCGCTATAATTCATTTGGGACACTCTTGACATGGTTGTTGGAAATAACAAGCCATTAAAATAACGAAGAGGCACTTACTTGTAAACAAATTATTCCAATCAAGATTTCCGCAATCAGCCGCACGTAACAAATTAAAAAAGGTACTCGGTACATACAAGGATTAATTCGATCTCGTATATAAACATTTAACATTAATACACATAAATTTATTTAAACCGTACAATTTCAAAAGGAATGTTTACTTCAGTCCTCGGTATATTTCGAGTTTCGGTCATATTTTCAATCTTTTAACCGCCATTGGAACTCGGTCATCGAATCCAGAGAATAAAGTCATATTTACGCTTCAATGATGCATGAAATCGCCTACAGGGCGGCAGGGAGGTGGTATTGTGACGAGCGAAGCGGGCAAACAAAACGCTTTTTTTCTTTTTCTAAGAGTGCCTCTCTGACTTGCGAAGGTTGGCAGCCAATTAGCACTACTCTCCCCCTCCTTCGCGAGGTACAGCATTTCTGGAGCACTTGCTATCCTGGTCACTCCCCGATTTTCTGCTTCGAGCAACTTGTCTTTTGCCCGCGATTTTTCCCATCACGATCAGTTGCAGCAACTTGTACCTGTCATGTCTCATGACATGGCCCAGGTAAGCACCTTTTCTACCTTTGACGGTCTGTGAAAGTTTACGAAGTTCTCCAACAAGTCAAGCAAAAACGTTGCTTGACTTGTTGGAGAACCTCGTCATGTGTCAAGTGTCACTTCCTGAAGTAATGATGCGTTAACCTTGGGAACGATATTTCCTTTTAGCATTGAGATGATCGTCGGGTTTGTTTCAAAGATTTTACTATTGAGGTACAGGTTGAAGTCTATCGGAGTGAGATCCGGCGACATGGGTAGCCAGAGGTTATCGTCGAAACGTCTTATTCATTTGTATGGAAAGAAATCACAAAGAAGTTTCATGATCTCTTTAGCAGTGTGAGTGTAGTCTCCCCCTTGTTGAAACTATATACTTGAAGTGAAGGTAGTATGTTCTTTCAATATAAATAGAGAATAACTAGTAAGCATCCGTTTACTGATTATTCGACCTATAAACTAATTTTGCGTGACTAAGACAGCGTGAGTTATTAATACAGCTCCCGCTTTCCGCTCCGCCATCATTAATGTAACCGCGTCACACGAATACGACGCCCGACTTTTCGGATTGTTTTCCTTGCCCCTATTTCATTCTAAGTTTGATTATCAAGCCCCAGTGCCTGGCTTTTTTCCCTTTAATCCCGACATTTCCACGAGAGCCCGTGCCCTGCGAGCCTTTGAAGTGATTGTAATTTATTCTCCTTGTAACCGTAGTCCGTATTCGTACGTACGATGAAGTATGAAAAATTTCATCTGTTTGATATTCCAGATGAATTTTTTGAGGTCTTATTGTGAAGTTAAATGAAATTAATGCACAATACAGGGTGTAAACGTAGTGTGGGGGATGCCCCTCGGCTAGATAGTGCGACGATCTGCGCAGGGCGGCTGGCAGAAACTGGATGCGCGAAGCCGAAGATCGGAGTAAGTGGCGCTTCATGGGGGAGGCCTATGTCTAGCAGTGGACTGCCGCAGGCTGTTGATTGATTGATTCACATAGTTTAAAGTAAACTGTTTTCACGAAAAATAAATTATTTTGTATATATCAGAACAGGCCAACGAGCAAGCAGTCATCCACAGTTCCATAGCTATTGCAGAAGCGTTGCCGGCAATTAAGAAAAGTGTAAGCTTGTGTTTTGAAGGTATTTCTTCGGAAACACTGTTTTCTGCGGGAGTGTGATACTTCCCCGGGCGAGCCGGCCCATTCATGCTACAGACAAATATTATGCCATTCATGACAAAGTATTCGTCTGCAGCGTGGCTCTACCACTATGTTGCTTGCCTGTTTTGATATAAAAAAATAGTTTTAGATACAAAACTTAGTTAATGTTTTCGGTAAAGGAAATACTAACACGAGTCTCCCCTGCACATTTCCTCCACCGCATTCGTCCGGCGTTGTAACATATCAGTTAGCCTAAATCTAGAAGTCTAGAGCATATTACTATCACAAGACATCGTCTTAATTACCAGTTACCCCCCAGATTTTGAGATAGCCCGTTAATTTATGCCCCGGTTAGATGTAAGATAGTACAAACTTTCAGGGTAATTACGCCAGCAATCTGTCCAAGGTTTACTTGGATTTTATCAGCAAAACGAACACAATCTCTAGAGTGCAACTTAAATATAGAATTGACGTATACCCAAGTCCAACTCATAATTTTCATAAGTAAGGATCGTGGGTTTGATTTCCATACATACATATATATCGTCACGTCTGTTTCCCTTAGGGGTATGTAGAGATCACAGATCTCCATCTACTTCAATCTCGGCACACTTTCTTTGCTTCATCCACACTCATCATTCTCTTCATACAAGCTCACCAGTTAAGGGTACTTTTGACCTGACCTTTTTTTAAGAAGTTCAGCAATTTGGTCCAGGTATATTTTACCTTTGACGACCAATTGGCTTAGTGGCGTGGTCCTCCGCCCGCGGAGTCAATGGTCGCGGGTTCGATCCCCGCATCGGAATAAATATATGTATGTATTACAAATATTTATTCCGAGTCTGGTAACCCCGCCAATCCGCATTGGACAAGCGTGGTGGGTTAACGTACGTTCCTCCAGAAATGGAGAGGCCGGTGCCCAGCAGTGGGACATATGTGGGCTGTTGAAAAAGAAATATTAACCTTGGTCTTCCCCTACCAACCTTTCTATCCACATTCGCAACCTAACTTTCTTTTATCGATCGTCAAAGGCCTATAAACATCTAAACCCAACTCCTCCCCACTTTGGGGGCATATGATGCATATGCCCCCAAAGTGGGGCGGAGTTGGGTAGCCTCATCCCTACTCCAACTCTGAGATTGGCCCCTTGATAGCTAGCGCCGTCGGAACTGCGGTAGCATGTGTCAACATTTCCCCTACCCCCATTTCCCTCTACCCCCTACCCCTCCCATTCCCACTCCCATAATGACACTTTCCTTAAAGGTCGGCAACGCTTCCGCACTGCCTATGGCGCTGCGGATGTCTATGGGTGGCGTTGATTGCTTTCCATCAGGTGACACGCCTGCTTTTTTGCCTTCCTATTCGTTTAAAAAATAAAGTATTTTATTAGTTAAATGCGAATTCCATTGGATGCCTTTTAATATTATCCGCTAGATGGCATCAAAAACAAAACAATGGTATTTTGGAGTTACGAATTTTGATTTTGATTCCGGTTGGCTCGGAAGATATTCGACCGAGCCGACAATGGACCACACACACCTTAATAATTTTGCTCCCCTTCACGCTCGCCCACCTGACGTCGTCCACTCCCACGCGAAATCCTCCTGTCGCCTCCTGGCTCCCGCGAGGGAAGAGGGCCAGTGACGGACCCAACTAGGTAGGTAGTAGAAATAGGTTCAGCCATATCTCGACGACGCGAAGTCGTTAAAGGACGCCCAAAAGCCGCTAGGAATAGCGGCACCTAAGACCGGGGGGCGGTAGCCCCATTGAGTTGCTGCACGAGCAGTGGGGTTCATCCCCGAGGCTCGATCCCACACCTCTGCGCGGGGTGTGGACGTCCCCAATTGATTATCCAAACTAAAATCTGTTCTACATTAATTAATTATGCACATTTAATCAGCAAAACGGTGTAAATGAGGAAACTAACATCAAAACTCCAAGCAATAATAAAGGCGATACTAAAAAACTTCACATCAGGCAAATAAAACATGGATACCCGCTGTCGAATATTTAGTAATGTGCTGTAAATATATACACATACACACACATATATATATATATATATATATATATATATATATATATATATATATATATATATATATATATATATATATATATATATATATATATATATATATATATATATATATATATATATATATATATTCTTTTTTTTTTTTTTTTATTCTAAGTCTGGTAACCCCCCCCAATCCGCGTTTTCCGTTCTTGCCGTTTCCTTTCTTCTCTATCCTTTCCCTTCCTCTCCGCCAATCCACGGTCTGCCGTGCGAAAGGATGCATGGCTAAGGGCGAGCTTAGTCGCAAGCGTGCCGACTGTCCCGGGATCGGGCTCCCGCGGGTACTATGGTGCCTTACCTTAGCATTCAGGGCTCTGCTAGGACTGACCTCCATCCTCCCTTGCGGTTCGTGAAATTCACTAACACGAAATTAATATATAATACCTTATTTGTTGAAAATTGACAGCGACATTGTTTGCCACCCGTCACGTCCTGATTCTCACGAGGGCAAGAAGCGAACAATGGAGAGCCGTTTCGCTGTGATGAATGGTAGCGGATGGCGCTCTGTTAGAGAATTGTATAACGCATTTGTGATACCTATGGTGTTGAAGTAGTCTATTTCGGTGTTGATTGCTTATCATCAGGCGACATGGTTGCTCGTGTTGTCCAATGAATGAATGGTAGCGGATGGAGCTCTGTGGTCTCTGCCAACCCTTGCGGGGGATAGGCGTGAATATATATAAAAAAATGTATAGTATAAAGTGAAGAATATAAAGTGTTAACAAAGTATGATATTATATAAATGTACATTGAATAGAAGAATAAATTAATATAATATCATTTTGAACAATTTTATTTGAAGAACCCCCTGAAGATCTCGGGTGTAGCCGTAAGCAGTACGGCGGGCAAGCTACAGTATTTGTATTATACGTTACACTACGGTGTTATACACGGCCGGTTTATGAGAGAAGTAGTTTTTACAAGCGCTCCTTTATTGTGTTGAGCCAGTTTTAATGGCTCCGTGCGTGGAGGCAGGGGCTGTTAAAGGCACAACTACCGCGGCCCGCTAGTTCCACGTTATTATGCTTCCACGTTAGCTGTACATATCGAGTTATGGACTTTTTGCATTGAAAACTATATTATAGATTGATGGTTGACGATATTCTTAAGTTATTAACTTTTGTAGTGTATTTTTTGTGTTCAGAATTATAAGCTATAGGCAGAGAACACAGTTCTCCATCGGCTACGATCTTGGTACACTTTCCTTGCTTCATCCACACTCACCACTTCAATCATTACACTCACAACAAGCTCGTCGTTTAAAGTTACTTTCGTCCTGGCCTTTCTTAAGAAATTCAATAATTTGGTCAAGGTATGTTTTCCTTTCAAACTAATTGAAATATTAAATTCTGCTATTACTACAGCATGACGCTGACGCGACTCACAAAACTTTATCCATCCATGAAGCGTCCAACGCACAAACATACAATCCGGTATATACAATGTGTTGGAGTGATGCGTGTACGTAGGCAGCTGAGCGCGCATTGACTGTGTTTAAAGTATGTCTATAGCTATACTTAGTCCTGTAACGCGGCTATAGAAGTTTTCGCTTCAAAAATTTTCTATTTAAGCTGCTAGTAGGAATTTTTATTTTACACCAATACAGATCTATACGTAATAAACATTAGAAGCTAGAAGTTAATGACGTGCAACATGTAGAAGTAGAAAGACACAGCAACACAGGTAGGAAAGAGCACATAAATTATGTTCTTCGCAGAAGACGTTGTTCCCACAAGTTAGTTGGGAGCGTAACTAAGGAGTTGAGATGCCCCGGGCTGTGTCTTGTATTAAAATGGTCAAGCGTGAATCGAAACAATTCATAAAAGTACCCGCAGTAATTTTTTTATAAAACAGTAAATTATGCAATACAAAACTTGATTCTTCCCTACAGTCTACATATGTCCCAATTCTGGGCATGATTCTCCCGATTTCTGAAAGAATTGACATTAACCCACCACCCTCTTCCGTGGTGGATTATCAGGGTTACCATAAATATCTGTAGACCATACATACATATATCGCGGCTGCTGGCGAAAACTGAAAATGCTTATATAAAAACTGTATGGGAAAGATTTAAAAAAATTATGAAATTTAAAAAAAAGTTGATTTTTAAAAGTAATTTATAAAATTCGTTACATGCCTTGTAATTTTATTATATTATATAAATATATATAATTTTTTTACTATAACCATAATTAAAACCTATATAATATTACATTATACAAATATACATAACAAAAACTAAATAATTTTAATCTAAAAAGTGTCACAGAATGGTTCTTACTCAGTGTATGCTAGACGTTGTATTGAAGCACCTGGCACTGATTTTCAGCAAGAACCAACGTGGTCAGATCACGGACCACAGTCACAAAATTGATACAAACATACACACATATATATACTGCTACTCATACTAAAATACACAAACACATAAACACACACACAATACAATAAAGTGATAAGTTAAAAACAACTAAATCGTGTCATAAATCCAATGCAACTAAGAGAACAAGTTCCTCTCTTAATATTTAAAAGTAGTGTGTTGTATTTTTTTTAAACATATTTATAGTATTCAAGTCACGAAGAGGTTGTCCCAATGCTTAGTTACGGTATATTTGAAACTACCACAAAATGCAGATGAGCAGTGGCTTGTTTTAAACACAGCGAGGAAGTATTCTTAAATTCATTTTACTGTCAATTAATTTAATTAAAATAGGAGATTTTAAAATTGTATCTGGCAACACTATAATGTAGAAGCAGATAACGACCATTTTCACCACCAAATTTATAATGACTGAGCACTACGGAGATGTAAATATCTGGTGGCAGTGAGGCAAGGCATACAGAACCTAAATAAACCTACAATCTATTTTTTACAAGGCTACTAATCAATTCAGTTTTTAATTTTTCACCGAAGCAACCCCAAAACTGGAGGCGAAACAACGGAAGTACAACACAGAAACCGCCATTTTGATCTAGAACGAACTTCACTGTATTTGTTTCGTTCGCATACAAGGAATCCCCTCTGTTTTTAACATTTTTGTAGTAACTTTTTTTGTACTAAATATTGTAATAAATTTAAAAGTTATATATATTTAGTGGTATTTTATTTATGGTATTGGTCTATGGCCTATGGCACTGCGGATGTCTATGGGTGGCGTTGATTGCTTTCCATCAGCTGATACGCCTGCTTTTTTGCCTTCCTATTCGATTAAAAAGGAAAGTATTTTATAGTAAAATGAGAATTCCCTTTAATATTATCCGCTAGATGGCATCAAAAACAAAACAATGGTATTTTGGAGTTACGAATTTTGTATATGGACAGTCAAAAGTTTTACTTAGCTAAGATCCGCGACAAGCAAAACAATAACAGAAAATTAATAATGTGTGTTTTTCCGTTGGGTTTAGTGGATTTATTTGGAACTTAAACCAAAAACTTACCGAAAAATCGGCCATCAACTCTCCACCCACCAACCACTATACACAACGCCAAACACACACTATCACTTTTCCATCTTGTACACGACACGTGTTTCGCCCCAACACGAGGCATCTTCAGGTATAGTAGACTCTACGGAAGACAACCGAAAAACCGAAACTTTTTCGGTTGTCTTCCGTAGAGTCTTACGAATTTTGATTTTTCTGAACTAGGCCGATGATTTGTAAATATTATCTATTTTTTATGTGATAGAAAGGCAAACGAGCAGGCGTGTCACCTGATGGAAAGCACTCAACGCCGCCCATAGACATCCGCAGTGCCATAAGCAGTGCGGAAACGTTGCCGGCCTTTAAGGAAAGTACAAATACGGTAGGGGAGAGGGGGGAGGAGAGGATAAGGAGGGGGATTGGGGTCTCCGAAACACCGGACGAAGCGCGGCAGCTAAGGTATCACTCAGACGCCGGTTTTCAGCGGGAATGTGGTAGCTACTTTCCCGGGCGAGCTACATTCATGCTACAGACAAATATTATGCCATTCTTGACAAAGTTTTCGTCTTCAGCGTGGATCTACTACAACTTATGTCTGTTTTAAATCTCAATTATCACGAAAGCACTTTTGCAAAGTAATTGTGTGTGGGGGGCCAATAAAATCCGTGTCACTGTGAAACACTCGGGGAGACTGTACGGCAAAGCTTCCCGTCTCCTCTTAGTAATTAAGTACCCTCCAACAGATTGATAGCCCTATGCGTTTGGCGGGGATTTTTAATTGGTTCTGTTCCGGACGAAAATGAGATCGGCCATCTCGCTGTTACGTTACGATGTTATATTTTAAAAAAAATAAAATTCCTTCGCATACCATCTGGGTTCCCTAAATGAACGAACAAAATTTGTTTTTTTATTTTTTTTTTCTACTGTTTGTTCAAACTATCCCTAAGTATATATTTATATCATCATCATCTCATCAGCAGACTGCGGCAGTCCACTGCTGGACATAGGACATATTTATATATCTTGTTCTAATTTTCAGTCGTTAATAAAATGCTTTTTATTTATCACTCAAATTCAATTTTTTTTAAACTTGTAGTGAATAATACTTGATGTAAATACAGATTTTTCAAATATATTTTTTTTATTGGATAAAAAGGCAAACGAGCAGGCGTGTCACCTGATGGAAAGCAATCAACGCAGCCCAGAAACATCCACAGTATCATAGGCAGTGCAGAAGCGTTGCCGGGCTTTAAGGAAAGTGTCAGAAGATAGATGAATGTGGAGGAAGCAAGAGAAGTATGCTGAGTTCGTAGCGGATGGAGACCTGTGGTCTCTGCCTAACCCTACGGGAAACAGGCGTGACGATATGTATGTATGTACGTTGTATTGTATGTGTATTTAAATATGTGTGTATATGAGTAAGAGTATTAGTATATACATGTATATATATGTGTGTATAAATATCATCTCATCTTTCATTGTGATCTTCGATCTGAGCTCGTTGGTTCTTGCTGAAAACCAGCGCCAGGTGATCCAATAGAACGCCTGGCATACGCTGAGCAAGATCCATTTTGTGGTACATTTTAGACTTTAATTATCTTCTTTTTATTTGTACAATATAATATTATTATTTTATTTTTTGTATAAAAGTGACATAAATAAATATTTCTATTTTCTATTTCTGTCAGAAACTTACAGCTAAAATTCATTGTCCACAGAATGTCAATCTCCCACGAACCAAACGCCACATACGCCGAACTGGTGATCACCAATGTGAAACCCGATGATGAGGGGGTATACCGTTGTGAGATCACCTACCTGCAGGTCGGGGAGGACTGTAACACGGTACAGGTCACAGACTTCCACACTTACAGTAAGTACAATTTCCGTACCATCAGTTTTTGTTTTTACTCCTAATGAAAGTCACATATTGGTATAGTTTTAGCAATAATTATACACTACTAGCTGACCCGTCAAACTTCGTACCGCCTCAGAATCAATAAATAAAAAAGCTGAACGATAACTGCAGAATATTTTAACTTTAGTAAAAAATGTGGTCAAAACTTAACAGGAACAAAAAGAAATCGTAATCAATAAAAAAATGCTCGATATGAATTAGATTTTATTATTATTTTTAATTACACATAATGTTATGTCACAAAGGTTACGAGCTTACAAAATAAAGTTTATAGTGTACGGTTCTTATTTGAAACTTGTTTACAATACAAATTAATATAATATCTTTATGTTATTAAATACAACACAGATAAAATAACGAATAACGATTGGACACTTACAAAATAAACATCAAATATATGACAGGTAGGAATAGTTTCTAAGGTAAAACGAAATTGTTGCTTTTACTATATTCCTAATAATTCATAACCAAAATTAGCCAAATCGGTCCAGACGTTCTCGAGTTTTAGCGAGACTAACGAACAGCAAATGATTTATATATATATATATATATATATATATATATATATATATATATATATATATATATATATATATATATATATATATATATATATATATATATATATATATATATATATATATATATATATATATATATATATATATATATATATATATATATATATATTCATAATTACCTTACATCTTCTTATATGTTTATAAAATGAATTATAACAAGTAATATAAAAAATTAAAGTCAATTCGGTATTTATTCCTAAATTTACATCATGCTACATATTGTATATAAGAGAATTCTTTTATCGTGAAAAAATAAATCGTTTCTTCGCTCGTGAGTCGAAGAAAAGGATCTACAGTTTTAACATTAAAAAAAGCTTTTATCTGATAGACCTGTTTATATAAAGAGTGGATTTATAAAATAAAAATATGTAACAATAGTAAAAAATGTAACACGCTAATTTTTTTTTTGGATAAGTTATTCCCCGAATCGAATTTGAAAATGTAATACGAATGTTCGTTTTTTCGCAAATAAACAATAAATAGATAAAGTTCATGTTAAAAAAGACGTTTTTTCTTTAACTATTTATTTTAAAAAATTGTTTTTTAAATATTTTGTTTTCAATATATCATTCATCGATAAAAATAAGGCATATCAACGTTAAACTCAACAGATCGAACATATGACGTAAAGAAAAGGGATCAACGACCTATTTTAAACAGCACAATGGTGCTGTAAATTGAAACATGTTCACGTGACATGTGTCATGTGACACATTAATTACGTTTGTAATTTTATGGACCAATACTTTAGGTTTTTTTTTAAATGTTATAAAAATGATATCTTCTCAAATTCAATATATTATACATATTGTTACGAAGTGGGGTTCGGGGATCGCAAAAATGAAATCGGCCACTAGTTTCACTTCTCTTCACTTTACTACCACTTCTTCTCTTCTACTATTTTCTTCCGTTCTCCCTCCGTATTAAACTTTGAAACTCCCCTTCGACGCACCGTCGCACCTATATATACGTAAAACGATCGAAAGTTCTAGCATTCTCAAAATTCGAAAATGTTCCAGCAATGTATAGTCTTATCTAGGCATCGTCCTATCTCTTTTCCGCACACAGCTATTCTCTATTAACTATTCTTGTCACGCATTGACGGACGTCTTGTTAATTTATTTTTAAAAGTCGTAATGGCTTGCTTGACCAGGATTTTGAGATTTCAAAATGAGGTTTTCAAATCATGATTTAAAAATGTTTTAAAAATGATTTTTCGTATGTGTTTCATATTAATTATCTTTTGAATAAATGACAAGTTAATAAAGTAAATAATATCTTATGTATGCATATATTAAAATTGCACTAGCAATCAAGCTACCCTTGCAATAAATATAGCTTCCAGGGTCCTTTTTATTGCTCGCTGTAACATAAATAATGGGATCGACTTAATGCATCGATTATGGACCCGCTGCACTTAAATTCCCCATAACACTGATATACGAGTATATACCGCATTCAAGTAATAAATTAGTAATTATTTTTATCATATATTCCTATGTATGTTGTCGTATATGTTTCGACTACACCCATTTCGACACTTTTTCAAAAAAAGACATTTTAAAACAATGCTTGAGGTAGTTTTTATGGAAGGCGAAGATAAAGGAAAAACGGGTCACCTTATACAGCGCATATGTCCCACTGCTGGGCACAGGGCCTCTCGTTTCTGTGACATATAATATTTTAAATGGTTTTATTATAAAGAAACATATCACAACAAGACAATTTATAATTTCACGCCTATCCCCCGCAGGGGTTGGCAGAGACCACAGAGCTCCATTCTCTGCCATTCATCGCAGCGAAACGGCTCGTCATTGGTCGCTTTTCGCCCTCGTGAGAATCAGGACGTGACGGGTGGCGAACCACGTCGCCGTCATTTTTCGACAAATTAGGTATATTAAATTCGTCTTTAGTGAATCCCACGAGCCGCAAGGGAGGATGGAGGTCAGCCCCAGCAGAGCCCTGCATGCTGAGGTAAGGCACCATAGTTCCCGGGGAGCCCGACCCCGGGACGATCGGCACGCTTACGACTAGGCTCGCCCCTAGCCACGCATCCATTGGCACGGCAGATCGTGGATTGGCGGAGAGGAAGGGAAAGGAAGGGGCAGGAAAGGAAATGTGGATTGGGGGGGTTACCAGACTCGAAATAAACATTTTAAAAATCCATATAAATATTTATTCCGATGCGATGGAATCGAACCCGCAACCATTGACTCCTCGGGCGGAGGGCCCCGCCACTGAGCCAATCGGTCGTCAATTCATTCAATCAAGACAATTTAATATGTATATTTTATTAATAAGAGATTATCTGACTCAAATATATAAAATATTTGGGTCAGATAATCTCTTAACGTCTTCAGAGAGTATCTTTGCCTAACCGCTAGTCCGGTATTTATAGTATTGGTACACGGGTACGCGACCCCGGCTTCCCGAGCTACTACCGTATCACTCCTTGTCTTCCATTGCGTTAGTATATTATCCCAATTATCCTGGCTAAATCCATCTTTTTTTTGCCCTGCTTTCTACTTTCTTTTCTATCCTTTTCCCTTCCTCTCCGCCAATCCACGGTCTGCCGTGCCAAAGGATGTGCGGCTAGGGGCAAGCTTAGTCGCAAGCGTGCCAACCGTCCTGATATCGGGCTCTCCCAAATACTATAGTGTATTACTTCAGCATGCGGGGCTCGTGGGATTCACTATGATGAATCTTAACATACCTAAATCGTTAAAAATGACGGAGAAGTGGTTCGTCATCCGTCACGTCCTGGTTTCCCACTAGGACGAGTAGCGACGAACGGAGGCCACGATGAATGTGAGAGGAAGGATGGATAAGTGTGAAGGAAGCAAGGAAGGTGTGTCGGGATCGTAGCGGATGGAGATCTGTTGTCTCTGCCTAACTCTAGAGGGAGACAGGAGCGACTATATATAAAACACACACCTCTGGGCCGGGGCTACCTAGTATCAACTTCTTCCATTTGATCGCATTCAAAGTCGTGCGATCCGAATCGTCGATGACCAAGATTTCACCGATCGGCTTGATTCTCTAACGCTGCGGAGAGATGTCTCATCTCTCAGCATTTTTTACCGCTTCTATCATGGGGAGTGCTCCGAGGAATTGTTTGGAATAATTCCCGCCGCCGAATTCCACAACCGCACAACCCGCTGTAAAGAAAAATTTCATCCCTACTACGGTGCGTTTCTCTCGTAACTTCTTTCCACGCACCACCAGTTTGTGGAATCAGCTACTCTCGGCGGTCTTTCCGAACCGTTACGACATTGGAACCTTCAAAAAACAAGCCTATACATACCTAAAAAGCCGGCAACGCTTCCGCAACTCCTGCGGTGTCGCGGTTGTCCATGGGCGGCGTTGATTGCTTTCCATCAGGCGACACGCTTGCTCTCCTATCCCATAAAAAAAATATATGTATGTATGTAATCTCTTAACCAATACCATAATGACTAATATTTTCCGAGTAATAAACCAGATGGTGCTTCAGAACCCCATAAAAACAGTCACGTAACGGCAAACACCTCTGTTTGGAGCATTAGAGTGCCTTTAACGACATCACAGCACACCTGCCGGGGGATGTGGGTGACAGTAATTTAACCTTTGATTTTACGCCTATAAACCATTTTCCTTGGCTTAAGAACAACCGTTAAAAGAATATTCTTTTAACGAATGCGAGGTAAGAAAATTCCTGAAAAACTGCGATTCCTTTTACAAAAAAAATTTAGATTTTTTTTTGTAAAAGGAATCGCAGTTAATAGGGATGTTGACTTTTTTGGACACAATAAGTACCTAATCGAGTTCTTCAACGTTTGTCGGAAAACCGACAATCGTTGGAGTAGACGATTGCTGGAGTGGAGACCGCGATCCCTGCTAGATGGTGCGACGATCTGCGCAAGGCGGCTGTCAGAGACTGGATGCGTGGAGCCAAAGATCGAGCTAAGTAGCGCTTTTTGGGTGTCTAGCAGTGGACTGCTGCGGGCTGTTAACTGATTGAACAGAATGAAAAGCATAAAATAAGTTAACAAAAGAACAGGGTCTCCAGATCTTATCATTCACCGTAAAAAAGGCCGCAATGTTAAGAGGGTGTGAAACTTTTCTAGTACGAGCCACCCCAAAAGCGGGCCATGGCTTTACCATTACAAGAATGTGTCTTTGCTTCTGCGATTATGTTGAAATTGGTAACTAGCTTCAATTCGAATTTTTCAGAACTCCAACTTCCACATATTTTCTTTTTTGGTCGAAGATCGTTCGATAATTTTATTCTTCATATATAAAAATTACACGAATATAAAAGAACTAGCAGTAAAATCATCATAATGGATATATATTATATGATCTGCTATCTGTTTTACAGGCGTGTCTAGACACACTGAAATAAAGTTTACGAGCATGAAAATGGCTAAAGAACGTGTTGGTAACGCGTTATGTGGTTCCGTATAGACAAAAAATAGGAATGCTGACTATTTTTGTGAAAGTGTAAGAACAAAATCTCTAATTTCATCACCTTAAGTCTCATCATCTCTAATTTCATCATCATCGAAGTCTCTAATATAGCTAATATACATATATTGTTATGCCTGTTTCCCGTTGGTGAAGGCAGAGACCACAGATATTTGCTACGATTCAGCATACTTTGCTTGCTTCCTCCTCACTCATCACTCTCGTCATGGAAGCTCGTTAGTTAAGGATACCCTTCACCTGGCCTTTCTTAAAAACTTTGGCAATTTGGTTAAGATACGTTTTCCTTGGTCTTCCTTCTACCGACCCTTTCTTTCAGATCCGCAACGTAAATTTCTTTTGCCAGTCGTGTTTTATCCATCTCAACTTTTGTCACCACATCTTTTATTACTCCACGGCGCTCTCCACGCATTCCACTACTTTCTAGAACCAGATAATTTCAATGATGTTCCCAAATCGATATGACAGTAAAACCTTCAAAAAACAAGCCTACATGTTTCTTAAACGCACTGCCTGTGACACTTCGGATGTCTATGGGCGGCGTTGATTGCTTTCCATCAGGTGACATGCCTGCTCGTTTGCCTTCCTATCCCATAAAACAAAAAATCGTTTTTATTTTTATGTATGATAGATTGATGATAGATTGTAGATTTATATGTGAAATCGATTTCAAGTTTATATAGGACTCGCATTTCTCAAGTTGAGCTGCACTGCATCTCCGTGTGGGTCTGGAGTGGCCGAAAAACAGTTTCTCTGCTCAATGAGCGAAGGTTTTGTCTGAGCCCTCACCCACTTCTACCTGTATGTATTATGTGAATTAATGTATATAATATGTAATAAATTACAATGTGTTCACGCTTACGATCTACCTGTATTTATTCTTTATTATTCGCAATAAAAATATGAGCGGGTAGAAAAATAAAATGTAATGTGTCAGTGCGAGTGTGATGTGATTTTTTCTCAGTTCTGTTCAAGTTCTTATGCTAGCTAGACAAGTTATAATTTATATTGTTAAAAATTATCAAGATTACACTAGTTTTGAATCAAATTTTGTTTTAATTGAGTTCGGATGGACTCCAGTGTCTAAGTAATAGACACAATGTATACATTATAATAAATAAATCAATTTATCCATCCATATTAAATCTATTAATTAAATAAATAATATCTATTTAATAAATAAATATATCTCTTCGTGAAGAGGAAGAAAATAATGAAGAGAAAAAGGAATTGATCTTCTTAAAACTGATACGTATAGTAATTTTTATATTGCGTTTTTGTCAGGTTGCCGCGGAACCCAAAAACGGAATCTGTAATGGTAATCAATCAACTTCTTTGACTTTAGCAGAACGTCTGGAGAGAATTGTAAATTTTTCTTTTCCCCGCAGACCACTAAGTTTTCATGTCTGCGATTAATAAAAAACAATTTATCGTATATGGACAGTCAAAAGTTTTACTTAGCTAAGATCCGCGACAAGCAAAACAATAATAGAAAAATTATTAATGTGTGTTTTTCTGTTGGATTAAGTGGATTTATTTGGAACTTAAACCAAAACCTTACCGAAAATCGGCCATCAATTCTCCATCCACCAACCACTATACACAACTTATTAATGGAGTCAGGCGTTACTTTGCGGAAATCCATCACTATATGGACAGTCAAAAGTTTTACTTAGCTAAGATCCGCGACAAGCAAAACAATAACAGAAAATTAACAATGTGTGTTTTCCGTTGGGTTTAGTGGATTATTTGGAACTTTAAACCAAAAACTTACCGAAAATCGGCCATCAACTCTCCACCCACCAACCACTATACACAACGCCAAACACACACTATCACTTTTCCATCCTGTGTACAGGTAAACACACAGTAAACACACACTATCACTTTTCCATCCTGTGTACAGGATGGAAAAGTGATAGTGTGTGTTTGGCGTTGTGTATAGTGGTTGGTGGGTGGAGAGTTGATGGCCGATTTTCGGTAAGTTTTTGGTTTAAAGTTCCAAATAATCCACTAAACCCAACGGAAAAACACACATTGTTAATTTTCTGTTATTGTTTTGCTTGTCGCGGATCTTAGCTAAGTAAAACTTTTGACTGTCCATATACTATACACAACACCAAACACACACTACCACTTTTCCATCTTGTATATTAAACGTCACGTGTTTCGCACCAACACGAGGCATCGTCAGATATAGTAGACTCTACGGAAGACAACCGAAAAGTCTGTCTTCCGTAGAGTCTACTATACCTCATGTAATTTTTCTATTATTGTTTTGCTTGTCGCGGATCTTAGCTAAGTAGAACTTTTGACTGTCCATATAGTGATGGATTTCCGCAAAGTAACGCCTGACTCCATTAATAACAATTTATCCGTTTCAAACTATCACAAATTGTATTAAGAATTATGTATGTACATATTTTTTGATTAGATTTTTATGGACGGCAAGAAAGAGGCTACCTGTTGAGTTTTCCAAATTAAAATTCTTGATTTCGACATAAGATATTAAATTTTATTTATCGAATATCAGTCAGAGGCTTTTACCACCATATCGCAAATAGGATTTAGAATTATCTTAACAGCGAAAAAAACTCTACAGGTATCCTCTTTTCTTATTTCATCTTTTCTTTCATGGTAATAAGTTCTATCTATTATGCCAGTGTCAATTAAATAAAATTATATCAAGTATATAGAAATATACGTTGCGGATTTGAATGGGTGGGTGGATAGGGGAAGACCAAGGAAAACATACCTTGAACCATTCGGTCGTTGCTTTGAAATTTACTTCTCTATATTTATAAAAATATAATAAATATAATATATAATAAATTGCCTTTAGAATACTCGAGTGCCAGTTATCACATTTATTTTTTAATTTTCAGGCCCCTATATCGATAAAATAATCGACACTCAATTAAATATAATATATTTTTTGTAAATAAATTTACATATAGAAAAGTAGTATCGCCCGGGGAAGTACCACACTCACGCAGAAAACCGACGTCTGAGTGGTAGCTTAGCTACTGCGATTCGTATGGTGAGCGGCTGATTTCCGGAGGACCCTCCCCCTACCCTCCCTTTCGCATTTCCACTCCCATAATGTCACTTTCCTTAAAGGTCGGCAACGCTTTCGCACTGCCTATGGCGCTGCGGAAGTCTATGGGCTGCTTGATTGCTTTCCATCAGGTGACAAGCCTGATTGTTTGCCTGCCTATCCCATAAAAAAACACAATTTCTATGTCATCGAAATTTGTATATTCCAAGATATACAATTAATATATAGGGAACGAAAATGTTTTGTTGTGTACAAGCCAAGGCCTAGCGCATCGATAGTGGCTAATATAAGTACCAAACTTATTACTTTGTAAAATAAATATGTAAACGCAAGGGGGGTCTTTCACCAGTATTCATTCTGATAATTACTACAGTACATTTCACTTCACTTTAGATATAAAGCATTTTATACACAAATCACTTATTAAATCGAGCACTCAGCGGTTCGTCGCAGACACGGTGCGCTGGTGGCGCCTCAATTCGAACAGTATCCGAATGTGGCCGCCCCACGTCCATATATACGACGCTCCGCTAGAGGGGCGCACAAAGACCACCCACTCTATGTTCTTGACACAGACAACGCATGTCGTCGATGGCTAAGATGATTCATCCTTTGTCGTTGAAAAACATAAATCACTTTCGGCGCTGATGCGCTGTCAAATATATATATTTTTTTATGGGATAGGGGGGCAAACGAGCAAGCGTGTCACCTGATGGAAAGCAATCAACGCCGCCCATGGACAACCGCGACACCGCAGGAGTCGCGGAAGCGTTGCCGGCCTTTTAGGTATGTATAGGCTTGTTTTTTGAAGGTTCCAATATCGTAATGGTTCGGAAAGACTGCCGAGGGTAGCTGATTCCACCAACTGGTGGTGCGTGGAAAGAAGTTACGGGAGAAACGCACCGTATTGGATATATAAATAAAAAAACAAACGAATACAGAAAAGGACTTAGCCGAGGTTAATCTATAAATTAATTAAGTATCGACATCGTCCCATCCCTATTTTCTCGGGCCGGGCGAGCCGTTCCAAGGATATTGCGATCAATCGCCTCCGGGCTATTCGATTCATAGAGGTGCTAGGGCCTACCGTCTCTTTCTAACAACCCAACGAATGTATAGTTCCGTCTCGCGCGTCCTCCGAGAAACAGTCGTGGGATATATTTTATTTGAAACGTCCCGTTGTTTAGGGTTTGGCCACTGTTTCCTCGAGATTATTGTATCCGCACTCGATTCGGTCGGAATATTGGTTATGTTTCGGATTATTTACAAAAAAGAAATACAGAGGGTTATAAGGTGTAAGGATATATTTCCTCCTTCTATACAGCGCTATCACAATTCTTTACAAAGCTGGGGGTAATCAGAATAGGGTTTATGGTCGATATTTCGATATGATTTAAATTGCCGAGAAAAGGTTGGGTTATTTCTGAGGAGAATGGAGAAGTTTTATTATATTTATCTTGTACCAATAAAAAGTAAATGGACAGATGTAATTTTATATTATGTTTAATTATTTATTATAAATAAAAATAATACAAAATTATATATGTACACTAACAGCTTGAAAATAAACGCTGTGGCTTGCCACGGCTCATTGATTTGTTTATCAGATTGGATAAGGCAAACGGGCAGGCGATTGCTTTCCATCAAGTGACACGCCTGCTCGTTTGCATTCCTATCCCATAAAAAATATATAAGTTTACCAAAACGCCAAACATATTGGTTCTGCAATAGTTCAATAAAAATCTGACGAAGAAATATCACATGTAACATACGCTACACTTAACAGGATGTAAACGCAATAATTAATTCAATTTAATCCCAAAACTGAAACATATCGGATGATCTTTCGGAACCCTAATTTGTCAAGTCGAACGCGCGGATTAATTCGGTGAAGATAGCTTCAAGCACATCGAAATCACGGCACGAATCATAAGTGGTGTACTTCACCCAGAGAGCGTTTTATTCGACACTCGATCAACTCAAGATTGGGCATTTAGTAAATTTACATATAAATGTGAAAATTTTGTTGTAAACCCGAAACGCTTGCGGCGACATTATCTTTATTAAAGCAAGAAGCGATACAATGGACCCCCTGGGGGACAGACAGTGCTTTTCAATCTTTAAAATCGCCCGCCCCTCGCACTTAGCGTTAATTAATAATAAATTTGATTTCGAATGGGGCTACAATATTTTTTCTTACTATAACGGTAGAGCCACGCTGCAGACGAATACTTTGTCAAGAATGACATAATATTTATCTGTAGCATGAATGGGCCGCCTCGCCCGGGGAAGTACCACACTGCCGCAGAAAACCGGCGTCTGAGTAGTAGCTTAGCTACCGCGCGTAAAGTGTGCGGGCTCAGTTCTGGAGGCCCAACACCCTTCCCCCCCTCTCTTCATTGGCAGTACGATATGCAAAACTTTTTTTTGTAATTTCATCTAAGCGCTGTGGATTTTGTGAATAAATAAAAAATAAAAATAAAATAAAATTTTTTTGTTCTTACTTTGTTGGTCAGTCTTTTTCATCGGGGGTCTATCCCTGGATGATTAATGGAGTCAGGCGTTACTTTGAAATCCATCACTATGTGGACAGTCAAAAGTTTTACTTAGCTAAGATCCGCGACAAGCAAAACAATAACAGAAAATTAATAATGTAACACACATGTGTGTTATATACATTGATCATGTCTGCAAATGTTGAGAGGAAAAGATCCAATGATAGTATGTGGAGGGTCAAAAGTTTTACTTAGCTAAGATCCGCGACAAGCAAAACAATAACAAAAAATTAATAATGTGTGTTTTCCTGCTGGATAAAGTGGATTTATCTGGATTCCAGATATTCCGAAAACCGAATACAACCGAAAACCTTTTCGGTTGTCTTCCGTAGACTCTACTATACCTGAAGATGTCTCGTGTTGAGGCCAAACACGTGTCGTTTGCAAGGTGGAAAAGTGGTAGTGTGTGTATAGTGGTTGGTGGGTGGAGAGTTGCTGTCGGCCGTTTTTCGGTAAGATTTAGTTTTAGTTCCCTGTAAATCCACTTCATCCAGCAGGAAAACACACATTATTAATTTTCTGTTATTGTTTTGCTTGTCGCGGATCTTAGCTAAGTAAAACTTTTGACTGTCCACATACTATCATCAGATCTTTTCCCCTCATCATTTGCACACATGATCAATGTATATAACAACAAACAAAACTAATTAGTCCACTGGCCGATATGAATATGGGAACTCATATAATGTATTCTAAATGAGTACACATTAGCAGCACCTGGCGCGACGGGATTTAGGGCGTGGGTTTGGGCGGTTTTGGATGTCCTGTTGGCGAACAGTTTTGGGGTTTGTGGCGTCGGAATAATAAAATATAAATGAATATAATAAACTAATGTGGCAATGGGCTGTTCACGTTTGTCGGAGATCCGACAATCGTTGGAGCAAACGAGTGCTGGAGTGGATATCGCGTCTTGGTAAACGTAGTGTGGGACGCCCCCATGCTAGATGGTGCGACTATCTGACGGGGAACGCCTTTTTTATTAGAGTATATATATATATATATATATATATATATATATATATATATATATATATATATATATATATATATATATATATATATATATATATATATATATATATATATATATATATATATATATATATATATATATATATATATATATATATATATATATATATATATATATATGTGTCTATCTAAAAATACTCGTCACCTTAATTTCACTATACCCATAAAAATGTCGGATTTCTGTTTACATTCACTAAAACACCGATTCTATGATTATAAAAAAATCTACTAAAAAATAAATATTCTAGTCATCTAAGCTAATAACATACTAAAAATATTAATATTATCCTTCCTAAAGCCAATGACTGTTAGGTGCCTGTTTTTTGTGCAAAGAGATTTATATTTAAATCTCTTCCTAGATATCGACATTATCGTATCACCAGAAAAAGCATCACCTTACATTACAATAAACATTAGTCCAATAACCCAGTAAAAGCTTTAATCGGTTTTGTAGAAATGATGAATATTCATTGACGTTTAATCTCCCGCTCTGGGGGAGTTTTCTTTTAGCGAGCGTCCGCATTTTTCCAATCAATGTTAATCTAAGCACTTTCAATTTTAATATAATATTATTCTAATAAAAATTAAATTCATTAAGAAGCAACCGCCTTAATCGTATTAATGGAGTCAGGCGTTACTTTGCGGAAATCCATCACTATATGGACAGTCAAAAGTTTTACTTAGCTAAGATCCGCGACAAGCAAAACAATAACAGAAAATTAATAATGTGTGTTTTTCCGTTGGGTTTAGTGGATTTATTTGGAACTTAAACCTAAAACTTACCGAAAATCGGCCATCAATTCTCCACCCACCAACCACTATACACAACACCAAACACACATTATCAGGATCAGGATGAAAAGGTGATAATGTGTGTTTGGTGTTGTGTATAGTGGTTGGTAGGTGAAGAATTGATGGCCGATTTTCGGTAAATTTATGGTTTAAGTTCCAAATAAATGCACTTAACCCAACGGAAAAACACACATTATTAATTTTCTGTTATTGTTTTGCTTGTTGCTATATAGGCTTAATTTTGCTACTAGACTTTTTTAGGATACATATTTTATGTGAAAATTATCGCGAAGTATGTAATTGTACTTGTAGTTGAGAAATTGTAGACCGAGCCGTCGTCTCTATTCAGGCTACTCTCGTCCACTCGACTCTATACAAGGTTACGTACAAGTGGCTATGAGCGTACAGTAGAGACCGAGCCGTGTTCAATGTTTCACATCAACCAAGTTTCCTATGACACTTGTCTTTTTGTATAGAATAGGAAGGCAAACCAGCAATTGTCTTCCTGCCTTATAAAGGGTTCTAACGCCTGATGAAAAGCAATCAAGGTCACCCATGGATATCCACATAATAATACTTTTGACAAAGTATTCGTCTACACCGTGGCTCTACCACTTCAATACAAAATCGTAAATCCCTGTATTTACTTTTTTCTTTGATAGCAATTAAAGGCTATTTACTAAAACCTCCTATAGACTTTTTTAGTTAACCTAAAAAGTCACGATACACGCATTTATTTCATATCACTTCACTTATATACCTTAGTCGAGCTAAATGGCATAATACGCCACTATAATTAAGAAATATAACTGTAAATAATATGAGATTATAAAAATAAAATAAAATCACAACGTCACTGATGTACGTTGGCGGGAAAAGTTCCCTACGCTGTATTTGTTATATAATCTTAAAATAAAATCAGCGCCATCTAGTTTAAAATTTAAGCACTATTAAAATCTACGGAAGCGAGAGAATTTTTTTTTCTTTTTATCATATATTTTCCTTTCATATAAATAGCAGACTATCGCTCATTATATTTTAATATTGCCGTGGATTCAAACCCAGACTCCTCTGAGTGGTTACAGCGGAACAAATCCACACAAAGCGCAACACAAACATTCAATAGAAATAAAGATATCGCAAAAATTGCAGGCTTAAATCAAGTCGCCGCTACGGGAAACTTTGAGACGAAAATCAAAGGGAAAAGTGGTGAAAGTAGTGAAAAAAAGCATTCGCCTTTCCGCATGGTGACCTGTGAAAAACATATTTTCCGAGGGTAAAAGAGGTTTTTAATCTAACTCCTCTTTGACTGGAACTTTACTATATAGACATCGCGCTTTAACAAGTTTTACGTGATATGATTATTCTGTACGCCAATATTTCTTAATTAAATAATCAAATATATATATATATATATATATATATATATATATATATATATATATATATATATATATATATATATATATATATATATATATATATATATATATATATATATATATATATATACATATATATATATAGATAATCAAAGATGGACAGTCAATCTAAGTTCGCTAAGATCCGCGAACACAAATGGGAAACATAATTTTGTGTATACGTACTTATAATAACTATTAACAAATGAAAAAAATATACGAAATAACGAATGAAAGAAAATCATACATACGTACATATCGTCTCACTTCTACATATCGTTTCCCGTAGGGGTAAAAAGTGACCACAGATCTCCATCCGCTACGATTCCGACACACATTCCTTGCTCCCTCCACACTCATCCATCTTTTCATCCACCTTTCCTCTCACATTCATCGTGGTGAAACGGGCTGGCGAACCACATCGCTGTCATTTTCTTATTTAAGAAAATAGTAATCTTATCATCTTCTACCTTAGAAAAGTCAATTTGACTGACCATCTATGAGACTCGTATGGCAGTTTTGATCAGCTTGTTCCTTTACCTTTCGTTCCAAAAAAAAAACAATGTTGTCTAAACATATTATAGGCTTATGCAAATCCTAGAAAAAATATTAGAAGCAAATAACATACAATATCATTGGCAAAATCATGTAACATAATATAAGAAATACTTTAAAATGAAGTTTCTAATAGTATTTTAGAATATTCACAGCTAGTTCGAAATAATAGTCTGTCTGTATGAAGCTATCATTAGCCTTTGTTTTATTACGGGTCCTGTCACTTTGATGTACTGAATACACGTCTAATTCCATTCTTGTAATTTGCATCGTCCTTACTGTCTCTAGGCGTTTGAATACACTGAAATATATTAGTTACCATTTTGACGTTTTCAAAGGTATTTCGAAATGAGATTCATTTTCTACTTTAACATTTTCAAAAATAGCTTACAATGTCTTTGCACCATTTATTGCTATTACCGTGATGAGTGCTTCGAGGAATTTTTCGGATTGATTTCAGCCGTTGAATCCCACTTCCATACAATCTTCTATAACGATAATTTTCATCTCACCATCTGAAGTAATGGTATGCTAATAAGGTGCGTATCTCACGAAACTTCTTTCCTTGCATCACCACTCTGTCTAATCAGCTATCTTCTTTAACGGTCTTTCGAACTGATATGATATTGAAACCTTCACAAAACAAAACAATACGTTCTCAAAAGTACAACATCTACTACGATCTCGGCATACTTTCCTTGCTTCTTCCACACTCATTACTTTCCTCGTGCAAGCCCGCTGGTTAACGGTACCCTAGACCTGGCCTTTCCTCAAAACTTTGGCAATTTGGTCAAGGTATGTTCTCCTTGGTCTTCTCCTACCGACCTAGCAATGTAAATTACTTTTACCAGTCATCTTTCATCCATCCTCTCTATGTACCCAAACTATCTAAGCATAAGCATAGCCACAAGAAGACACCATAAAACATATAGAAGCATTCGAAATGTGTCTTTATAGCACGATGCTTATCACGTGAATACAAAAAGTTAGTCGTTGGCCAGAAACGCAAGCTTTTGAAAACCATTAAGCAAAATAAAGTTGCTTATCTAGGACAACTTTTTAGGCATCCTAGATATGAGCTCCTGCAACTCCTACAACTGCAAAAGTTGTCGGAAAAAGGAAAGTTGAAGTCGAAGAAGAATGTCGTGGCTGAGGAACATCCGGGATAGCGAGCGCTGCCCGACTTTTAAGCCTCGCTAGAGACAGATAAAAGGTGATTGCCAACCTTCACTAGTTGGAGAGGCACACTAAGAAGAAGAACAACCAAAACAATATATGCATAAGCATAAGCAAGCAGTTACTCGTGCAAAAATAAAGAAATAAGCTTATCAAAAACAGTTATTTTAATGTATGTGTTTAATCCAAAATGTAATGTTCCATTGCTTCCTTTAAAGCGGACACAGTGTTGAACGTAAAAAAAAATACGGAAAACCGGAAGGAAGAGTCGCACAACTCTCGGAATTGTGAAAAATGCAATTTTATACACGCGATTTATTCGCACCACTCGCTCTACATCGCCGCCTCTGTTCGCTGCGGAAACGCCAGCACCGGAAGCCCGCGTACAATAGATATGATACATTGTGTTTCCAGCGATAACGCTAAAGTGATATACTGAGGTCCGGCCAGGAAGATGCTTGTATAGAAAACATATAAGCAGTAAGTTTGCATCCCAATTATAATGTTGCATAGACTTTTTAATGTGTATAGTTTCTTTCTTGTATACAGTCTTTATATTCGCTTTGTCTTTCTCTTTCTTCTTTTAAGAGTGCCTCTCTGTATAGCGAAGATTGGCAGCAAACTCAACAGAACTATCCTCATCTATGCGAGGCAGTTCTGGAGCATTCGCTATCCCTGACTTGTGACATTACATAGCTAAGACTTCCTTTTCTGACAAACACGATATATGGAGCCTACGACCAATACGATATTTTGGACAAACTAACGTCATACATCTATGTGGACAGTCAAAAGTTTTACTTAGCTAAGATCCGCGACAAGCAAAACAATAACAGAAAATTAATAATGTGTGCCTTTCTGCTAGATGAAGTGGATTTATTTGGAACTTAAACCAAAAACTTACCGAAAATCTACGGAAGACAAGCGAAAAGTTCCGTAGATTCTACTATACCTGAAGATGCTTCGTGTTTGGGCGAAACACGTGTCGTTTACAAGGTGTAAAAGTGGTAGTGTGTGTTTGGTGTTGTGTATAGTGGTTGGTTTTTCTACTGTTGTTTGTTTGTCGCAGATCTTAGCTAAGTAAAAGTTTTGACACCCCACATAGATGTATGACGTTAGTTGATGTATTTTGATATCGAAAATATCGAACGTCTCTACAGAGACGTTAATATATCCATTGACAACGGTACACCGTTGTCAATGGATATATTATTGTATAGGCGACAAATGCGTACCATGGGATTGTAATGGGATATATTGTTTGGATAAGATCTAATACTAAACGTTTTATAGGGATTTCTTGTACTGATGCAGGTGTTAAAATTTAAAAGAGAGAAAAGTTTTGGAGAGTCGAGTCGAGTCGAGTCGAGTGTTTTATTTTATATAAATAAATTAAATCATGACAGTCACGACGTGATTTTAGTGATTGCATATTATTGCAGATTGCTATCCATCAGGCGACACGCCTGCTCGTTTGCCTTCCTAAGCCATAATAAAAAAACATATCATAAACTAGGAATATACAGGTCTTATGATACTGACGTTTACTGTTATTTTCATAAGTGGTTGGATACTATAATATATAGAAGCGAGAGTGTTAGTTAAAGTTTGACAAAGATTTATAGTCCGGTTCAGGTAACGTAGTATATTTTATAGCTAGTAAACATGACAAATGTGTTACGGGAGTTATAAAGAGGGTAAAACGGGCGAGATGCTTTGAATATATACAGCTATTATGAATCTCACAGACAGGGCAGCGGGGAAGGTATATTTAATATTATTGGACAATCTAGAAAGGTTTCTAATACACTAACTTCAACTTCAATAGTGGTAGGGCCACGCTGCAGACGAATACTTTGTCAAGAATGGCATAATAATTGTGTGTAGCGTGAATGGGCCGGCTCGCCCGGGGAAGTACCACACTCCCGCGGAAAACCGGCGTCTGAGCGGTAGCTTAGCTACCGCGCTTCGTACGGTGAGCGGCTGAGTACCAGAGGCTCAACACCCTTCCCCTCCTCCTCCCACTCCCATTCCCACTCCCACTACCATAATGTCACTTTCCATAAAGGTCAGCAACGCTTCCGCACTACCTATGGCGCTGCTGTCAATGGGCGGCGTTGATTGCTTTCCATCAGGTGACACGCCAATTCGTTTGCCTTCCTGTCCCCTAAAAAAAAAAAAAAACAAAAATAGATAGGATATCTATGTCCCCAAATCATTTAAGCGTCCCTCTCTCAATTTTTGTCACGACTTATGAAAAAGCTTGAAAGAATAATAAAAGCGCGATTTAGTGAAAGTATGTTCTCCTATAATGTATTTTTCAGAACAAATTCTTCCGTTTACTGCAGACATAAACATTGTTCTCAAGAACAAGCAGGTACTCACAATACGTTGCACTTTATGCAGCACCGTATATACGACGGGGCGTGAATCCTTCATACGCGAGTTTTATTGCCTGGCGCATGAAACTGTTCTTGTATTCTGGATTTAGAGCGTCTTGAGAGAATTTACATGCCCAGAATGCTACAGAAACTTTCCGAAATTGCTCTTATGTGTTTGCGGGACTGCATACTGCAACAAATCACGACACGTTTAGCCTATTTAAAATAAAGTAGAAAAATTTCACTTTTAATAAATAATTGTGATACACATTGTGGAACTATTCCAAGTATGTTTTAATTATCGTTTTACTTTACACAAACTATATGGCCCGGTGAGCTTCATTTAATCTACAATTTATGTACATCTATATTTATGTTCTCCTGGTATGTTAGTACTTAGGTGTGCAATACTTTTGAAATTCGCACAAAAGAAACGATAGTTTTGTTAAAAACACGTCTGTTAGTCGATAAAGCCGTCACGAACGCCATCTATTGAAAGTAAAAGGAAGAAAAATAATTTTTCAAGCTGTTCTTTTATGTTTTCCCCATATTTTTTTATTCGTAAACCTTCCCTGTATTAGAGCGAAGAAAATAAAAAAAAATATTCCAATCGGTCGAGCCAGTTCCGAGTTTTAGTGAGACTAACAAAATAGCTGTCCATTTTGTGAGTCTCACTAAACACACTAAACTCTTTTTTTATATATACGACTATATTACAGATAAATCTTTCAATAATATGTATATACAAAATACTAATATAAATTAACACACATAATACAGAATTAGAATAAACAATTTTAATAATATAATATACTTCACATCAATAGTAGAATCGTACAGACATATGTCTATTTCCTTCTGCAGTAACACATATGAAATTTGATTCATACACGATTGATTTAATATATGTTAGTATATTTATTTATGTTGTTACCTCTGGGCCGGGACTCCCCAGTATCAACTTCTTCCATTTGACCGCATTCAAAGTCGTGCGATCCGAATCGTCGATGACCAAGATCTAACCGATCGGCTTGATTCTCTAGCGCTGCGTTGAGATGTCTCATCTCTCAGCATTTTTTACCGCTTCTATCATGGGTAGTGCTCCGAGGAATTTTTTGGAATAATTCCCGCAGCCGAATTCCACAACCGCACAACTCGACGTAAAGAAAAATTTCATCCCCACCATCTGGATGAGTGGCGATCTACTACGGTGCGTTTCTCTCGTAACTTCTTTCCACGCACCATTAGTTTGTGAAACCAGCTACCCTCGGCGGTCTTTCCGAATCGTTACGACATTGGAACCTTCAAAAAACAAGCCTATACATACCTAAAAGGCCGGCAACGCATCCGCGACTCCTGCGGTGTCGCGGTTGTCCATGGGCGGCGTTGATTGCTTTCCATCAGGCGACACGCTTGCTCGTTTGCCCTCCTATCCCATAAAAAAAAATATTATTATATATCGACGCAAAAAAGCAAAAAAAAATATTATGAGAATGATGGACTGAGTCTCACAAAGCAACGAGCAAGAGAAAATGTAGTACAGCGTTGAAACTGATTGTTTTTGAGTGGTCAATATAACTGTTAATTTCATATTTTAAATTGAAATAACTTTTTTGTTCAACCGGAACAGTAGACTACGCCTAAATAAAATATGAATATTACAATAACGTAAGATATACAAATATTTAGAACGCAACTTTTTTTTATCTTTTAGCTTAGAAAGCGAACGTCCATTGGGCCCGTATACACTTTTAGACATACATATTACTCGAGAATTTCTTATCATCCACTAGAATGTTCCACACACAAAGGCACCTACAATAATTATTTCCATTCTATACCTTTGACACTTGTGTCTCGTAGTAACTGTTAATTTGACATGATTAAATTCAAATACAACGAGAATCATTAGCATTATCAAAACAATAACTATTTAGTTAAATAAATAGTTATTGTTGGATGTTATATTATATCTTCAGATTTTATAGGATTGGGTGCACAAAATGAAAGAGTTTTCCTAAAATTACAACGTAATTTATATATACAACGAGCAGGCGTGTCACCTGATGGAAAGCAATCAACGCCACCCATAGACATCCGCAACGCCATAGGCAGTGCGGAAGCGTTGTCCACGTTTAAGGAAGACACTATGGAAAGTGGAGCGGGAGGGGTGGGGAGAGGGGATTGAGCTTCCGGAACTCAACCGCTCACCGTACGAAGCGTGGTAGCTAAGTTCCCACTCAGACGCCGGTTTTCTGCGGGAGTGTGGTACTTCCCCGGGCCAGCCGGCCCATTCATACTACAGACAAATAATATGCCATTCTTGACAAAGTATTCGTCTGCAGCGTGGCTCTACCACTTCATATCTGTATTGAGAGCCGATAGGTAGTCGAATAGAATGATCGAAACATGGAATTGCAAGTCTATATAAAGCAGAATTAGATGGAACAGCAGACATAACATAAAGAGAGACATAACATAGAGACTACATAAAGAAAGACATAACATAACATGGACAGAATGAATGAAAGAAGACTGTTAAAAAAAATATGTTTGCAGATGTAAATGGGTTAGTAGGGGAAGAACAAGGAGGAAATAACTTGACCAAATTGCCGAAGCTTTTATGAGAAGCCAAGTCAAAAGTATCCTAAACCGGTGAGCTTGTAATAAAAGAGTGGTGAGTTTGGATGAAGGAAATAAAGATATCGTAGCGGATGGAGATCTATGGTCTCCTCGTGCCCCTACGGGAAGCGTGATTATATGTATTTATGGAATAACCAGTGGAAGCCAGCATTTCTACAATACGGGCCTACTGAATGTTTTCTGCCAATATTGAGAGAACATCCTGCTTTGATTTCACGCACATGGTTTCAATAAGATGGCGTCACGCCTTATACTGCTAGAAAGACCGTGGAGCTTTTACGTGATCTTTTCCCTAGCAAATGAATTAGCCGTTTCGTCCTTACCCATGGCTATCCAGGTCACCGCCGGATATTTATTCCGAGTCTGTTAACCCCGGCAATCCGCATTGGACAAGCGTGGTGGGTTTAACGTCTGTTCCTCCGGAAATGGGGAGGTCCGTGTTATATATACATTACAATACATATATTATATGTACATATACCGTAATTATACCGTATATACCATATACCGTACTCTCTTACGGTGCCGAGACGTGGACAGTCCGTCTCCTGGCCAAGCTCAAAGTCGCTCAGAGGGCTATAGAGAGACCTATGCTCGGGGTTTCTATGGTGGACAGAATTCGAAATGAAGAAATTCGCCGGAGAACCAGAGTCACCGACATTGCTCTTCAAGTTAGCAGACTGAAGTGGCAATGGGCTGGACACGTTTGTCGGAGAATCGACAATCGTTGGAGTAGACGAGTGCTGGAGTGGAGACCGCGACTCGGCAAACGTAGTGTAGGACGCCCTCTTGCTAAATGGAGCGACGATCTGCGCAAGGCGGCTGGCAGAGACTGGATGCGTGTAGCCGAAGATCGGGCTAGGTGGCGCGCCTTGAGTGAGGCCTATGTCCAGCGGTGGACTGCCACGGGTTGATATTGATTGATGTTGATATGTAGGCTTCATTTATTAAGGTTCCAATATCGTAACAATTCAGTATAAGCTTTCAACCAAAGTGACCGTGAAATATAATGGGATAAAGAAAATCTTACCAAGCAAGGGGCGACGTACAGAGACATTTATTTCTCTATTCTTATCCTGCCACCATTTTGCCGATTACCAGCTTGAGTGCCAGAGATACGACTGCCATTGTGACCGCGGTGTGGAATTTCACGACACATTACCTACACTAGTGATGTAACTTCACTGTCGATAGAATAGCTTATCGAACTTAGAAGAAATTATTAACATAAGTTCCAGCGGATATAGAAAGTCGTTTTTTGTTTCTTAATATTTTTTTATTGGGATAGGGAGGCAAACGAGTAAACGTGTATTAGGATCGAAAACAATTAACGCCGCCCTTAAACATTTACAATACCATTCTTCTTCTAAGAACGCCTCTCGAAATTGCAAAGGCTAGCAGCCAATTCAGCACAACTCTCCTCCTCCTTCGCGAGGTGGAGCAGTTCTGGAGCACTCACTATCCCGGTCCACTCCCTGTTATAACGTAGCCAAGAATGTCTTATTCGACCAACTTGTCTTTTGCTCGCGACTTTTCCCATCATGATCAGTTGCAGCAACTTGAACCTGTCATGTCTCATGATATGACCCAGGTAAGCAACTTTTCTACCACAGCCATAGACATTGCAAATCCGTTGCTAGTTTTTGAGATATGAGTAGGCTTATTTTTTTAAAGGTTTAAATGTCGCGTCGGTTCATAAATAGGTAAATAGTACATAGCTGGTTCTAGAAGGAGACAAAGAATATGAGAAAGTTATGTAAATAACTATTTTACTGCAATAAATTCTTGCTTCACTGTAACAAAGAATGGTGAGTGTGAAGCATTACTCGTTAAACACGTAACTACACTTTTGCATTAAATCATTTTATAGCACAGCAGGCAAACGAGGATGCGAGTCGCCTAGTGGTAAATAATCGCCACTGCCCAAAGACATCCGCAATGCCGAAGGCGTCGCAGAAGCGTTGCAAGCCTTTAAATTTTTTTTTTAAATTAAATGTTGCTATTTATAACCGTTTGACTGTTTATAATGGATTAACAGGTTTTTTTAAAAAGAAGACTAGCAATGCTTTTAATATTACTAGAATTCTTGTTAACCATTTCAACTAAGCTAATAATACTTGTGCTAGAGTATGGTTCACATCAATAGTCACATGGAAGATACGAACTCACGACGTTCCGATCGTAAAACCGAGGCTTACCAACTAAGCTATTGCTATTGGTTATATGTAGAAAGCGTTTTCATTTATTTTTATTTAATTTTTTAAATAACTTACATTACTTTTTAAAGATAACGTCATCTGCTAATCGACCGTACAACTTTCTACTGATTACACTAGTATTCTTACTGATTTGTGAACGAATAATATGTATTAATCAAATACAGGTTATTGCTTCCAAGAATTTCATTTCTTCTTTCAAACGAGTTTCGACTCTGTAGTTCGTTTCACGTATATTTTATCGATAAAGTCAGTAAGCAAGTCACTGTCGCTTTGGGACTGTCCTCCTGCGCTCATTTCACGTAACATTACGCGGGTTGACCCACACGTTGGCCGTCCTTCCTGAGCGTATGGTTCAAGTCACAAGCGAATAATAAAATCAGCGAAAAATTATCGTTTAACTTTATTTTTAAAATATCAATCACTGATTTTTTTATGGGATAGATAAACAAGCAATCAACGCCGCCCATAGACATCCGCAATACCATAAATATTAAGAAAGCGTTGCAAGCCTTAAAGATACATATACGTAGGGGTGTTTTTTGAAAATTCCCATGTCGTATAGGTTCAGAAATACTACTGAAGGCAGCTAGTTCCACGGGGTGGTGGTGCGTGGACAAATTTCCGGCGCATCGTACTTAGTGGATCGCCACTCATTCAAATGTTAGGGTTGAAACTTTTCTCTTCTGTGAGTTATGCGGTGGTAGAACTCAGGGGCAGAAATTATTCTAAACTATTTCTTGGGGCACTATCTATCATGAGTAAGTACAATAAAGATGCTGAGAGATGAGATATTTCTCCGTAGTAAGTTACGTAAAGGTTATAAACATACATTAACATACCATGATTATACGAGGCGTATTAATGGGGAACCCATACTTGGAATAAACATAGGTAGGCTTCTCTTCTAAGAGTGCCACTCCTCCTCCTTCGCGAGGTGCAGTAGTTCTAAAGCACTCGCTATCTCAAGCCACTCCCTCATATTACGCAGCCACGACTTCCTTCTTCGACCAACTTGTCTTTTGCCCGCGACTATTCCCATCATAATTAGTTGCAGCAACTTAATCTGTTGTTTCATGATATGACCCAGGTAAGCAACATTTCCACCTTTGATGGTCTTCAAAAGTTTTTGCTTGATGTGTCGGAGAACCTCGTCATTGGTCACTTTTTGAATCTAGCTAATAGCGAGCATCCGCCTATATGTCTACATTGCGAACGCTTCTATACGTTTTCTGAGGTCTTCTTTAAGCGTCCAAGCCTCACATCCGTATAGCAGAACGGGCCAGATATAACAGTGGAGCATTCTAATGCACAAAGAAAGTTTGAGCCTGCGATTACAAAGGACACGTTTCATCTTGTTAAAGGAGCTACGAGCGATTTCAATACGAGTTTTTAGGCTATACATAAATACATGTATTTGAATTTAAGTATATTAATAACTTTACTTTTTTTCTTTATTTATTTCCCTCCGAAACACCAGAGGCGTCTCAAATGCTTTGCCGGTTTTTTGTAAACACATACGCTCGTCTCTTGAAGGCCCCTATGACGTATTTACGTGTGAACATCGCAGGTGATATATCTTTCTACGATTGTACAGTTTGTGGCAGGAAACTGAGGTTAAATTGCAAAGTGGTGGATGAACAGTCATCCAATTAATGGGTATAGAACCTATCTTTGTGGCACGTAAACTGATAATAATTATGATGAAATAAATTTTTCATAAAATACATAAAATTTTAAAATGAAAGTTATCGCTCAGCTCCATTCTTATCACTTGTACCACACAACACGAATGAGTGTGACGATTACGTCACGGAATGGGATTTTTCCGAGCACCTACCCGCGCCGTGAGGCTGACGACCCAACATTACTACTGCACATTTGTCCCGTATCGACGTGTTGAACTACCCTCCATATATCACGATGACGGTATGTCGCTATCGTTAAGGAGAAATAGACCCACATAATGATATAATAAAGATTAAATTGAAATATTTTCATACCTACATATATCGACGTCAACAGCCTGCGGCAGTCCACTGCTGGACACAGGCCTCCCATGAAGCGCCACCTAGCTCGATTTTCGCCTTCACGCATCCAGTTTCTACCAGCCGCCCTGCGCAGATCGTTGCACCATCTAGCCGATGGGCGTCCCACACTACGTTTACCGAGACGCGGTTTCCACTCCAGCACTCGTCTACTCTAACGATTGTCGGATCTCCGACAAAATCGACCAGCCCATTGCCACTTTAGTTCGCTAATTCGAAAGGCTATGTCGGTGACTTTACTTCTCTGACGGATTTGTTCATTCCGAATCATATCCACCAGAGAAACTGCGAGCATAGCTCTCTCCATAGCTCTCTGAGCGACTCTGAGCTTGTGAAGCAGACGGATTGTCAGCGTCCACGTTTCGGGCTACATATTATACTAAATCACCAGATACGTCACTATTTTAGCGAGTGGCATAGAATGCTGTGGCGAGATTTCAAGAGTGTGCCCAATATAGCGGTCATCATTTTATCATAGAAGCCGCTTTGGTCTTTTTAGTAAAATTTATTGAATTCTATTCATATCCTTTGTAGTTTTTCTTATAATTGATTATTAATGGAGTCAGGCGTTACTTTGCAGAAATCCATCACTATGTGGACAGTCAAAAGTTTTACTTAGTTATTAGGTGTACAAATAAGTTTCCGCAGTTTTTTATAAAAAATTAGGAATTTATTGTAAAGGAAAAGTACATTACGTTTTATTCAAAGTATTTTCCATCATTTGCCACTACTTTTCCCAATCTTTCTGGCAACATTCGGATACCCCGTCGAAAAAACTCTTCATCTTTTGACGCTATCCACAAATCTACCCAATTTTTGGTGTCTTCATATGATGTGAAGCGCTGCTCAGACAGACCATGTGCCATCGACCGGAACAGGTGATAATCAGAAGGGGCTAAGTCTGGTGAATACGGCGGGTGGGGTAAAACTTCCCAGTTGAGTGTTTCCAAGTATGTTTTTACCGGCGCCGCAACATGTGGACGAGCATTATCGTGTAAAAGAATAATTTTGTCGTGTCTGGAGTAGTAATGGGCGCGTTTTTCCTTAAGTGCCCGACTCAATCTCATCAATTGTGTTCGGTAGAGAGCTCCAGTAATGGTTTCGCTTGGTTTCAGCAATTCATAATACACGACACCAAGCTGATCCCACCAAATACACAGCATGAGTTTTTTTCCATGAATATTCGGCTTAGCTGTCGATGTTGATGGTTCGCCGGGCTTAACCCATGACTTTCTCTTCTTTGGATTATCGTAGTGAATCCATTTTTCGTCACCAGTGACTATACGATGCAAAAAACTCTTTTTTTTATTCCTGGCAAGCAGCATTTCACTCATGCATAATCGGCGTTCAACGTCTCTCGGCTTTAGTTCATATGGAACCCAATTTCCTTGTTTTTGAATCATTCCTAACGATTTTAAACGATGTGAAATTGCTTGTTGAGTCACTTGTAGAGTAAGTGCAAGTTCTTTTTGCGTTTGGGACGAATCTTCCTCCAATAGTACTTCTAATTCCATGTCTTCGTACACTTTCGGCCTTCCACTGCGTTCTTTGTCTTTAACGTCAAACTCACCGTTCTTAAACTTTTGAAACCATTCCTGACAACTTCTCTCACTTAAAGCAGCTTCACCATATGCTTCTAGAAGCAATCGATGCGCCTCAGCTGCAGATTTTTTCACATTAAAGAAGTAAATCAAAAGTTCCCGCAAATGATGCTTATTCGGAATAAAACTTGACATTTTTGCACGAAAAAAATTACGTGATGCTGATACGGAATCACTAGTACTTTAAGGTTATGGTGTTGCCAGATGACTAAACTTGGGATATTACGTTTTACATCTGACAATTTCTCCATAACCTTCTGGTGGGGCCATCTTTTGACAAACCGCGGAAACTTATTTGTACACCTAATAAGATCCGCGACAAGCAAAACAATAACAGAAAATTACTACCACTCTACGGAAGACAACCGAAAAAGTTTTTGTCGGTTGTCTTTCGTAGAGTCTATTACACCTGAAGATGCCTCTTGTTGGGGCGAAACACGTGTCATTTACAAGGTGGAAAAGAGGTAGTGTGTGTTTGGTGTTGTGTATAGTGGTGGGTGGAGAGCTGATGGCCGATTTTCGGTAAGTTTTTGGTTTAAGTTCCAAATAAATCCACTTCATCCAGCAGGAGAACACACAATATTAATTTTCTGTTATTGTTGTGCTTGTCGCGGATCTTAGCTAAGTAAAACTTTTGACTGTCCACTTATTATTGATGTTGACATGATTCTACCACCGGAAATCCTACATATTTAGGTAAAAATGTCTTCTGAATAAAATAATATTCATTTTTTAAACACAGACGCTTCCGTCTGATACTTTAAAGGCCAACTAATGCATTATATCAATACATCTGAAAAATGAAAAATACCGTACGTGCGCACTTCACCTTCCTTTGGAAAAATCTCCGATAGTATTTACTTTAAAAGCCTTGCAAAATATGCACCCGATATATCACGGACTTCAAAATGGCGTGTGATAAATAGAAATCTAATGCAAGCGCAAGATTCAGGCGGGAACGTCAGAACAAAGGAGGTTTCCGCCATTTGTCTTGTTGGCGGGAAGTCTTTCCGACGCCATATTTGTTTTATATCTATTATATTTCTCTGCAACAAAATAATCCGCTTTTCTCGGGTTATTATTCTTAAACAAGTTATATATATATATATATATATATATATATATATATATATATATATATATATATATATATATATATATATATATATATATATATATATATATATATATATATATATATATATATATATATATATATATATATATATATATATATATATATTTTAAAAGTAAATATTCAACTTTTTTCCAGCGATCTAGGCGCTTCGCCACTATATTTATTCCTAAATTTATATCATGCTAAATATCTTATAAAAGAGATTTTTTTCTCTCGCATAAAACTAAAATTATGTTTTTTTTAACAGCCCATATATATCCCACTGCTGAGCACGGGCCTCTCCATTCCTGGAACGGACGTTAACCCACCACGCTTGTCCAATGTGGATTGGCGGGGTTACCAGACTCGGAATAAATATTTATAATCCATAAATATATTTATTCCGATGCCGGGATCAAACCCGCGACCATTGTCACTTAGCCAATCGGTCGTGGTCTAAAAATAATTAATAACATTTAATGAATGCATTAATATTTGAAAAAACTGTATTAACATCAAGCGTCATCAACTAAGTTAATAAAATATATATTTGTAATTGAGTTGATGAATAAAAAGTATTTTATTAGCTATTGAAAATGTGGACATCATTTATTAAATTAATAAAATGAATTAAATTTAAAAAATTGAACATTATTTGAAAATAGAGAGAGAGAGAGATACAAAAAGAGTGTAAAATAATAGTAGGTAATGTAACTCATTTATCGATTTATTACATTTTCGATTTTTTGTATCGATATGTTTAATAACTCATCATCCATAGACAAGCATCAGAGAGACTTCAGCGCAAACACAAAAGCAAAGCGAAGATAATTTATACACAGAGTAGATAAAAGCTTTGTCAGTTATAGGTCTATATATCTACCTATGTACATGCATATCTGTTCGTAACGTATTCGGAATGACAGTATCCGCCTGTCAAATATGATAATGGATGGTGTCGTGATGCATTTGATAAAGTTCCTTTGTAGTTATGAGTGCCTGGTACTTCAAAAAGTATTATTGAAATGTTTTCGGAAGAGTCCTGAAAGAAATTACATAAGAAAGAGATATAATATATATATATATATATATATATATATATATATATATATATATATATATATATATATATATATATATATATATATATATATATATATATATATATATATATATATACACATACATTTTTTTTTCTTTAATTACCCATATATGTCCCACTGCTGAGCACGAGCCTCTCCATTACTGTAGGAACGGTCTACCCACCACGCTTTTCCAATGATGGAAAATGATGATGAACGTGGATTGGTGGAGTTACCAGACTCGGAATTAATATTTGTAATACATATATTTATTCCGATGCGGAGATCGAACCCGAAACCGTTTACCGTAGCGGGCGGAGGGCCCCGTCAGTGAGCCAATTCGTATATATATATATATATATATATATATATATATATATATATATATATATATATATTTTTTTTTTTTTTTTTTCTTCACCACAATTCATTTCATCAGAAAGAAGAGTTTCATCCCCATCAAATGGATACGAATGATCGGCGATCCAGTACGGTGGGTTTTTCCCGAAAGTTCTTTCGACGCACCACTACCCTGTAGAACCAGCTACTTCCAGCGGTGTTTTCGAACCGATACGACATTGAAACCTTCAAAGAGCAAGCCTATATGCCTATAGCACTGCGGATGTCTGTGGGCAGCGTTGATTGATTTCGATGAAGTGAAACGCCTGTTTCTTTGCGTTCTTATCCCATAACATTTTTTTCTTAATATTCTATAAAATTATTTGATCATTGATGATGGTCTCTACCGTATGCCTGTGAAGGGGAGCATAGCCTGAATCTAGACGACGTCACGGTCTACAATGTTTCACACAAAATATAAAGAATAGAAATAATGTAAACACATGTATCGAAAAACACAATAGTAAGCATTTAGCGTTAGTAAATTTAAAGCACACTACAAGATCGTCGAATCGGCAGTCCCACATCTTGTTAAAGCAAAACGGTCCGGGGACAGCGAACAAATAAAGATATCGACGCCTCGCCTGGCCGCGGGCCAGACGTATCCGGGTGAATAAATATGTATAGGGAGACCACACCCACTGGAGTAACGGAATGCCTTACGGACTAAAATTTGCCAACTCTCTCAACAATTCGCTTACATTTTAAAACGGAAATTCATAGATACATTCAAGGCAAAAAGAAAATAGGAAATGATGCAACCAAAAAATATTAACATCAATAGCTGTCCTTTGCTGATATTAAAGTTTATTAATGGAGTCAGGCGTTACTTTGCGGAAATCCATCACTATATGGACACTCAAAAGTTTTATTTAGCTATGATCCGCGACAAGCAAAACAAAAAACAGAAAATTAATAATGTGTGTTTTTCTGCTGGATTAAGTGGATTTATTTGGAACGTAAACCAAAAACTTACCGAAAATCGGCCATCAATTCTCCACCCACCAACCACTATACACAACACCAAACACACACTACCACTTTTCCATCTTGTAAACGACACGTGTTGCGCCCCAACACGAGTCATCTTTAGGTATAGTAGACTCTACGGAAGACAACCGAAAAGTCTTTAAGATGTCTAAAGTTTTTAGAATGATTATATTTTCCGCAAAGCAACGCCTGACTCCATGTCAGGCGTTGCTTTGCGGAAATCCATTACTATGTGGACAGTTAAAACTTTTACTTTAGTTTAAGACTCTACGGAAGACAACCGTTAAGTCAAACTTGACTTAACGGTCGTATTCCGTAGAGTCTACTGTACTTGAAGATGCCTCTTGTTGAGGCGAAACACGTGTTGTTTGCAAGATGGAAAAGTGGTAGTGTGTGTTTGGTGTTGTGTATAGTGGTTAATGGGTGGAGAGTTGCTGACGGCCGTTTTTCGGTAAGATTTAAGTTTCATGTAAATCCACTTCATCCAGCAGGAAAAAACATTATTTATTTTCTATTGTTGTTTGCTTGTCGCGGATCTTAGCTAAGAAAACGTTTTAACTTTCTATATATGTAGGTTTAGTGTTTGAAGAGAAAATATTTTAATATCAATAGTTACCCAATGCTGGGAAGACCAAGGAGAACACAATTAATCAACAGCCTGCGGCAGTTCACTGCTGGAATTAACACCTAGCCCGTTCTTCGGCTTCACGCATCCAGTTTTTGCCAGCCTTCCGCAGATCGTCGCACCATCTAGCCGGGTGGCGTCCCACACTACGTTTGCCGAGCCGCGGTTTCCACTCCAGCACTCGTCTACTCCAACGGTTGTCGGTTCTCCGACAAACATGAGAAAAACTCCGAGCATAGCCCTCTCCATAGCCCTCTGAGTGACTTTGAGCTTGTGAAGAAGACGGACGGTCAGTGTCCATGTTTTGGCACCGTGAGAGAGTACAGGTAGGACTCTCTGACGGACTCCATTGATATCAGAAGAAAAAGATTATAAGGAAAGTGTCATTATGGGAGGGGGGATGGGAGTTGGATTTCCGGAACTCAATCGCTCACCGGACGAAGCGCGCTAGCTAAGCTACCACTCAGACGCCGGTTTTGTGGAGGAGTGTGATACTTCCCCTGGCGAGCCGGGCCATTCATGCTACAGACAAATGTTATGCCATTCTTGACAAAGTATTCGTCTGCAGCGTAGCTCTACTAGTCTACCACTAGTAAACTAAACATAGTAAACGGTAGACGGCAACCCCACCACTGAAATGGTCGTGAATCAATATAAAACAATATTTTTTTTTTTTATTAAAATCTAATCTTACATTTGGTTAAAATCATAAATATTTCGAAACGTGTCTCTGTCTTTGAATACAATATTCGAATATTCAAATACTGATTTATATTCAATACGAATACGACAACAATATTTTTTTTTGAATACAAAATGAATTATTGAATATTCAAATGGAATACGGTTCAGCGTGTTTGAATGAAAATGTTCATTAAAATACACGCAAAAGAAAACGAAAGCTGACCGTCAAGTCTCGCCAGAAGTGCTGGAACGGTTGCCAAGATTTACTTGAGACAACGGCATGATTGCAAACTCCCACCTCGCCGGGGCGTTAAGAAATTGTCCTTTTTGCCATTATGGGGCTGGATGTACGCCAAATTTATATCTGGATATTTATAGTGTGATACATACGTATCCTTACCAGTCCTACTATTCCTACTAATCCTATCCTATCCTATCCTATCCTTCTAATATTATAAATGCGAAAGTTTGTGAGTATGGATGTATGTTTGTTACTCTTTCACGAAAAAATTACTGGACGGATATGGATGAAACTTTAAAGTAATATAGTTTATACATTGGAAAAACATATAATTTACGTCGTACGGTCGTAATATAACGATACATGTCAATTAAGTCGGAAAAAAATCTGGCTTCTGAGAGCTATCTTGGCGTACGCTGCCTAAATGATGTGTATGAATTTGCAACCTAAAAAAATAATTCAAGATACTCGTACTTAGTCACTCCGTCAATCCATCCATCATCCATCAACCCCCTTAATCCGCATTTCCGTTCCTGCCCTTTCCTTCTTTCTCTACCCTTTTCCTTCCTCTCCGCCAATCCATGGTCTATCGTGCCAACGGATGCATAACTAAAGGCGAGCTTAGTCGTAAGATTGTCCCGGGATCGGACTCTTCCGGGTACTATGGTGCCTTACCTGAGCATGCAGGGCTCTGTTGGGGCTGATCTCAATCCTCCCTTGCTACTCGTGGGATTCACTAAGACGAATTTAATATACCTAATTTCTTGAAAAATGACGGCGACGTGGTTCGCCACCCGTCACTTCCTGATTCTCACGAGGGCGAGAAGCGACCAATGGAGAGCCGTTTCGCTCCGATGAATGGTAGCGGATGGAGCTCTGTGGTGTCTGCCAACCCCTGTCTGCCAACCAAAATTATTCAAGTTCTTTTTTATGTAGAAAACTTTGTACCATACGCTTACATTTCATACTAAATTTACAGTAATGTCATCAAAAGAAAAAACATATAAATTGAAGGGTTACATCGTTTTCATTTCAAATCTCACCCTGACGTCTAACTGTAAAGGTCCTTCAGAAAATCTTTTCTTTTTATCACCGTCTCCCGAGCTCTTGAGACGTAATCAAATTAAACCTTAATACCCTGGCATCTCAGAAGGTCTACATCGACGGCCACTCCACTCCAGCCGATGCAAATAGCGGATTAAAGTGAAGAAAAACTCGGATACATAATTATGTCTCCCGTCCCCCACACAGCTGGCAGTAGGGGCATCTCATTATCAAACATGCATTTACACATAACGACACGACTTCGATCAGACCGATATGACAAGCAAGGCAATGTGCATTTCTTAGTATTAAGTTTCCAAAGAGCGTCCGACATTACGTTTGCCAATACATGATCTCAACTCAATTGTCTATTCCAATAGCATAAGAAGTTACAAAAAAAAGATATATAAGAAGCCGTCGACTTTTCCCGCCAACTTCATTCCGTAACGTGTTTATATTTATTAATGGAGTCAGGCGTTACTTTGCGGAAATCCATCACTATGTGGACAGTCAAATGTTTTACTTAGCTAAGATCCGCGACAAACAAAACAATAACAGAAAATTAATAATGTGTGTTTCTTGTGCTGGATGAAGTGGAACTCTCCACCTACTATACACAATCACTATACACAACACCAAACACACATTGCCACTTTTCGATCTTGTAAACGATATGTGTTTCGCCCCAACACGAGGCATCTGCAGGTATAGTAGACTCTACGGAATACAACCGAAAAGTCATTTATCTTTTTCTAAAATTTCGCTAAATACCACTACTGTACAACTCGCCATAAGAAAAAGTTTCATCCCCACCATCTGGATGAGTGGTGATCCAGTACGGTGCGTTTTTCAAGAAATTTTTTTCCACACACACCCTGTGGACCAACTACTACATTTTAACCTTCAAAATCAATCCTACACTTTCCTTAAATGTCGGCAACGCTTTTACAGTGCTCATGGCACTGCAGATGTCTATGGGCGGCGTTGATTGCTTTCCATCGGGTAACTAGCCTACTCGTTTGCCTTTCTATCGCATAAAATTAATCAGTATTATTATACGGATAGATCGGTTAAGGCGTATAAGTGGAGTGATATGAAATGAATGCGTGTATCGATCCAACGATGAAAAAGTCGTGAGGACTTCTTCTAAGAGTGCCTCTCCGACTTGCGAAGGTTAACAGCCAATTAAGCACAACTTTCCTCCTCCTTCGTGAGGTGCAGCAGTTCTGGAGCATTCGCTATCCCGGTCCACTCCCTGATATTACGTAGCCAAGACTTTCTTTTTCGACCAACTTGTCTTTAGCCCGCGATATTTCCCATCTTGATCAGTTGCAGCAATTTGTGCCTATCTTGTCTCATCATATGACCCAGATAAGCAACTTTCTACCTTTGACGGTCTGCAAAGGTTCACGATTTTGCTTGACATGTCGGAGAACCTCGTCATAGGCCATACTTCTAGTTCAGCTAATAGCGAGCGTCCGTCTATATATCCACATTTAGAACGCTTCTATCGGGAGGAGTAAAAGTCTTTTTTCACCCGCTCGGTAAACGTATAACGATTTGACCGGATCGACGATTATTTCCATAAATAACGAGACGCCGGAGTATTGGGTAACGATGTTTTTAACGATTATACCTCTTTACCCACCTTTATCGGTGTGGATTAAAATAGGATTTTTTTTTTGCTAGAAAGCGTTGCATGCAGCTGAGTATCGAGTTAATTTTGTATCAACCTTAGTTGGTATAATGCAGCTGGTGCCTTCTCATTATTCTATACACGACTATTTTTACGGAATAGGAAGGCAAACGAGCAGGCGTGTCACCTGACGGAAAGCAATCAAAACTGCCCGCACACATTCGCAGTGTCATTTGCAGAAGCGTTGTCGGCCTTTAAGAAATGTGTAGACTCGTTTTTTTGTAGGTTCCAATGTCGTATCGATTCGGAAACACCGCACGATGCAATTTTATCTGTATTGATTCGAACGAATCTTGGAAACGGCTGAACCGTTTTTGATGGAACTTTCACGAAAAGATAGATGTCTTTTCAGGAGAACATTTTGAACCGAAAATTATTGTTTTCTTCTGTAGGTACCAATGTCATATTGATTCGGAAACACCGCACGATGCAATTTTATCCGTATTGATTCCAACGAATCTTGGAAACGGCTGAACCGTTTTTGATATAACTTTCATAAAGAGATAGATTCCTTTTCAGGAGTACATTTTCAACCGGAGATTTATAATTGAAGGTGTCATTCATCATTGTCCTCTAAGTCTCTTACAGCTAATTTTTAATATATTATCCCAGGAATATATGTGTAAAAAAAGGTTTAACATCTGTAATATAATGTGGATAAATCAGCTAACATAGAATAATACGTATCATCACGCCTATCTCCCGTAGGGGTTGGCAGAGGCCACAGGACTCCATCCGCTACGATCCCGGCACACCCTCCGTACTTCTTCCACACTCATCTTACTAAAATAAACTAAATTACACATGTTAAAAATCAAATCATTATCTTTCTAAAATATATTTTCCAACTACAGACCCCTATAACGCCCTATCGATATTCTATTTGTATTTATTCGCGCCATATAGAGACAAGTCTCTCTTGGCGTCTGTCCAGCGCTGAGATAAACTGTAAAAGGACCGTCCACCACTCGTCTAGAGGCGGGGATAATCGCCCATCGTCTGGAATAAATCTTGGCAACAGAATGATATAACAATTAAGACGCCTGGATAGAGATTTGAGATGTTTTATCACTGACCCAGTCAAAATTTAATAGAGCCACGCTGCAGACGAATATTTTGTCAAGAATGGCATAATATTTGTAACATGAATGGGCCGGCTGGCCCGTTGATTACTTTCCATCAGGTTTCCATGAGTACTTTCCTATACCATAAAAAAAATCAGTTTTTTTAAATTTTAAATGCAGTTAAGATACAGGATGTTTTCTGATTTTGGAGTGCAAGGGAGCAAGCCTTCGCCTGATGAAAAGCAATCAACGCCGCCCATAGACGTTTGCAAAAGAATAGTCGTTACAGAAACATTGCCGGTCTTCGGAAAATGTGTAGACTTGTTTTAAATTTCCAATGTCATATCGAAAATACCGCTGAAGGTAGCCAGTTTCACTGGGTGGTGGATAAAAATATGATTCTTTGTAAGTAACGTATAAATATAGTCGGGAAGGGGGGAATCAAACCCCCATAACTCCTTATTGGCTCGTCATCAAACGTCAGCGATATTTCTGAACCGATTCGACATTGGAATCTTAAAAAAACATACATACTCGTACATACATACGACCACGCCTGTTTCATACGGGAGACAGGCGTGACGATATGTATGTACAAAGGTATTAAAATTTGAACATTAACATATTTTTCATAAAACTATTGTGTAACAATGTAAAATTACTTAAATGAATGTTTAAAATCATAAAATAAATGTACACAGTACATAATATTTACATTTTAATTAACTGAAAATTACTTTTGTGGGTTGATGATCAAAAAATTTTGGCGATCCCTGCTGCCAGCATTTCTTTATCAACACAAAACGACAGTCAAAAGAAAAACTTTTCGGTTGTCTTCCGTAGAGTCTACACGTGTCGTTTACAAGATGGAAAAGTGATAATGTGTGTTTGGTGTTGTGTATAGTGGTTGGTGGGTGGAGAATTGATGGCCGATTTTCGGTAAGTTTTTGCTTTAAGTTCCAAATAAATCCACTTAACCCAACGGAAAAACACACATTATTAATTTTCTGTTATTGTTTTGCTTGTCGCGGATCTTAGCTAAGTAACACTTTTCACTGTCCATATAGTGATGGATTTCCGGAAAGTAACTCCTGACTCCATTTATAAGTACAATCATTACTACCATTGTGTACACATTAGAATTTTCCGGTGAAAAATGTTTAAATTGTATTTCTAAGTACAATTCCCACCTACCAGTAGTTAATGCTTCGCGTTCTCAATTGAAAATTTTTCCGAGTACCGATGTCGATAAATTGTACGAGCTATATCGATAAACATAACGAGCGATGGGCGTGACCTGACCGAATGCATTAGTCGGAGTGTTCCGATGGCGCAGCGATAGTCCAGCCACAGACATCGACAAATCGTGGCACCGCACTATTTCTTGTGGTGTTCAACTTTATTTTTATTTCTTAAATGTATATTAAATACAACGACAAAAGAATCTAAACATTTTGCTTTCTGAGTAATATATTTTTTGACAAACAAATGAAATTACTGTAAAATAATTCTTAAAATATACCTGAATTTTCAAAGTACATTCATTTTTTATGTGAATTTCAGGTAATTCTAAATAATTTCTTTTACATATATTACTTTTATTATAACAATTAGTATTTTATACATATAAACCAACATTATTCTTAAGGCATCTGTTGGTAGATCAAACGGATGGCTTCAAAATACGTATAAAATTAGTTTTGTCTATTTCACTAAATAATTAAACAATTATATTAATTTTAATACCATATATTTTGTTCAAGTTTTACAATATGTGGGAGAAAAATAAATCTCGAATATAAGATGTTTAACAGGATATAAATAGTGGGAATATTTTTATTATATTCCTTGTTTTCCTTAAACTTGTTGGACCCAAAGATATACAAGAGTATGTTAACTACTGATTTTACTGTTGAATATGCACACAACACACACACATAATATTCACAATATTTTTCCCTTTAATTAAATTAGTTGAGCCACGCTGCGGACGAATACTTTGTCAAGAATGGCATATTATCAGTCTGTAGCATGAATGGGCCGGCTCGCCCGGGGAAGTACCGCACTCCCGCAGAAAAACGGCGTTTGAGTAGCAACTACCGCGCTTCGCTTTATTGAGTCGATATTTATATATATTCGCAATGTTTGTACAACATAAACACAAGATCAGAAAATACACGGTATCCATAAGCAAAACTAGTTGTGAATCCAATAATCCGGGAGTTCGGAGCATAAAGTTTGACATTTCAACTTACATTTGGATGTCGAATGCGGCTGATGTCGAATGTTGGTTGGCTTCTGGTAAAAATTTCCAACGTCGGAATGTGAAATTTGTATTACCCGGGTTTTGACGCGAATTTGAAATGTCACGATAAAAGTCTGGATTCGATTTCGGGATATTAGTATCGACGTGCGAATATGTGGTGGACATATTCGCACGTCGTTACTAATATCCCGTAATGTAATTTAGTACGTGACTTTGTGTTTTTTAATTCCATTGTACTGTACGTGTATTTATGTGTGTGTATATGAGTATGAGTAGTTATATATATGGATGTATTTGTATGTACGAGTGTGTCAGTATGAATGTCGTCACTATGGTCCGCGATCTGACCACGTTGGTTCTCGCTGAAAACCAGCGCCGGGTGCTCCAATAGAACGCCCGGCATATGCTGAGCAAGAACCATTATATGACACTCGTTAGATTAAAATTATTTTCTTTTTGTTTTGTGTTTTTTTATTTGTATATAGAATATTATTAAGGATTTAATTTTGGTAATTGTAAAAAAATGGTGTCATAAATAAAGTTTTTCTATTTCTATTTCTATTACATGAATTTAATATGCCATATAAAATTCCAGGGGAATCCCCTTGAAATTTTATATTAAAAATTTTACCAAACAAAAATACAAAACAGGTTAAGTGAAAGTATTTTTAATAGTCTCGGCCTTACGATCTACTGTACTATTAAAGTGAACTATATCCTAGCATTATGAGTTCACTTGGAATCATCATCATAAACAACAGCCTGAGGCAGTCCAATGCTGGGCATAGCGCCACCTAGCCCGATCTTCACAGATCGTAGCACCATCTAGCCGGAGGGGGGCGTCCCACACTACATTTACCGAGACGCGGTCTCCACTCCAGCACTCGTTTGCTCCAACGATTGTCGGATCTCCGACAAAAGTGACCAGCCCATTGCCACTTCAGTTTGCTTATTCGAAAGGCTATGTCGGTGACTTTAGTTCTTTGGCGGATTTGTTCATTTCGAATCATATCTACCAGAGAAACTCCGAGACTGTCAGCGTCCACGTGTCGGCACCGTAACATAGGATACAGTGGTCGAAGACTTTTGTCTTCAGGCTCTAAGATATAGGTGACGAGAAGACCTGACGAAGTTTCCTAAATGCTACCCAGCCTATGGAATGGTTAACAAAAATTCTGGTAATATTAAAAATATTGCTTGTCTTCTTTTAAAAATAAATAAAAAATAGGCATCAGATAAGCGTTCTTTCACCGAGTATAACGTCGAAATTTTATTTGTATATATAATAATATTAAGGATTTAATTTTAGTTATTGTAAAAAAAGGTGTCATAAATAAAGTTTTTCTATTCTATTCTATTCTAATTAAAATTATCATAATGTTGTTTTATCACGGTAACTCAAAGTATGTGCAAAGTTTCATAACAATTGGTCTATTAAACGTAGTTAAAATACTTTTCCCGCTAACTTACATCAGTAACATTGTGTTTTTATTTCATTTACATAATCTTATATTATTATCAGTTATATTGTTTAATTGTGGTGGCGTATTATCCAATATAGTTCGATTAAGGCGTAGAAGTGAAGTGATATGAAATAAATACGTGTATCGTGACTTTTTAACTTGACTGAAAAAGTCCATAGAAGATTTTGTTAAAATAGCCACCATTTTATCGAGACGTAACATGACAAGCAAAATTGTACATTCCAAGATAATTGATATTATTATATTTTACTTGACACTGGCAAAATAGTTATAACTTATTGCCATTAAAGAATACAAATGTAATTAAAAAAAAGCCGTCGCAAGATATGAAATAAACAAATATATTTATATATACGTGATCAAGCTAAATAATTAATATCGCCTAATTTCACAACCGCACAACTCGCTGTAAAGGAAAGTTTCATCCCCACCATCTGGATGAGTGGCGATCCAGTACGGTGCGCTTCTCTCGAAACTTCTTTCCACGCAACACCACTCTGTGGAACCAGCTAGCTACCTTCGGCGGTCTTTCCGAACTGATACGACATTGACACCTTAAAAACACAAGCCTACACATACCTAAAAGGCCAGCAACGCTTCCGCGACTCCTGCGGTGTCGTGGTTGTCTATGGGCGGCGTTGATAGCTTTCCATCAGGCGGCACGCTTGCTCGTTTGCCCTGCTATCCCATAAAATCACGTTAATTCAAAATTCAAATACATTTATTTCGACTTTATGCACGAGAATCGACTATTATGACCCTGCAATGTGTCCGGCCATGGTCGCAACGTTAAACAATTTACCCTAACACACCATAAACTAAACCATTCAAAACTAATCATGTACCTGACTCTTATTTCAATGTGATAAGATCCACAATGAAAATACTATTTGAATACAGTACACAATAAATTGGCTGCGTTCGCAAAGCATACAGGGCTGCATTCTAAAATTGTGTGTTTACCGAATGACGATTTATCACTTTAATGTGTCGGAAATAAAGTTCAAAATAGGTCGTGGGTGTATTAACTTAAAAACAGAAGCATTTTCGACCTTATTTCTATTGTGTTATGATTTAAATTCGTTCATAGATGACGCAGCTGTTAAAATTGATAGCAACGTATTCGTATATTTGAATTAGTTACTAGATGAGGCAGAGCGCAATCTCAGGGGATGTATGAGCGTGGTTGGTAGTAATGAAAATTCATAATATTGTAACCGCAGCTTTATTGCACGTTTTGCAGTGAATGCTGCAATTTACTCTGCTTCTTCTACTATTTCTTGTTTCATTCATGATTCAAATTCATATTGTTTGTCAGGACGTATCTTTGTCTAGCCTTTAGTCCATTAGTTGTGGTACTGGTACACGGGTCCGCGATCCCGGCCTCCCGAGATACTACCGTATCATTCCTTGTCTTCCGTATCATCCTGTCTAAATCCGTCTTTCCTTTTTTCTGTCCTTTCCATTCTTCTCTATGTGATTTGTTGCAGAGCTACGGCAGCGTCAATAGGGTGGCTTGACCAGGGCAGTGGGTACCACATCCACAAAGAATATCGGAATCAAGTGGTATTTTTTATGGGTTAGGCAAACGAGCAGTTTTGTCACCTGATAGAAAGCAATCAACGCCCCCCATAGACATTTGCAGTGCCATAGGCAGTGCATTGCCGGACTTTAAGGAATATTTAGGTTTGTAACACATTTGAAACACCCGCTGGAAGTATTTGGTTCCACAGGGTAGTGGTGGGTATGAAACTTTTTATCGCGGAGTTGAACGGTAGTCGAAATTATGCCGTACAATTCCTCGGAGTACTCCTCATAGTAAAATCGATAGAAGATGCTGAGTTATGATATATCCCTCCTCCTCGTTTGCCTACGCCTTTCATAAAAATGACATATTTAGAAAATTTATATCTTGGTAAGTTGAAATGTTCAAGGAACGATGTATTTTCCTGCCTCTGATTACGTTGCGATAAAATAGATCTACTTCTACATAAAGAGGCATCAGTTTTACTTAGAATATGATACGAGAACACTGATATAATTTCAGTAATAAATATAGAGTTAGTTCACTTTATCTTTAGCAGATACGTTGATATGCTGGATAGATCTTTGTATGGAATAGGAAGGCAATCGAAGCGAAAGGCGCGTTACCTGACTTTTTTAAATAATAATATCTATAAAATATTTATTTTTAAAAAAAATACATATGTTACAGAACTCTAGATCCCACACTAGGATTCCCTGTGCTGTGGGAAACTAGGGTCTTCCCTTAGTTAATAATACATTTTAAGGACATAAATATGAAACATGTACGTAAAACAACTTCTAAGAGTGCCTTTCCGACTTGCGAAGGTTGGCAGCCAATTCAGCACAACTCTCCTCCTCCTTCGCCAGGTGCAGCAGTTCTGGAGCACTCGCTATCCCGGTCCACTCCCTGATATTACGTAGCCAAGAATTTTATTTTCGACGAACTTGTCTTTTGCCCGCTACTTTTCCCATCATGATCAGTTAAAGCAACTTGTACCTGTCATGTCTCATGATATGACCCAGATAAGCAACTTTTATAAATTTGACGATCTGCAAAAGTTCACTCTTTTGCTTGAGTTGTCGGAGAACCTCGTCATTGGCCACCATTTGAGTACAGCTAAAAAATTTAAATTGTAAGCAATCATTGTCGCCCATAGACATTCGCAGTGTCTTAGGTATTGCAGATGCGGCGATGATGGACCTGTATTTTGAAAGTTTTAATGTCAACATGCAGGGCTCTGCTGGGTCTGACCTCCATCCTCCCTTGCGGCTCGTGTAATTCACTAAAAACGAATTTAATATACCTAATTTGTTGAAAATAACGGCGACGTAGTTCGCCACCCGTCACGTCCTGATTCTCACGAGGGCGAGAAGTGACCAATAGAGAGCCGTTTCGCTGCGATGAATGGTAGCGCATGGAGCTCTGTGGTCTCTGCCAACCCCTGCGAGGGATAGGCGTGAATATATAAAAAAAAAATTTCAATAATTTATGGCCAATATTGTATTGTCGATCATATCCAGATTAGCTTTACATCTGTGTTCAACATATATCGACATGAGTGCATTACTGGTGGCTGCTGATTTCGTTCCAATTATTTCACTATAATTATCCCCATATTTAGTCATTTCCAAACGTGCTGGCAACACTGATCGTTTGAATTTACATATCGTATCACCCGAACAAATGGGTATTTATACGCTGTCCATTCGGTTGGCTATCACGTCCTCTGTCGATACAGTGATAACGCGATTTAACTTTTTGGTATGTTTTTGCTGTGTTAAGTATAAAATTATCGGCTTGTATAATGATATTGTTTTCGTTTTATTTATCGACGCAGAAAAAGCGAAAACGCAGTAAACCGCAAAATTAAAAACTTGCCACCAAGCCGGTGAGAACGAAATTTCGAGAATATTTTCCGAGGCGACGAAATTTCGAGAGGATTTACCGACTGAGGGAGCTGCCCAAATATGGAAGTAACTGGATAGTCAAAAGTTTTACTTAGCTATAATAAGATCCGCGACAAGCAAAACAATAACAGAAAATTAATATTGTGTGTGTTTTTTGTGCTGGATGAAGTGGATTTATTTGGAACTTAAACCAAAAACTTATCGTTCACCGTACGAAGTGCGGTAGACAAGCTACTCAGACGCCGGTTTTCTGCGAGAGTGTGGTACTTCCCCGGGCGAGCCGGCCCATTTATGCTACAGACAAATAATAAGCCATTCTTGACAAAATATTCATCTGCAGCGTGGCTCTACCACTAGAAAATACTTTAATCATTAGCATGTTGCTGACGCGAACCCATAGATTTTTTCCCTACCCGTCGTCGTGTAACGCGGCTATAGAAGTTTTCATTTCAATATTAGACAAATTTAGTATACAATTATAATTCGTTTACGCATCTCAATTAAAACTTTTCCTTCAGAACATCATTCCAAAGTTTCACTAGCTTCTCTACTAATGCAATTATTTTTTCCCGTCGCTTCGCTAGACTTTAGTTTCTTTTCAACTTATAGCGAAGCTTTTACTCAGCTAAAAACAAAGTTTTCAACGATTACATAAACTAGTTTAAATAGCAAACCATCACCTTAATATATATTACTTGTGACGCTCATCGAAATAATTAGGTGCAATTTTTAAACATTTAGTCTTCTTTGTAGACGGAATAGCCTAGAATTCAGATGCAGAACCTATTTAAAAATTTATAATACCAATAACTTTTTTGCTTTAAAATATCGATTGAATGTATGTGATAGATAAATCAATTATTATTATTATGTATGTAATTAATGAAATTTGTACGCCACAAGTGGCAATGTGATGGAGCTTTTATACGTCTTTTTTCATCTTGTTATACCTCAATTATGCAAATAATAATAACAACTTGATTACATGATTCTCATGTGACTGAAGACAAAAGTCTTCTACCAGTGTGTCCTATCTATACTCTCTTACGGCGCCGAAACGTGGACGCTGACAGTCCGTCTGCTTCACAAGCTCAGAGTGGACCAGAGAGCTACGGAGAGAGCTATTCTCGGAATTTCTCTAGTAGATATGATTCCATTTCTTGATTACTGGTTCAAAAACTAACTTCACACAAAACTCAGAACAGAAAACATTACATATAAAATGCGTACATGGACAATCAAAAGTTTTACTTAGCTAAGATCCGCGACAAGCAAAACATTAACAGAAAATTAATAATGTGTGTTTTTCCGTTGGGTTAAGTGGATTTATTTGGAACTTAAACCAAAAACTTACCGAAAATCGGCCATCAACTCTCCACCTACCAACCACTATACACAACACCAAACACACATTTTCACTTTTCCATCTTGTAAACGACACGTGTTTCGCCCCAACACGAGGCATCTTCAGGTATAGTAGACTCTACGGAAGACAACCGAAAAATCCCAAATTAACCCAATGAAAAAACACACATTATTAATTTTCTGTTATTGTTTTGCTTGTTGCGAATCTTAGCTAAGTAAAACTTTTGACTGTCCATATAGTGATGGATTTCCGCAAAGTAACGCCTGACTCCATTAATAAATATAAAATGCGTTTGATTAGTAGAACTCAAGTGTCTCCCCATTCGCCTTCGCCTGAATGCTTACATACTCTCTCTTCTTTACTCTATTCGATTTCACCCTTGTTACTCCTGTTGTCTCAAGACTCGCTTTGTATTACTCAATGACTCACATTCAAAGTGTTTGTGAACATCTGAAAACTTAATATTAAAAATGCCTGCTCATCACACCAAAATCTTTGACTAATCTTTCACAATACAAGCTGTTCGGTTATGGAATTTGTTGCCGCTGGAATTGATACAAGAGTAGTCTCTCCCAATTTTCAAAAAGTTTGTCAAAAATCACTATCTATCTTTATAAATAAATATCTTTGTATCTCTTTATTTATTCGTTTATTATTTACGGTTAACCTATATTTATATGTGTGTATATATGTATATGTATGTATATGTATATATATGTTTGTGTACGTATATACTTATATATTTGATTATATAGTCTTTATTTATTAAAATTTATTCTTTCATTTCTATCATCATAACGATAATGTATTACCAAACTACATCAAATTATATTTTTAACATTGTGTCCATCCTACGGTTGTCTGGAAGAAATCGCTATTAGCGATAAGACCGCCATTTGTATATAAATATTACAATCAAGAACTGTATAATATTGTTTTAGTAGTACAATAAGGAATATATCTTTCTATTTACTTATTATTTTTAAAATAACCAACGAATCTGTATATATTTTTAATATAATCAAATTGTAAATCCATAATTTGCTCCAGAAGTTTTCTAAAAATTGTATAAGTATAATTAATAAATAAATAAAAAAAATAAACAAGGCTGTAAAATCCAGAAGAAGTATTCCTACCAAATATACTAACAGAAATTCAGATTGCCATTGTTGTCGTGGCTAAATACAATCTACGCGGTGTTCCGGGACAATGTTCCGGGTCAGGCGAGTTGCCAAAACGCACCCCTGGACATAAATCAGGTAGGTGGACAACAAGCCCCGACCTGGGTCGTACGCCGCGGCTTAGAGACGATAAGTGGCCGAGATATTGTAAATAACAGATAGTATTAACATGATATAAATTTATAGGACAATTCGTTCGACGTGAAACGTACTGTTATATATGTATCATGTATATAATAATGCTCACGGTCCAACACCCTATCGCCTAGTCAGCACTTTTGACTGCTCTCAATATTTTAATCGTAATTAAAAGTTTAATTCAAGTCCATCATCCGCGCGTGACACTTATCATCTTAATTAGAGCCCTTTATTAAATAAATATCCTTTTTAATTATACATACATACATATCGTCACGCCCGTCTCCCGTAGGGGTAGGCAGAGACCACAGATCTCCATCTGCTACGATCTCGGCATACTTCACTTGCTTCCTACACACTCATTATTCTCCTCATGCAAGCCCGCCGGTTAAGGGTACTCTTGACCTAGCCCTTCTTAAAAAGTTCAGCAATTTGGTCAAGGTACGTATTTCGTGGTCTTCCTCTTCCGACCCTACCATCCATATTCGCAACGTAAATTTCTTTTGCCAGTCGTTTTTCATCCATCCTCTCTATATGCTCAAACCATCTAAGCATCCCTTTTTCTACTTTTGTCACAACATCTTTTTTTACTGCACATCGCTCTCTTATATCTTCATTTCTTATTCTATCATTCAAGTTTACACCACACATACTTCTTAATGCTCTCATTTCCACCGCATTCAGTCTGCTTTCATGCTTCTTTCGCCAAAACCAACTTTCACTACCGTATATTAGCGTCAGAACAAGCACCCCCCGATGAATCGCCAATCGGGCCATTTTAGACAAATTCTGATTTTTCATTCTTTTAATTATAATTTCGTTTTTTAAAAAGCTCTTCGGCTAAATCCTTATAACAGTACGATATTTATTTAAAATTAAAATGTTATAACATACTTATATCATAGAATAGTATGTACTCTGATGTGAGGGATTATATCTTCGATAAGAAATAAATTATTCCAAATGAAATTAATTTATTTTTCTATTCACTGTACATTTATATCTTGTTCATACTTAATTAACACTCTATCAATTTACATTTTATATTCAATCTTAATTGCTTATGCCGGAACAGTAACATATCTATCGAAATAAGTCAGTCTAACTAATCTTATTGTTTTTTTATAAAACAATTTATTTCAAAATTACGAATTTAAAAAGAAGTTATATAATATAAAAGATTTTAATATATTAAAATAAAAAGTTTTAGTACATTAGTGATACATTTATAAATGTATCACTACACTACCTACAGCGACGATTCCGAATAAAATGGAACCTTCAGAAAACAGACCTAAACAATTCTCAAAGGCCGACAACCGTTCTGCACAGCCTATGGAACTCTAGATGTCTACGGGCGGCGTTGATTGATTTCCATCAAGTGATACGCCTGCTCGTTTGCCTTCCTATCCCATAAAAAACATAGGTAAAGGTTTTTGATGTGAAACATCTTATTGCGGGATATGGGAGTGGAATTGTAGACCGAGCCGTCGCTACGATTCAGGCTACACTACCCTCCACTTGACTCTACACAGGGTCATTTATACGTAGCCGTGAGTATACGTAAGGTTACGGTACTTGAATTAATGTTTGTTTCTGTCTTAATTTTCTTTCTTTTTTTGCGTTTGTCTACCTAATCCTACTAATATTATCATTATTTATTACTTTTATTACTAGGTTTTTTACTAATATTATAAATGCGAAAAATCACGAAAAAATTACTGTACGGATTTGGATGAAACTTTACAGTAATATAGGTTATACATCGGAATTATATATAAGCTACAATTTGTAATGATTTTATGTTTTTTTTTAGTTGTAATATAACGATACATGTCAATTAAATCGGAAAAAAATTTGGCCTCTAAGAGCTATCTTGGCGTACGCTGCCTAAACCATTGAAGTTACACAAAGATGATGTACCGTAGGATTGTTTGTCTTGAATAGTTCTAAATAAAAGTCCGCGACAGTATATATCTACCTTTTATGTGGAAGCCACTATGACCAAAATTGTGAACCATAGATTGAGTAAAAAAAAGTTATTTATTTAAAATGATCTGTCACAAAACTTAATGTGGTTAGATTAAAACTAGTTATACGTATAAATGAAACCATAAGTCCCATATTGTTATACGTTCATTGTAATATTTTTGTATAGTTATAACTGGACTTCAGGTTTAACTTAAATTCTTGTGAACGTTCGCTATCTTATATTTTATTTAATCTGCAGTCTGTAACTGTACTTTTTGTAATAAAAATAAAACTAGAGATCGAGCCTTGATCAATGTTTCACATCTACTGAGCGTCTTATGACGCTTCTCTTTTTTTATTTAATGACTATTTAGAAAATATATTATAAAACACTATTAACTTAATAAAATAGATATGAAAATATGAATTGGCTCAGTGGCGGGGCCCTCCGTCCGCGGAGTCAATGGTCGCGGGTTCGATTCCCGCATCGGAATAAATATTTATATGGATTTATAAATGTTTATTCCGAGTCTGGTAACCCCCCCCCAATCCGCATTTCCTTTCCTGCTCCTTCCTTACATCCTCTCCGCCAATCCACGGTCTGCCGTGCCAATGGATGCGTGGCTAGGGGCGAGCCTAGTCGCAAGCGTGCTGATCGTCCCGGGGTCGGACTCCCCCGGGGACTATGGTGCCTTACCTCAGCATGCAGGGCTCTGCTGCGGCTGACCCCCATCCTCCCTTGCGGCTCGTGGGATTCACTAAGACGAATTTAATATACCTAATTTGTCGAAAAATGACGGCGACGTGGTTCGCCACCCGTCACATCCTGATTCTCACGAGGGCGAAAAGCGACCTATGACGAGCTGTTTCGCTGCGATGAATGGCAGCGAATGGAGCTCTGTGGTCACTGCCAACCCCTGCGGAGCATAGGCGTGAATATATAAAATAAAAAAAATAAAATATGAAGGTGGTAAGAACCTTACGACGGATAAAAAAACCCATTTCATATTAATATCTTAAGATTGATTAATTATCTTTTTAGAACATGGCGGATATCGTAAATTGTTCGAGAAAATTCTTTTCTTAATTTATTACGAGCCATCGCCATTTTTAATTTGACACCCCCCGCTACCTGTAATATCAAATCCACTCAAGGAAAATTTATTTAATCTAAAATCAAGATGTATTTATGAGAAACTCAATATTTTGAATTTAATTATTTAAAATATTATATATCATATACAGAGATATAAAACAATGTCGATAAAAATGTTTTTCAAAGGAGAATAAATTAGTGAAATACAAAAAATATTGTCACAAATAATTAATGTGCTTTTTAAGAAAATATTATTTTTTGATACTATAGAAATTCTTATTAAATATTTCACCTAAGTTAGGAAAACTCAGTATAAATAAATAACTTAATGGAAGCAACAAGGGTTCGACCCTGATCTTAGATTGTAATTAAAAAAAGTATTAATTTTTGCATTACAAATATGTTCTAAAAAGTACGTGTTAGTTTGAACGCATAATATTAGATAGCGCTATTTTTAAAATGTTTAAACACATTGAATATCTCTCACTCTTGCCGGCCTGGTGGTCTTTGAAATCAGAGACCCAGCGCAAACACGTCCAGATATAGCAGAATCTGTTTCTGCGCGCCATCGTAAGGCAACTCGATATGTGCGCAATGACGTAATAGCGAGGGACCTCAGGGTGGAGAGCATCCATGAATTTGTGGTCCGGTTGGCTCGGAAGATGTTCGACCGAGCCGACAATGGACCACACCCAAACCTAAATAATTTTACTCCCCTTCACGCTCGTCCACCTGAGGGACGTCCGCTCCCACGCGAAATCCTCCTGTCGCCGCTTGGCTCCCGCGAGGAAAGAGGGTCAGCAACGGACCCAAGGTAGGAATAGGTTCAGCCATATCTCGACGACGCGAAGTCGTTAAAGGACGCTCAAAAGCCGCTAGGAATAGCGGCACCTAGGACCGGGGGGCGGTTGCCTCATTTCATTATTACATAAGTTACCTTATTGTCAAAATGTAGCCATTCTGTGCGCAAATTTAATGAGTTATATAGTCCGGGCGTTCTTAAGTTTATATTATACTAGCTTTTGCCCGCGGCTTCGCTCGCGTGGAATTTGCTCTGCCACATTAAGTTTCGTGACAGATCATTTTAAATAAATACAATTTTATTTACTTAATAGTAAAATTATATTACGACCAAAATTACATAAAATCATTGCAAATTGTAGCCTATATGTTATTCTGGTGTATAACCTATATTACTGTAAAGTTTCATCCAAATCCGTCCAGTAGTTTTTTCGTGAAAGTGTAACAAACATACATCCATACTCACAAACTTTCGCATTTATGATTCTTTAAGACTGTTACTTGTTTTTATGCTTAATAAATAAATAAAAAGAAATTCACGATAAATGTATTTATTAGAGCTAAATCTTCACAAAGTAACTTTATGTAATACACTTTACAAACTGTTCCACGCATTACTTAATACGTGCTTCGTATTTCGTCTCACACCGCCGAGATGAACAAAGTCACCGTGATGGGTAACTTTTCTCAACAATTTACCTAATGGCGAGATTTGGGAATCGCGTCTTTACAACTAATTTCTTAATCGTGTTGTAAAACGCTTTCGCTGTATTACAAACGGTTCTTAAGTATAACAGTAGAAAGGAAACGAGGGTAAAAATGATTATTATGAAGACGGACGGTTATTAAGGTAAGATCCGCGAACACGGATCTATACATATATATATATATATATATATATATATATATATAAATATATATATATATATATATATATATATATATATATATATATATATATATATATATATATATATATATATATATATATATATATATATATATATATATATATATATATATATATATATATATATATATATATTATTAATAGAGTCAGGCGTTACTTTGCGGAAATCCATCACTATATGGACAGTCAAAAGTCTTACTTAGCTAAGATCCGCGACAAGCAAAACAATAACAGAAAATTAATAATGTGTGTTTTCCCGTTGGGTTAAGTGGATTTATTTGGAACTTAAACCAAAAAATTACCGAAAATCGACCATCAATTCTCCACCCACCAACCACTATACACAACACCAAACACACATTATCACTTTTCCATCTTGTAAACGACACGTGTTTCGCCCCAACAGGAGGCATCTTCAGGTATAGTAGACTCTACGGCAGACAACCGAAAAGTCAAAGTTAAGTAAGTTTTTGGTTTAAGTTCTAAATAAATCCACTTAACCCAACGGAAAAACACACATTATTAATTTTCTGTTATTGTTTTGCTTGTCGCGGATCTTAGCTAAGTAAAACTTTTGACTCATATATATATATATATATATATATATATATATATATATATATATATATATATATATATATATATATATATATATATATATATATATATATATATATATATATATATATATATATATATATATATATATATATATATCCTTGGTTCCTCCACTCTCATCACTCTCTTCATGCAAGCTCGCCTGTCCTTACAGGCGACGGCGTCCTTACGTTACCGACTTAAAGAGGAAAGTAAATTATAATATTAGCGGCCAAGCGGAAAATTCTCCGTGAGATCGTGCAGCACCAAAAGAGAGGATGGATCATGGGAGATACGAAAAAATGCCGAGGTAGAACCTAGTGTACTACTGGTGATCTACTGGTGGTCTACTAGACCTGGTGTACCAGCCAAACATTATAGACGAGATGAAAGCACATCGACTTATTTGGCTCCGTCACCTTGAGTGAATGGGCGAGGATCGGAGTGTGGAGATTATTTTTATGTGGAGAGTATTTGTGTCGACCAAGTGGTCGAAGGCCAGTTGGTAGACCCTGATATGGCTGGAGAGATCAGGCGGATGCTCATCTGCGCAAACTTCAAGCCAGCAATTAGCGAAGGTTCGAAGTTCTCAGGTGAGCCATTTAGCTCGTTTTAGGACTAAATAACTTTTCCATCAAGTGACACGCTTGCTAGTGTGCCTTTCTATAAAAAAGGCTATAAAATGTTTATCTTTTTGCGGAATTTAAACTCCCGATCCATCACTCAGAAAGTCAGCTCTTCGCCACTGTGCCATTTGGTAAGGTATATGTATCTTTAACACAAGCCCATAGACCTATAACTTTAATAGACCAATCCAAATTTAAAATTAAAAAAGTGCCAAACTCAAGGGAACGCTTCGAACGATTTCAAATTTTGTTTCCACGAGTTTCGATATTCTGTAATGCAAATATTGTTGGCTCGTGCGATTTTATCCTTTCCCCCTGATATTTATACAGAGTATTTTTGCATAAAACGAACGGTCTTGTCCGGATATGCAACCCCTATAAGTCATTCGAAGAGGAAACTTGACAAAACTTAAAATTTTAAAGCAACGAGAAATGTATTGGAGTTATTTCAAATCGCTTTTCTGACGAATTTACTTCGAAACTTTTCAACGTGGACTCAAATAAAACCAATTTTAACATTGAATTTATTATTTTTCTAGTAGGTGGTACGAAAACATTATATTCTAAACCCTCTTGTATTGTGGAGCAAATTCAAATTAAAAAAAAACTATTAATTTCTGCATTCTCCCAAATATGTTCTAAGAAGTACGTGTTAGATGAAAGGGAGGGGAAAGAGAGGAGGAGGGGAGGGGAAGGGGAGGGGGGAGGGAGTTGGGCTTCCGGAACTCAGCCGCTCACCGTACGAAGCGCAATAGGTAAGCTACCATTCAGACGCCGGTTGTCGGCGGGGGTGTGGTACTTCCCCGTGCGAGCCGGCCCCCATTCTCTGTAGTTCTCTCATCTGTAGCATGACAAATATTATGCCATTCTTGACAAAGTATTCGTCTGCAGCGTAGCGTGTCTCTACCACTTACAAATTTTCAATTTTATTTTCACTATATTCGTGTGTAAATTTGAGCACACTTTAAGGTAATTTACTTCGAAAACCTCGCAACGCTCTAAAGATGTAGAGTTAGCTACAGCGGTAAAATGGCAAAGTTCCAAATATGTTCATTACCTAATGTATTAGCTATTTTACTGGGAACTTGCAGTCGCCAACTATTTTTAAGACAATTTAATATTCCGAAGGCTTTTACAAAATTATATAAAACGCAAGTACATTTTCTTCATCTGATAAATAAAATTTTATTTTTTATGGGATAGGAAGGCAAACGAGCAGGCGTATCACCTGATCGAAAGCAATCACACCGCCCGTAGACATCCACAGCGCCATAGACAGTGCGAAAGCGTTGCCGTACCTTTAAAGAAAGTGACATTTAGGGAGAAGGAGTGGGACAGGGAGGGGGGATGTTGGGCCTGCGGAATTCAGGTCGCTCACCGTACGAAGCGCGATAGCTAAGCTACCATTCAAACGCCGCTTATCTGCGGGAATGTGGTACTTCCCCGAGCGAGCAGGCCCATTCATACTACAGACAAATAATATGCCATTCTTTCAAAATATTCGTCTGCAGCGTGGCTCTACCACTTTATCGGAGGGATTTTCAGGAGGCTAACAAATTGTACACTAGGGATATTCCACGACGACGACGAAACAAGAATGGCATATTATTATTTATATTAATGGCATATTATATATTTGTCTGTAGCATGAATGTGCCTGCTCGCCCGGGGAAGTACCACACTCCCGCGGTTGCGGTGAGTGGTTGAGTTCCGATGAATTAGTCATTCTCGGGTCAACAAGCATTTTACGTTCACACTTCTTGTATCATATTTATTATTTACATATATTGTAAAATCTTTACTATACCTAGCAGTAGTATCTTGCCTACTTGATAGTTTGATGTTAACATTTTCCTAGCACAAGCATTATAAACTTAGAATATTTAACACGAATTCTAGAATTATTTAAAACATAGCTTTAAGAAAAACTTCTTTAAAAAAAATTCCATTCTTCCTAAAAAAGAAGACTATCAGAATGTTACCTTCAAGCCCAATTCCTGAAAAGACGCCAAACTCCGCCAATAATATGGCAGACGATAAGACAATCTCCATAATTAGGGGCGCGTTTTGGAACACGTGACACAAATTAATGGAAATATGATGCAAGAGAAGCGGTAATAGCGGCGAAAAGAGGAAAAGGTGGCTGACATTTGCATCTTTAATGTCTGCATTAAAGACTCCGAGAGCGAGAAATATTTTAAAGAATTATTTGACCATCTGGATTATACTATGGAGATGAGGGAGGATTGAGAGAAAAATATTAAGGCGTATCATTGGTACTGTGTTGGAAAATGAGCGATGGCATACACTTTACAACCACAAGCTTTATGAGCTGTACAATGAGCTGAACGTCATCAAATCCATCAAAATTGGACGCCTTCGTTGGATTCGGCACGTAATATGGGTGTAAAAGGCTAGAGTACCCAAACTCCTACTCGACGGCAAACCAGATGGTCGTAGAAGCCGCGGAAGGCCTAAGCTCAGATGGCTAGATGGAGTCGAGGACGACTTAAAGGTGTGACGGGCTGGAGAGAAAAAGCCAAACAAAGATCCGACTGGAAAATTTACTGAACAAGGCTAAGGCCCACCCGCGACTTTAATGATGATGGATTATTCTATAATACAGTGGCAAATTTAACGTCGGAATCAAAAGCTATGGATTCAATTGACGCATCGAAATAAATATATGTATGACCTGCAGGTATTTATTCGAAGATTTGATGTCCAGCTAATTATTTCGTTCAAATGTTTGACCGCCACATCAACCACACTGTTTGAAACTACCCACAGTATTATGTGCCAGTCGCTGGAGTCATGGGATACCGTCAACCTCGCAGACGTTATTTTGTTTTAGAGCTTAGATAGTCGACGGGTTTGTTTCATATACTTTTCTTTTGTAGTTCAGAAAAAAGTCCACAGGAGTGAGATCCGGCAATTATGGTGACCAGGTTGTCCCTCCGGTACTAAACCGCTCACTACGAAGCGCGGTAGCTTAGCTACCACTTAGACGCCGGTCTGTGAGAGTGTGGTACTTCTCCGGGCGAGCCGGCCCATTCATGCTACAGATTTGTCTGTAGCATGAATATGCCATTCTTGACAAAGTATTCCTTTGCGGCGTGGCTGTACCACTACAATCTACCAGTGTCCACGTTTCGGCACCGTAAAAGAGTGTAGGCAGGTCACGCTGGTCGAAAAATTTTGTTCTCAGTCCCTGAAGTATGGGCTTACCCTTACACTTCATGTAAATCAAGTCGATTGTCGTAACAAAGGATCGATACAGCTATAAATATCCAAAAAGCCCGCTCTTTGTGTAATATTTTTTGTACCACGTAAACAAGGATTTAGTACTAGCCTTAAAATATCGAAAGTATTCATGACATAAAGGCTAACGGACAGATTTGTAAATAAAGTATAAACGGATCCCGGCATAGAATAGGATCGTCCTATTTCCTGTCTTTTTTGTCGTAATTTTATTGAATTACAGTCAAAAAGTATACAATGAAACGTCCAAAGAAAGAATAGACATTTTATATATTTATCATAGAGCGCAATTTATAGAAGTAACATACTAAAAAATTCACGGTAAAGAAATCACGGATACAGTAATAGAATATACGAAAAGGTAATAAAAAATAAAGCAAGTATATCTTTGTGACCCTCCTCACAGTCATAATGTAATAAAAGTGCCAAATTTTGATATTTACCCCGCCATATTAGGATTTGACAGATAAACAATATGGCCGCCAGTTTGTAGTTTTCAAGCAAAGGCTGACCGGTCGTTCGGATTTTATGATTAAATATAAATGGATAGAGCTTGCAAATTTTTTATTCAATGGACAGTTAGTTTCATTTGATTCATATTTAGAAATATTTCATTCTTTGAGTATTAATAGTCACAACGCTTCTTTCCTTTGTGTTATATTTTTTCATTTTAAATAAGTATTTAATGAATTAAAAATATGAGAAAAATTTTATTGTAGGCATAAAATTACAGAGGGAAGTAATATTTCGCAAGTTATAAAGAGTTGAAGATTTTCCGCCCCCGAATCAGCTTCGAGTGCCAGAAATTTAACAGAGTGGAAATTTACTTAAGGATGACATGAAATTCAATGAGTTTTTGCATTTATTTCAATAAATAAATCAATATAACGATATTTGGAAATATAATCCGCCAATCCACGGTCTGCCGTGCCAATGGATGCGTGGCTAGGGGCGAACCTAGTCGTAAGCGTGCCGATCGTCCCGGGGTCGGGCTCCTCCGGGGAGTATGGTGCCTTACCTCAGCATGCAGGGCTCTGCTGGGGCTGACCTCCATCCTCCCTTGCGGCTCGTGGGATTCACTAAAAAGACGAATTTAATATACCTAATTTGTCGAAAATGACGGCGACGTGGTTCGCCACCCGTCACGTCCTGATTCTCACGAGGGCGAAAAGCGACCAATGACGAGCCGTTTCGCTGCGATGAATGGCAGCGGATGGAGCTCTGTGGTCTCTGCCAACCCCTGCGGGGGATAGGCGTGAATATATATATTGGAAATATAAGAGATAGTCTTTAGTTCTATATTACTTTCACGTATTTCATAAAACAGGCATTTCTAAAGAGGTCGACATCGACCTCTTGAGGTCGAAATCGGTTCCTCAGGGATCGAAATGATTTTATGAGTCGATGAGGTCTAAAAACCGGTCCCTATTAATTAATACAAGTTCTTATTTGAACAAGAGACGTGAAAAGAAACACCAGGCACACCCATCTCATTGATAGCAATATACCTGTTGTTATTTGACTTATTTTTAATAAATATTAACAACATAACTGATGTAAGGAGGCGGGGAAAGTCCCACTACCACTTTGTTTCTGTTTTATTTCAACATCAACAACACCCATGCCAGATTAATTCATGACATTACATCATCCTTCACACGTGTAATAATCAAACAGGTAATGAAACATAATGTTAACACACATCTGTCCTCGTAAACGCACACCGAGTGACATGTGTCAGTTTTGGCGACAATATCGCGACGCTCTTGTTGATGGCAGTTTTAATGAAGGAAATGAAATCTTATATCTAATGTAGACATACATGGATTACTAACAATTTTGGGGGACTTTCCCCACCAACTTACATCAGTGACGTTGTGTTTTTATTTCATTTACATAATCATATATTATTATCAGTTATAGTTTAATTGTGGTGGTGTATTATGCAATATAATTCGATATAGGCATATTAATATTCCTTGCTACTTTGGCACTATTGAAAGCCATTAATTCAAATGAATGAATGAATAGGACGTATAAGTGAAGCGATATGAAATAAATACGTGTATCGTAACTTTTTAACTTGACCGAAAAAGTCCATAGAAGATTTTGGTAAAATGGCCACCATTTTATCAAGACGTAACGTTATAAGCTGACTAGTTACATTTCAAGAGATTTGATAATATTGTTTTTTACTTGACACTGGCATAATAGTTATAACTAATTGACATCAAAGAAAAGAAAAGTAAGAGAGAAACAATTTCGGGGTTTATCGTATTTTAAATGTTTGTGTTGTTTTTGGTTAAGAGTTAATCGTAAAATTCCTATTGCCGGCTACTTTTAAAATTCTATTGAAGCTGTAATCTTGATCGTATCGATTAATCTCGTTCTTGTCTTCTCCATTCTACGTGACATTGGCGAAATCATTCGTGCTATTTTGGCATTATTAAAAGCCATTACATCAAATGAATGAATACTTATATCTTCGAAATAAATATATAAAATATCAAATATATTATTGGTGTTTTATGGGGTTCCTATCAAATAAAAAAAATATTCATCACTGACCCTGGACACCTGTAACAAAAGGCACTGCAGAAACATCGGCTATTTACGGCAAATTTGTTAATATTTAATGTAAAAAGTAATAAAGGAAGGGAAAAGGAATTGAGCATATTATATCCGCAAGCTCTGCCGGAATATCCGGATCTATTTCATAGGATAGGAAGGCAAACGAGCAGGCGTATCTTCCTGATGGAAAGCAGTCAACGCCGCCCATAGACATCCGTATTCCAGAAGCTTTGCCGGCATTTTAAAAACGTGTAGGCTTGTTTTTTGAAGTTTCCGACGACGGAGGTAGCTGGGTAGTGCGTGGAAAGAAATTTCAGGAAGAACGCACTGCACTAGATCCAGATTGTGGGGATGAAACTTGTC